>CANTUR010000092.1:1077500-1628784 GCA_947683625.1 Mallotus nudiflorus | reverse complement strand
ATGGTCATTATGAGTTTCTGGTGATGTCTTTTGGTTTGACTAATGCACCAGCAGCTTTTATGGACCTGATGAACAGAGTATTCCGACCGTATGTGGATCAATTTGTGGTAGTCTTCATTGATGATATACTGGTATATTCGAGGAGTATGGAAGAGCACGTATATCACTTGAGGATTGTACTGCAGACACTGAGAGATCATCAGCTTTATGCTAAATTCTCGAAGTGTGATTTCTGGATGGAGAGTGTTTCTTTTCTTGGACACGTAGTGTCTAAAGAAGGTATTCAGGTTGATCCACAGAAGGTTGAAGCAGTATCTGAGTGGCCTAGACCTACTTCAGTTACTGAGATTCGGAGTTTTCCGGGTTTAGCCGGGTATTATAGGCGGTTTGTGCAGGATTTTTCCAGGATAGCAGCCCCTATGACTCGCTTGACTCAGAAGAATGTTAGATTCGAGTGGTCAGAAGCTTGTGAGAATAGTTTTCAGTTGTTGAAGGAGAAGTTGACCACAGCGCCAGTATTAGCTTTGCCTAATAGTGTGGATAAGTTCACAGTTTACTGTGATGCCTCTAGAATTGGTCTTGGTTGTGTGTTGATGCAGAATGGAAGGGTGATAGCCTATGCTTCGAGGCAGTTGAAGAAGCATGAGCAGAACTATCCCACACATGATCTTGAGATGGCTGCAGTGATCTTTGCTTTGAAGATTTGGAGACATTATTTGTACGGGGTGACTTGTGAGATATTTACTGATCACAAGAGCCTTAAGTACATTTTTCAGCAGCGAGATTTGAATCTGAGGCAGAGAAGATGGTTGGAACTGTTGAAGGATTATGATTGTGAGATTCTTTACCATCCGGGTAAGGCTAATGTGGTAGCAGATGCCTTGAGTAGGAAGTCCTCAGGTAGTCTTGCTCACATCGGTGTTGAGAGGAGACCATTGATCCAGGAGTTGCATTTGTTGGTGGATCAAGGTCTGATGATGAAGATCAGTAGATCAGGTGGACTGTTAGCTCAGTTTAAAGTACGATCTGTACTAAGGGATAGGATTAAAGCAGCTCAGAGCCGAGATCCTATTCTGGAAGAGCTTGCAAAGAATGTCAGAGCAGGGAAGTTCACTGATTTCACACTCGATGATGATGGTGTGTTGTGGATCAGTGGTAGATTGTGTGTTCCTGATGTGGATGATTTGAGAGAAGAGATCTTAGAGGAAGCACATTCTACAGCCTACAGCGTTCATCCTGGTGTTACTAAGATGTACCACAGTATCAGAGATCTATACTGGTGGGATGGATTGAAGAAGGATGTTGCTGATTATGTTGCTAAGTGCTTGACGTGTCAGCAAGTGAAAGCCGAACATCAGAAGCCTTCTGGGAAGCTTCAGCCTCTTCCTATTCCCGAGTGGAAGTGGGAAAGGATAGCTATGGATTTTGTAGTCGGTTTACCTCGTTCGAAGGATGGATACGATTCCATCTGGGTGATTGTAGACAGATTGACGAAGTCTGCACATTTCTTGCCTGTGAAAGCCACATATTCAGTTGCTAGATTGGCGAAGTTGTACGTGAAGCATATTGTGTGCCTTCATGGAGTACCTGTGTCCATTGTGTCAGATAGAGGTTCGGTGTTTACTTCTCGTTTTTGGCAGAAGTTGCAGGAAGCGATGGGCACTAGGTTGGATTTCAGTACTGCTTTTCATCCTCAGACAGATGGCCAGTCTGAGAGGACGATCCAGACACTGGAAGATATGTTGAGGATGTGTGTCTTGGATTTGGGAGGTAGCTGGGATGATCATTTGTCGCTTGTGGAGTTTGCATATAATAACAGCTACCATAGCAGTATTGGCATGGCACCATATGAGGCGTTGTATGGAAGGAAGTGTAGATCCCCGTTGAGTTGGGATGAGATCGGTGAGAGAGCTTTGACTGGACCAGAGATGGTTCAGGATGCTGCAGAGAAAGTCGTCGTGATCAAGCGGAGATTAGAGACCGCAGTTAGTAGACAGAAGAGTTATGCGGATCCTAGGCGCAGAGATGTGGAGTTTCAGGTTGGAGATTTCGTTTTTCTGAAAGTATCTCCGATGAAGGGTGTGATGAGATTTGGTAGGAAGGGTAAGTTAGCACCGAGATATATTGGACCGTTTGAGATTCTGGAGAGAGTTGGCACTGTTGCTTATCGGTTGGATTTGCCTCCGAGTATGTCACAGGTGCATCCAGTATTTCATATCTCGATGTTGAGGAAGTATATCTCAGATCCTTCACATGTGTTGCAACCTGACAGTGTGGAAGTGAGTGAAGATTTGACTTTTGTGGAAGAACCTGTGGCGATCGTTGATTTTCAAGTTCGACAGTTGCGATCGAAGCAGATTCCGATGGTCAAGGTTTTGTGGCGTAGCGACAGAGTTGAAGAGCATACGTGGGAGACTGAAGCTGAGATGCGAGCTTCTTACCCGTATCTCTTTCCTTCCTGATTCTGTAATCCTGTTTTTAGAATTCGGGGACGAATTCGTGTAAGGGGGGAAGACTGTAATATCCCGTAATTTTAAAAATATTTTTACACTGTACCGGGATATGCAGTGTCAGTAATTTTTGTATTTTATATGATATTTTTATGAGTTGATATGTATTTTAAACCTATTTTAATTACTGTCTATTATTTTCAGTATTTTACGTAAAATTTTCCCGGGACTTTCATTTTCGGGGAAATTTCCACGTAAACAATGTATTATTAATTATTTTAAATGTATTTACGGGTTTGCATGAACTCATACATATTTTTAAATTATTAAATAAAGCCTGTGTGTGTATATTTAATTAGGGTTTATTATTACCCTAATATTTTATTATTTATTTATTATTATTTGATTATTTTATTTATTATTAAATTATTAAAATTTATTTTTTTTCTTTTTTCTTTTTTTTTCTTTTCTTTTTCTTTTCCTTTTTCTTTCTTTTTCTTTTCTTTTCTCTTTCCTTTTCTTTCTTTTTCTTTTTCTTCTTCTTCTTCTTTCTTCTCCCGTGGGTGCCGCCGGACCACCATTTTTGCCACCGTGGTTTCTCCCTCCTCCGGCCACCGTTTTCGACACCGCCGGTCTCTATCTTCTCCTTGAGCTCCGGTGAGTGTTATTCTAGCTTTTGTTTGAGCTAAAACGGTCTAGAATTGCTTAGGTTTTGAGTTGAATATTTCGGCCACTTTTGGTTTTCGATTTTTTTGAGCTTCAATTTGGATGATTCATGGAAACTTCCTTCACAAATGTTGTTCCTGGTAGTTTAATCTTCATGTATGAATTTTTGTAGAATTTTTGGAGATTGTTTGGATTTTTGGGTATTTTTGAATATTTTAATATTATTTTCGAATTTTCGGAAATTAATTATTTAAATTATGAAATTGGAGTTTATGGTTGAATTAGGTGTTGAAATGAATTATAGGAATTTATTTGGAATTTTTATGAATTTCTAAGTATTTATTTTTAATTATTGAAGTTTATGTGATTTTGGAAAATTAAGTTAATTGTGTTGTTATTTGAATTTAATTGGTTAATTGGGTTTAATTATTGATATTATTGATAAATATGTTGAGAAAATTAATTTTGGATAATTGTATGATTTTTGGTGAATTTTTGAAGTAATTTAGGTATATATATATATATAGGGGTATTTTGGTAATTTTACCCTAAATTGTCTAAAAATGTAATTTAATTGGTTTTAATATTTATTTAAGGTATAAAAAATGATTTCTACAAAATATTTGGTATTTTTAACTAATTAAAACTATTTTTCGTGAATTATTTTCAATTATATATATAATATACGGTTTTTCAAATAAAATGAGTTTTAATCGATTTTTATAGTGTTTCAAGGTCAATTATGTAATTTTTATTTATAAAATGTATTTTTATGATTTAAGGATATTTTTGGTATATTTGAATATATATTCTGTGTTTATGGACCCCGGTCGACAGATTGTAGTCTGGAGTCCGACCGAGGGGTTGTGATTGTTTATGGTGTTATTTTCGAAGTGTATTTTCTTTGCAGGGTCGGCTCTACTCTTTTGAGTAGAGAGATGTCTGTTTTACAGGGGAGGTTCTGCCGGATTTCCGGTAGAATTCTCGTAAAACGTGATATCCAGTCGAACCCTAATTTTCGATTCTGTGTTGAATACTCTAGATTTAATTCTAGGATTTCTGTTAGGGTTATTCTGATGTCGAGTAATTATTTCTTGTTTAGTTGCGCCGAGACCGAGGGTTAGTGGACCAGGCCCGTCGGACCCGTCTCGTGGAGCGCATTAGGTGAGTTACTATATTATATATATATGCTTAGGATGCATGATTTAGAAAATGCATGTTTTATTTTGACTAATTATGCATAAATAACATGATTTATATTCAAGTATATTTTTGGTATATTTTTGGTATATAATAAATTATATACATGTTTTATTAATAAAATATATTTAAAATGTTTTTAAATATATTTTTAGTTTAATTCATGATTTGATTGGATTTATTTGACATATATATACTCAAAATATACCTGGTTTATGTTTGGTATATTTCCAGTATATATATGGTTTATATTGTTGATTTATTTAAATTCATGCATCATGTATTTGTGAATGAATGTTTTATTATTTATCACTGAAGGATATCAATAGAACGTGCTACCTAGTGGGCAGCACTAGGACCGAGTACGTACCGGTACGCCTATAGTATTTAGGCTTTATTACTGACTATTTGTGGATATCGATTTGATTATGATTATTGGATGTGTGAGATGTGGTTTGTGGGTGTGATTGCTGGAGCTCGGTTGACCAAGTGTCTCGGGGCCAATCACACTGGCAGTCAGACTGCTGGAGCTCGGTTGACTTAGTGTCTCGGGGCCAGTCTACTGTCCATATGGATTAAGTGGATATATTTGGAATCAGTGAGCCTGTATGGCTAGAGTGTTGTTTAACACTATTTTCTGAGGTTGCGATATTCTAGGGTTCTATGTGATCCTTCATAAAAGTTGATTTTCAGACAAAATATATAAAATGATTTTTCTGCATCTGTATGAACTTGCCTGTATATATACATATTATATATATACTGTTGACTGTATGCATTATCACTTAGAGTGTATGTATATATACTATAGTAATTCACTCAGTGAGGTCTGACTCCCCTCCGTTGACTATTTTTCAGGAGAGTCAACTTCCTCAGACCTCAGTAGCAGGTCGATACGCCGGATTTCTTCCGCCCCGGCTTCTTTATGTAAATTGTCTACTTGAGTCTTATTTATTTTATCTAGACACTGCAGTAGTTGTAAATTACAGTATTGGATTTTATGTACTTTATTTTAAAGAGATGTATTATGTTAAAACTGGATTTGTATAAAGATTATACATTTATGAGATTATATATGTGATGTGATGAGTTTTGAATTATATCCAGTTGTTATGGATGATATTGTAATATTTATGATTTTATTTTCCGCTGCATATTATATTATATGGTTATTGTTATTGCATGATTTTTTTTTTTTTTTATTTTTAGGCTTGCTACGGGTTCCGGATTCGAAAGAATTCCCGTTCCCTAGCGCCGGTCATGGCCCCTGTTTTAGGTCGTGACAACAAGGGAGGTTCTACGAATTTTTGGTAGAATTCTCATAAAACGTGATATCCGATCGAATCCTTATTCCTAATCTGTGTTCGGTGTTTTAGATCAAGTTTCTAGAATTCCGTTAGTCTTATTCTAATTACATATTGTCGTTTGTTTCTTTAGTTGTGCCGAGACTGAGGCCTAGTGGACCAGGCCCGTTGGACCCATCTCAAGGAGCGCACAACTGTGAGTTGTTATTTTATATATACGTGTTTTAGGATTGCATGTTTTAGAAATGTATGTTTAAATTTTATGAAATATGCATAAATGGTATAATAATTGCTTAGGTATATTTTAGGTATATTTTGGTATATTTTAAATTAAATGCATGTTTTATTATTGAATTATACTTAAAATGTTTTTAAGTATATATATAGTTTATTTCTGGTTTATTTTGTATTTAAATTGAATTTGTTTAACATATATATACTCGAAATATACTTGGTTTATTTTTGGTATATTTCTAGTATATATATGGTTTATATTGTTATTTTAATTAATGTCATGCATCATTTATTTTATGAATGTATATTTTATATATAAATGAAGGATATCAATAGAACGTGCTACCTAGTGGGCAGCACTAGGACCGAGTACGTATAGGTACGATGATAGAATTTAGGTTAAATTACTAACCTATTTGTGAATATTGATCGGATTGATTTGATTAATGTGAGATGTGATTTGAGAGTGTGATTGCTGGAGCTCGGTTAACCAAGTGTCTCGGGGCCAATCACACTGACAGTTAGACTGCTGGAGCTTAGTTGACTTAGTGTCTCGGGGTCAGTCTACTGTCCAAATGGAATAAGTGAATTTATTTGGAATAAGTGAGCCTGTATGGCTAGAGTGTTGTCTAATACTGTTTGAGGTTACGATCATCTAGGGTTCTATTTGATCCTTCATAAATGGATATTTTTCAGTGTCATATATATAAAATGATTTTTGCTGCATCTATGTGTATTTGCCTGTATATATATCTATTACATATATACTATGGAATGTGTGCATTTGTCATTTAGTTATGCATGTATATATATTATAACAATTCACTCAGTGAGGTCTAACTCCCTTCCGTTGACTGTTTTTTAGGAGAGTCTTCGTCCTCAGACCTCAGTAGCAGACCCTTACGTCAGATTTCTTCTGCCCCGATTTTACTATGTAAACTGCTTACTTGATTTTATTTTTTTTTATTCTAGACACTGTAGTAGTTCAGTTGTGGGATGTTTATTTTATATATGTATGAGATTTGTATTTTAAAGGATTGAAACAAGAATTTGTATTAAAAGATATTATATATATGAGATGAGTTTGTTTTATCAAACAAGTTGGTGGATTATTATTATTACATATGAGATTTTAATTTCTACTGCAAGATATTTTATTTATATTATTATCATTGCATGCTTTTATTTTATTTTATTTTAAAGGCTTGCTACGGGTTCCGGATTCGAAAGAATTCCTGTTCCCTAGCGCCAGTCATGGCCCCCTGTTTTGGGTCGTGACATAATTTCACTATTTTATGTTAAATAATTGAAAATTTGATTTTTATTAATATTATATAATTTATTTGAGATTTTATTTAGTTAATGTGAAAATAATTATATTAAATATTTTTTATGTTTAAATATATTATATTTTGGTATTTTATGGATATTTATAGAATTTAATGATTTTTATTATATTTATTATGTAATATTAAATTGTGGTGACTTTTGAACCTCGGTTGGGGATTTATGTAGTTTGGGGTCCCAACTCGAGGTGTCGAGCCTTGTGAATTTAGAAGTGCATTTTATTGCATGATCAACTCTACTTTTCAGTAAAGAGATGCTCATTTTACAGAGGAGACTCTGTTGAATTTTCAGTAGAATTCTCATAAAACATGATGTCGGGTCTTTCGATATCCTAAGTTTTTATGTTTAACTGAGTTTTAATTTCTAGATTAAGTCTTTCTTAGAATTCTTAGAAGTATACATTAGGAATTTAGTCTAATTTTATTATTATTTATTTTTCTAGCTACACAAAGATCGAGGCCTATCAAACCAGACCCGTTGAGTTAGTCTCGAGGAGCGCAAACTTGTGAGTTATTATTTTATATATGCATTGCATATAGAATGCATGATATTGAGTATTCATATTTTTAATATGTATTTATACATGAATTGTTTTATTAAATGATTTAGTATATGTTAGGTAAACTTTCAGAATATTTTGGTATATTTCGATATATATGCAACATATATGTTTGTTATATTTTTGGTATACTCATAGTTTATGTTGGTATATGTGTGGTATATATATTTGGTATATTTTCGATATATTCTTTTATATTGTATGCTATTTTATTTTAATTGTGCATTTTATTATTTTCTATAAATATACGATTTTACTGAAGGATATCAATAGAATGTGCTACCTAGTGGGTTGCACTAGGATTGTGTATGTATCAATACGATAAATTTTAGGGTTGAGTTTATAAAATCACTTGAGGTGATATTTGATTTATTGATTATTGAGATTTGATGTAATGAATAGTATGATTACGGGAGTTCGGTTGACCTAATGTCTCGGGGTTAATCACACTGATAATGAGATTGCGAAAGCTTGGTTGACTTAGTGTCTCGGGGCTAGTCTACTGTCCAAAATGGAATAAGAGAATTACTTTGGAATTAAGTGAGCCTGATGGCTAGTGAGATATTTTGATTAAGGTTGCAGATATCTAGGGTTCTATTTGATCCTTCATTTAAATAAACATTTTATGCATTTATATATATATATATATATAAATAGATTTTAGCATATGTGTGAAATGTGTGTATATGTATATTATTATGCTGATGCTTGATTGTATATGATTTAGGTTACATGTATATATATTATAATAATTCACTCAGTGAGGTTTGGCTCCCCTTAATATTTTTTTCAAAAGATTCCTCATCGTCATACCTCAATAGTAGACCTCTTCACTAGTCTTCTTCATCCCCGACTAGATTATGTAATTTATTTATCTGAACTTTTATTGTACTCTAGAAAATTACAGTAGTAGCGTATTGCATCAGCAATATGTTATTTTGGATTTGAGACCTGTCTCTGAATATTATATGAATATATTTTTATTTTATGAAATGACATTTGAGTATTTATTTTTATATCTATTTAAATTTTAATTCTAATGTATTTTTATATTATTATTGCATGTATTTTTATTTTTAAGGCTTGCTATAGGTTCCAGATTCGAAAGAATTTCTATTCCCTAGTGTCGGTCATGACTTTTGGTTTGAGTCGTTACAAGGGGTTAGCCTTGAAGTGTGCCTAGAAAGTGAGTTTGTGATGGCCTATCTATTATAGTCGGGTTGTGATGCTTATCATAGGGATGGTTAATACATGCAAAATGTTGTATTGCTGTTTAAAAGGCATGTTTTAGTTGGCTATGCTTGCACAAGTTTGAAAGTGAGAAAGGATTAAATGTTTTAAGGGATTGCAATATGATTTCAAATAGTCTTCTATTATCATTTGAGAAGTTTAATGTATTTAGTTTAACTAAATTGTTTTCTACTTGATATATCTATTCATTGAGTATTTTTGTACTTATTTTACTTTATTGTATAAACATTTTCAGATAGCAAGGCTTAATAGTTGGTGGATAAAGTTAAGTGAGTATGAATAGAATTTTTAGAATAAGGTTGGCTAACATCATCGTTGGAGAAGACTTGTTCCTTTATTTCTTAAGCTTGTTATAGAAGTATTATAAATGAGCATATTTGTAAGGTTTAAAAAATTGTGGCTAAGTTCTATGTAATATAACTATTTGGAAATATGTTTTATATTATCGTAATGATGATTTCACTATTGTGTTTTTAGTTTACAAAGATTATTAATAATCTAGTAAAAAAATGTAATTTTTATATTATCTGATTACTTTATACGTATTTTACTATATATAAATATGAATTTTACTATTTATAAATACATACTATTTTAGAAAAAGTTCTTATTCTGTAAATGTAACATATGAACAAGATTAAACTTTTAAAAGAGATTAATCTAAATCCTTGTCCAAATATAACGATATTTATAATATATTTAGACTAAATTATATAGTTTGTTAATGGTTGATTTTAAATATCCATCTTGGGCTATGTGAGACAAGGTATGACACATAGGATCATGAGTTTATATCACAACTATCTGTTAATGACTAATATCATCCTTCGGCAAGGTATGTTGGTGGGAGACATCATCATTCTCATCAGAAGCATCATCTGCAACATTTTCCTTTTGACCATCTGCAACATCTATTATCCTTTGTTGATAATTAGAAACATGTCCACAATCAACCTATAAAGCATCAGACGGGAACTGGACATCAGACCGATTTGTCATGCGATGGTCCTTCTGCTGATCAGTGGAAGCATCATCATAGTCATATTGAACAACAATATTAATGTAATATTTAAAATTTTTATTATTAATTAAATTAAATTATTTTGATTGATTATAATTATTTTATTATTAGTAGTGTATTATTTTTATTTTTACTTTAATATTATTATTTTTAGGAGAGGAAATATTATTGGAGTGTGTTGGCAACTTTAATCCTTATATTTGAAGTTGTTCGACCAATATACGGAGATGGTCCTAAGACTTCATCTCCATAGCGTAGCTGGTGCTTGGTTTGCTGAAGATGTATCCAGAAGATATCTTTAGAGAGTCTACTTTGATTGTGTACAATCCAATGATATGTTTTGATCTTTGGGAGGTATTATTTTGACTTTCGTATTTTCTTTTTTATTTTGTAGATGGCTAACTTTTTTCCTTTATGGATGGGATTGGGCTTGTAGATGATAAGCCCAAAGTATAAGAAAATGTTCAGATTCCTTCTCCATCGCCCGAGCCTATAGCGCTAGTGGCACTTGCTGAAGATGCTAGTCTGAAGGGTAAATCTATTATTGGGTCCTCTCAGGGAGACAAAGATGAGGGGTGAAAGAAGCATGCTCTGGATAGAGACTCCGATGCTAAGGAGCTGTGCGAGGAAATATTCATCAAGTGTCCAAAGCTCTTTGGGTGTCTGGACATAAAGGCTTGGATCCTCAACAAGATGAAACCTCCCAGCATCTCAAATGCTCAAGTTAGAGACAAGTATGTAGAATCCTTGAGGCTGCCAGCTAACATGTAGTGCTGGATGGAGGAGGAAAATAAGGAGTTGTACAACTCCATGATTGGACACCCATTGGAGGTAAGAGTATAATGTTGTCTATCTTGTATTTTGTGTTGCTAGGGAATGACATTTGTTCTCTTTCTCAGATGGCTCAGGCTTTGCTATTGGCAAAAGATAATTACTACTACTTGAAGAGCCAGTATAGCCTGAATGAGATGAAGTTGGGTACTATAGCAATCAACTTTGAAAAGAAGTTGGATAAGGTGAAGGTGGTGCTAGAGCTTTGCCAAACTAGACACGCAGAGGCAAGGTTTAAGGTGGAGGCGAGCTAGAAAAACGTGGCTGATCTGGAGCACAGTTAAGCATAATTGACTTTTAAGATCGAAGAGCAAGATGCCCAGATCGCCACCCTAGAAAGGCGACTAGGAGAACCTGAGAAATCTTGTGAAGATGAAAAAAAGATGTATTAGAACATGGTAGGAGGATTTATGAAGGCATATAAGTCCGAGTGACAAAGAGTTCTACTTGCCTAGAATTCGGCATTAGACTTTTCAGACTTGGATAAGATAACTCCGATTGTCCTAGCTAGGATTGCCACTGAGGAGGATGCTTGAAGTAAAGCCTCATCCCTTTGTGTGAAAAAAGCTAAGTCTGTTGCTACAGGATTGTCCTCCGAGCTTCTACATCTAAGTCTCTACAACTGAATGTACTTTCATTTGAGCCCTTTGATGCTCAATTATTAGATTAGGATATGTGTTACTCTCTTTTTTCTTTGTATAATGTAAATTATTCTATAATGTAACCTTTGCTGATTAATAAAGAAATTTTTTTTGACAAGATCTTAAGTACATATATTGGTAGTATTTTCTGAGACAATCTGACTTCTAATGCCGCTATAGTTCTTTCCCATCTCTATCTCTGATCTTGTATGCCCCTTTAGACATGATCTCTGTGATCTAGTAGGGACCTTCCCAATTAAGTCTGAGTTTTCTTGTACCTGCGTTGCCTATGTTGATGTCTGCCCTTCTAAGTACCTAATTCCCACTTTAAAATGTCTTAGCTGGATGAGTCGATGATGGTATTCAATAATCTGCCGCCTTTATGCTTTTGTGACTGTGGAAGCATGTTCTCATCTTTACTTTTAGTAGATCCAGGCATATATGGGGCGTTAATGTTGTTGGTGTCCTGGTCTAATTTTTTGCTGACCTTGTAACTTGGTGATCCGATTTCTATCGATATCACTGCATCCATAACGTAGGTTAGTCTAAATGTGGTTTCTCCTGTGGATAATCTGGACGTAGTCTTGTAAGGCCAGATGACACTATGAAGTTCTTTGACCCAATTTCCCTTCTTTTCGTCGAGCCTCTTCTTTAACCCTTGCATGATAATCCTGTTGGTGACCTTAGTTTGCTTGTTTATCTGAGGGTGAGCTACTAAGGTGAAACAAAGCTTTATTCTAAGGCCTAAGCAAAACTTTATAAATTTCTTGTTATTAAACTGCTTTCTATTATTTGTAATTAGGGTATGCAGTATTTTGAACCTGCAGATGATTTCTCTTTAAAAGAAGTATTGAACATGGGCTTTTATGATGGTCGGTACAACCTCTACTTTTACCCATTTAATGAAATGGTCTATGGAATTGGGAATTTTTTCTATAATGTTGAGGTTGGGAAGGGACATAGGATGTCCATTCCCCATATGGCGAAGGGCCAAGGACTGCCAATCAGATGTTGAGGCTTAGAAGGCTTGTGATTGAGTCAGGCAAACTGCTGGCACTTGTGGCATTCCTGGGTTAGCTTCTGAGCCTCTTGGGACATTGTGGGCCAATAGTATCCTTACAATAATGACTTCCTAGTTAACGAGTATTGTGATTCATGTGCTTCATAAATTCCTTCGTGGATTTCCTTAAGTATATAATTCTCTTCTTCTAGGGACACACATTTAAACCATAGGTGTGAGAGGGATCTTCTATAGAGTTCTTCATGATGGATAGAGTAATGGGCTGCCTTTATCTTCAGTTTTTAAGCTTTTAGTTTATCTTCTAGAAGTGTACCATTTTCTAGATATTGAATAATCGATTTCATTCATTTCGGGACTTCCAGTACATCCATGATTTTTAAATCCTTGGTGTTTAGTGTCATTAGTGCTTTGGTGAGCTATATTCCTCTAAACGCTTGATTGTTTTTACTCGTTGACCTGGCTAAAAGGTTAGCCTTAGATTTTTCATTTTGGGGAATTTGGATAATTTCCCACTATTCCCCGTCTTGCTCGATCTTCTTCAGCATTTGCATGACTTTTCCAATGTATTTGGCGATGCTCGAATCTTTAATTTGGAATGTCCTTGTGACTGAGTTCACTACTAATTGAGAGTCCAAGTGTATCATAAGATGCTTGGCTTTGACCTCTAAGGCCAACTTTAGGCTTGTGATAAGTGCTTCATATTCTGTAACATTATTGGTTGCGTTATACTTTATTCGAATGACATATCTAATATGAACTTTGTGTGTTCCTTTGAGGATAATCTCAGCGCTGGATCCTTGGTTAGAGGATGCCCTGTCAATATAGAGCCTCTATTCTAGGGCTTTGGAAGTGGCGAGATCTTCTAGCATCATTTCCTGTACAAAGTCTGCTAATGCTTGAGCCTTCACTTGCTATCGGGACTCATAGTCGATGTCGAATTCTTCAAGTAATATCGACCATTGAACTAACCTACCATATATCTCAGGTCTTTGTATCATTTTCCTCAAGGGGAAGCTAGACCTTACCACTATGGGATGAGCCTGGAAGTAGTGTCTGAGCTTTTGGGAGGCATGGATGATGGCCATGGCCAATTTATGTAGTGTTGGGTAATGAATCTATAATCCTCAAAGTACTTTTCTAAGGTAGTATATCGGGCTTTGCTGACTCTTTTCCTCCCTTACTAGTACTAAAGCGATGGATTCTCAGCCCATGGAGAGGTATAAGTACAGTGTTTCCTCTAGGATCGATTTGTTGAGCAGAGGTAGCAAGGATATAAATTTGTTAATATCTTTAAAGGCAACCAGCAGCCTGCAGTCCAAATAAATTTCTTAAAATTTTTTAGAGCTTGAAATAGCAGTAGGCACCGTTTAACTAAACAAGAGATGAAACACCCCAAAGTTATGATCTTGCCATTCAGTTTTTAAAGCTTATGGATAATCTTCAGAGCTTTCATATTGAGAATGGCCTCCATCTTTTCCAGGTTAGCTTCAATCCCTCTATGGGATATCATGAATCCTAGGAACTTCCCTACCTTGACTCCAAAGACGCACTTCTTTGGATTCAACTTGATATAGGACTAGTTTAGCAATTAGAGGATTTGATCAAGGTCCATGGGGTGATGCTTTGTATGCTTGCTTTTAATAATAATGTCATCCATAAATACTTGCACATTTTTCCTGATCTGGTTTCGGAGTACATGGTTCATTAACCTTTGATAAGTTGGCCCCAAATTCTTTAATTCGAAGGGCATCACTTTGTAATAGTAAAGACCTTCATGGATGATGAAGGATGTTTTCTCTTAGTTTTCTTCCTTCATTGGTATTTGGCGATATCCTTGTGTTGTGTCTAAAAAATTATAAAGACCGTGGCCGGCAGTGGAGTCTACTAATTGGTCAATTATTGGTAATGGGTAGCTATCCTTGGGGCATGCCCAGTTGAGGTCAGTGTAATCCACACATATTCTATATTTGCCATTGGATTTCTTTACTAGCACCACGTTGGCTACCCATTTCGGGTGGGTAACTTCTTTAATGAATCCGGCTTCTAGCAACTTTCTTGTTTCTTCGGTGATTATCTTCTACCTCTTGTATGCAAAAGTCCTCTTCTTCTAGATCACTGGCTTTGCTCAAAGTCTGATTTCCAAGCTGTGTGAGATAATCCGAGGATCCACCCCAGTAATCTTAGATGCCCGAGAGGCAAACCCTCCTGAGTGTTTAGTGAGGACCTCACTTATTCCTTGTTTAGTTCCATTGTAAAGCTCATTGCCAATCTTTATTATTTTCCCCTCAGCAATATGTAATGTCTGTATGTCATCCATCAGTTTATGGTTGACTCCCTGCTTTACTATCTCCCAGGTTTCTAGGGGGAATGCTTCTGTCTGAGGTTTGATTGCCATCTGGTAGCACTGCCTGGCCATGTGCTGATCTCCATGAATTTTTAAAATTCTGCCTTCAATTGGAATCTTCATGGTCAAGTGTCGAATACTTGTGACTACATCAGTTTTATAAAGTATTGGTCATCCTATAATATTGTTGTATGCCAATAGGAGATCCAACATGCTGAACTGAGCTTTAATGACTTTTGTTTCTTCAATGTCCCGGTCTTTAAATTCCAAACTTAGCTATACAATTCCCATCAATTGTATACTTGCTCCATAGAAGCTCATAATGGGATTTTGGATAGCCTTCAGGTCAATAACAAAGCCTTCTATTACTTTATAGGCATTCCAAGACAATGCGTTGATGGCACTTCCATCATCGATCAGTAATCTCTTCATGAGATAATTGTTAATATATGCGCTCACCACTAGGGCACATTGTGGGGGTGGCAAACATGGTTTCCATCTTCTAAATTAAACATGACAGTCTGTCTCTTATTGAGGGTAGGTCTTTCCTTTTTGCAGGCCCTTTCAGACATCTTCTTGTCGTTTCCTCCTTCAATAATCATGTTGATTATGCAGGCCAGTTCATTCAAGGCCTTCTTTAGTTCTGGCCTATCTTTTCCTTGTGCACCCTAATTCTTGGTTCCTCTGGACGTGTCAGTAAAGTTGTTGAGTTTGCCATTTTGCACTAGTCTTTCTATGTCATTATTCAGTTCTCAGCAGGCCTTAGTATTGTGCTCATAATCTTGATGATATTGGCAATAATGCCCTCTGTCTTATGTGGTTCTCTTATTTGGACTTAGTCTTCTGGCTAGGGTAATTCCCACCCTATTCTGTATGACCCACATGAGGATCCAGGATCGAAATGTATTTAAAGGTATGTATCTCTCAGCTTCCTTTTCAAACCTTTCCATTGGTGATGCTTTGTTCTCGGACACCGCCAGTAGTATAATATTTGCTTATTTAATAAATACTAGGGCCGAAGGTCTGGTGATTTTTTGCTCTCGGACACCGCCAGTGATATTGGATTAAGAGATATGACTACGGTTATGTTTCCTGGTAATGCCTTGCTCTCAGGATCCAGCAATCTTAGATATAAGTGAGTCATATGACTGTTAAAAATTTATAAATCGGGTTCTACCAAATTTTTATACTAAAACGATTTAAAAGACACTTAAATATTTATTTCTTCTCTTTTAAAAATGGATTTATTATATGTATACCAAATGGTTGAAATAAAATTATATTATATTATATTTCCATAAAATTTATTTTAATGAGATTTTCAAATCGCATTTATTTCTTTATTAACTTACTCAGTGAGATCTGACTCCCCTCAACTTATTTTTTTCAGGAGTTTGGAAGTTTTCTGTTAGGCCTACTTCTCTTCGCCGTGTAGCTTCGTCACCGGCTATTCTGCGTAAGTCTATTTAGTTGTGTTGTATTTACTTTCGCGTACTGCAGTAAAGAAAATTATATAACTGTATACTTTATTTGGTATTTCATGTATTTATAATTTTATGTACTGAAATACTATTTGTATAACTGATGTTTATTTACTTTATTCTATGCACTGATATTATGGTTTAAATTATATTGAGAAAAATCAGTTTAATAATGTGCATTGTCATTTTATTATTTATTGTAAGGTTTCAAAGTTAAATATGTCACGATTTTTTTTAAGTCTTATTATGGGTTTTGGTAGCTTTATGTTTTTCCATTCCTTAGTGCCGGTCACGTGCCCCTGAGTTCGAATCGTGACATCAATTGAAAGTTAGATAAAACTGAAAGAAATTAAAAGGTTAACTTATTGAATTAATATAAATAATAAATAGAATTGTTTAAAAAAATTTCCTATAGTTGAATAAATAAATAATATATATATATATATATATATATATATATATATATCGTGAATATGTGATAATAGGCGTTAGTGTTTAGAATTCAACTAATACACATTGATGTTACATTATAATTTATGGTATATTATTAATATTATTATTGTAATTTATGTTTCATAATAAATTAATAGCTTGATTCGCTCCAATTACATATGATCTCACTATAATTTCATTGAATATAACACATAATACAGAGCAATCCCCTTTATGTACACATATATAATAAGCTATTAAATATTTTTTTATAAAAAGGTTTAAGTAAATTCAGTTTGCCCCATAAGGTTGTAAAATTGTATTATAAATTTAACATTTGATTTAATATATTAAATATTATAATTTAAAGAAATTAAATAGAGTTAACTTTGATTAAATATCACATTCATCAATTATCAACTCTAACATGTCTAAATCATCATTAGCTTATGTAATTCGAATTATAATTTTTAAAATTTTAATAATAAATAATCAAATATTAACTCTTGCTATTTCTGAATACTACCACATTCAACAGCTCCTGGTATTGTTGTCTATATTCCTTCTAATAACAACTTGCTTGGATGCTTAATAAAAACTAGCTTGTAAAATCATAAGTTGTGAATAAATTAATCATTTTTATTTTATTTTGATAGTTAATTGTTTTATTAATATAATTTTTTTTTTAATTTCCAACTCTAAAAATATATTATAACACTAATGCTATCAACATGCATATATATATATATATATATATATATATATATATATATATATATATATGATTGTAAATAAATGAATATTTCCTAGTTTTTGTTGGCAGTTGTTGTTGCATTCAAAAACTGTAATAATTGTTATTTTTTATTAAGGCCATACATATTATTTATATTTTTAATTACAACTATATAACCATTAACTCATGAATAAAAGGAATGATTATTATTTAATTTTTTGAAGCTAATGTTTTATACTTAATATAGTTTTGATACTAATGGGAGTATAAAATATATAATTTTTGTTCAAATTTATTGTTTTATATATGTACTACTGAATTTGGGTATTAACTGTTTTCAATAACATACATGCACGTGCGCTCGTGCACACACATACATATATAATTATATTGAATATAATTTTCTATTAAGTTATTTTCTAAGATGAGAGATAAAAATTACTTTTTAACAGGTAACTAGTCATTAAATGAAAAGTTAAAATTAAACAATTAAAATTTAATGATAAGGATTACATAATACAATATCATCATAATACCATAAATTAAAGGTCTCATTCTTAAATTGTTACTTTTTTTTTTTCGAGAAGTGACACCATAAAATCAAAAAGCTGATTTAGTGGTATAAAGTACCATTAAATTTTTATATAAAAAAATTTTGTAGTTCAATGTTACATACTCGATATTAGAATCGTGTATATACATATATTCGTTTTATTTATTTTTATTTATATATATCAAATGCACATTCATTTTATTTATTAATTAATAAATAAATAAAATGGATATGTATTTGATGTAAATATTTGAATATTAAGATGTTAATGTTTGTTAGTTTTGCCTTTACTAGTTTTGCCTTTACCAGTTTTGCCTTTCCTAGTTTCGCCTCCTTTACTAGTTTCGCCTTTGCTAATTTCGCCTCCTTTACTAGTTTCGCCTTTGCTAATTTCACCTTTACTAGCTTTGCCTTTACTAGTTTCGCCTTTACGGTCGCTCCTGCATTTATTTTCTTCCTCGCAACCTCTTTGATATGTATGAACTTGATGCATATCACGATCACAATGAGGATCTTTACTCATGGCAGTGCAATTTTTTATAGGATTCCCTTTTATGATAGATCCATAGCTTATCACATTGTTCGGGTCGTGAACTCCTGCATTACTCGGCTTGGTACTCAGCATTGGAGTTTTCGCTCTTACTTTGGGGTGTAAATTCATAAAAGTTCCAGCCATTGATTTGCTCAATAAAAGAAAGAAAAAACAAAAAATGATAAACCCTTTCCGCATGATTGCTGGATGAGTAGATAATGTAATTAATAAATTTTATTTGAATTGTGTTTTCTCAAGATTGGAGTTTCATTATTTATATGGTGAGATGTAGGATACATTAATAGTAACATTATATTTCGGGATTGGGTTGAGGATATGTAGCATATCAGATAAGGTTGGCTCCATTTGTGTCGGACGTCCTTATAAAACAGTTAAAAATAAATGTTCATTAATTTTTTTCGGAGCTTAAAATAGGCAATTCCGTCTGGAAACTATTTAGTGGCAACTTTAATCCTTATCTTTGAAAAATTATATTTTAATCTTCTAAATTTTTATGTTTTAATTTCTATATATTTTAATTAAGACTATGATTAATTTTTTCCAATAATTTATTAGAAAAAATGCAAAATATTTTTATTTTAATTATACCGATTATTATTGTAGCAATCCGAATATTTTTAAACTATATATTTTTTATATATATAAATATTGAGGTTTCAACGATATTAGTTATTTTTATTTTATATTATTATAATTGAGATATTAAAATTATTATATTTAAGTACTAAATTTAAAATTTTGTTGAGAGTTATTAATATTATTATTTTTACATGTCCTAATATTTTATACATATCATTAATATTGTTTATTACTATTATTTATATAGTATTATTTTATCTAGTGCTAGAATTATTATTATTGTTGTGTGTATATATGTAATATCCCGAGTTTTTTTTAAATATTTTTATACTGCATCGGGATATGCAGTGTTAATTTTGTATATATTTATAATATTTTAAGAGTTGTTATTTGTTTAAAGCTAATTTTAATTATTTTATATTATTTTAAGTACTTTACGTAAAATTTTTCTGGGAATTATATTTTCGGAAAAATTAACACGTAAATAATTTAATACTATTTATTTTGACTAGTTTTATGAATTTGCATGAACTCATACATAATTTTTAAGTGCTAAAATAAAATGTATATATTTGTATTTATTTAATTAATTAGAGCTTAATTAATTTCCTTAATTTTATTATTTAATTTTTTTGTATTAATTAATTAATTTTAAGTTTATAAATTATTAAATATAATAAAATATTTGTGTGGTGAATATCATTTGTGTGTGGGATTATATTATTATAATATATATAAGGTGGATATATATATATATATATATATATATACACACGTTTTTTTCAAAAAAAAAAATTTTTTGCAGAAATTATCAAAATGTCATTGTCTCATTCATTTTTCTTCCCAAACGGATTCCACCATTTCCAGCCACTTTCAAGCTGGTTTTCTTGCTGTTACTATGCCCCTCAACCTTCCTCCTCCACGTCTAGCCATTTCCACCACCTAAAGCTCCCATTTTCGGCGTTGTTTGACCGGATTTTCATCCAGAAGCCGAAAATCGACTTAGCTCTGATCAAGCCATTTTCGGCCACCAAATTTGATGTCATCAGTCTCTATCTGCTCCTTGAGCTCTGGTGAGTGTGATTCCAAGCTTTGTTTCTGTCACGACCCAAAACAGGGGCCATGACCGGCGCTAGGGAACGGGAATTCTTTCGAATCCGGAACCCGTAGCAAGCCTAAAAATAAAATAAATCATGCAATAATAACAATAACCATATAATATGCAGCGGAAATAAAAATCATGAATATAATAATAACATTTTCATCACTGGATTTGAATCAAATCTCATTACATATATATATAATCTCTTTAATACAAATCCAGTTTCAATATAATACATCTCTTTAAAATAAAATACATGAAATCCAATTCTTTAATTCACAACTACTGCAGTGTCTAGATAAAATAAATAAGACTCAAGTAAATAATTTACATAAAGAAGTCGGGGCGGAAGAAATTCGGCGTATCAACCTGCTACTGAGGTCTAAAGAAGTTGACTCTCTTGAAAAATAGTCAATGGAGGGGAGTCAGACCTCACTGAGTGAATTACTATAATATATATACATACACACTAAGTGATAATGCATACAGTCAACAGTATATATATAATATGTATATATACAGGCAATTGCACACAGATGCAATAAAATCATTTGATATATTTTCATTAAAAATCATCTTTTATGAAGGATCACATAGAACCCTAGAATAACGCAACCTCAAAAAATAGTGTTAAACAACACTCAAGCCATACATGCTCACTTAATCCAAATATATCCACTTAATCCATTTAGACAGTAGACTAGCCTCGAGACACTAAGTCAACCGAGCTCCAGCAGTCTGATTGCCAATGTGATTGGCCCCGAGACACTTGGTCAATCGAACTCCAGCAATCACACCCAAACCACATCTCACATATCAAATAATCATATCAAACCAATATCCATAAATAGTTAGTAACATAGCCTAAAGCTATAGGCGTACCGGTACGTACTCGGTCCTAGTGCTGCCCACTAGGTAGCACGTTCTATCGATATCCTTCATTAATAATATAAATCATTCATTCACAATAAATGATGCATGAATTTAAATGAAATAGCAATATAAACCATATATATATACCGAAAATATACCAAAAGTAAACCAAAAATATACTTAATCTAAACTTAAGAAATAATCAAATTATTTATGCATATTTAATCAACATAAAACATGCATTTCTAAATCATGCATCCTAAGCATATATATATATAGTATAGTAACTCACCTAATGCGCTCCACGAGACAGGTCCGACGGGCCTGGTCCACTAGCCCTCGGTCCCGGCGCAACTAAACAAGCAATAAATAATAGACATCAGAATAAACCCTAACAGAAATCCTAGAATTCGATCTAGAATATTAAACACAGAATCGAAAATTAGGGTTCGACTAGATATCATGTTTTACGAGAATTCTACCTAAAATCCGACAGAACCTCCCCTGTAAAACGGACATCTCTCTAATCAAAAGAGTAGAGCCGACCCTGCAAGGAAATACACTTCGAAAAACTACACAAGGCACAATCAAAATCCCACGGTCGGACTCCAAACTACAGTTTACCGACCGAGGTCCACAAACACAGAATAATTCCAAAAATACCAAAAATATCCTTACAACATAGAAATTCATTTTTTAAGTAGAAATTACATAATTAGCCTCAAAACATTGTAAAAACCGATAAAAACTCATTTTATTAGAAAAATCGTATATTATATATATAATTGAAAATAATTCACGAAAAATAGTTTTAATTAGTTAAAAATACCAAATAATTTATAGAAATCATTTTTATACCTTAAATAACTATTAAAACCAATTAAATTACATTTTTAGACAATTTAGGGTAAAATTACCAAAATACCCCTATATATATAAATATACTTAAATTACTTCAAAAATTCACCAAAAATTATACAATTATCCAAAATTAATTTTCTCAACATATTTATCAATAATATCAATAATTAAACTCAATTACCTAATTAAATTCAATTTAAAACACAATTAACCCTAATTTCTCAAAATCACATAAACTTCAATAATTCAAAATAAATACTTAGAAATTCATAAAAATTTCAAATAAATTCCTATAATTCATTTCAACAGCTAATTTAACCATAAACTCCAATTTAATAATTTAAATAATTAATTTCCGAAAATTAGAAAATAATATTAAAATATTCAAAAATACCCAAAAATCCAAAAAATCTCCAAAAATTCTACAAAAATTCATACATGTAGATTGAGCTACTAGGAACAACATTTGTGAAGGGAGTTTTCATGAATCAATCAATTCGAAGCTCAAAAAAATCAAAAACCCTAATGTGACCGAATTGAGTTTTAGCTCAAACCTCAAAATCCACTTGATTTCAGGCCGAAAGGAGCTTAGAATTGGAATCATCGGAGCTCAAGGAGTCGATGAAGACCGGCGGTGCACGAAATGGTGGTCGGAATCGTCGTCGACGGTAAAAAGCTCAACTTGCTGCCATGGCGGATTTCGGGCGTTCCAGTGGACTTCCGGCAGCCTGGTCACGTCGGAGAGGAAGAGGAAGGAAGGGGAAGGAGGTTGGCAGCAGCTGGTGGCGGCGAGGGGCGGTCCGGCATGCTGGAATGGGAGGCGCAGTGAGGGTGAGCGATCGGGAGAGAATAAGGAGAGGGAAGGGGCAAAACGGTAATTTTCTAATTTTTTTGATTTTTGATGTATATATGTATATATATGTACTTTATACTATATATTAAAATAATATTAAATTACACACATTAAATATACACCACACACATAAGATTTAATATTTTAATAATTTTTACTAAATAAAAATAATTAAATAACAATAAAACTAATAAATAATTAATATAATATTAGGGTAATAATAAACCCTAATTAAATAAATGTACACACACAGGCTTTATTTAATAATTTAAAAATATGCATGAGTTCATGCAAGTCCGAAAATATATTTAAAATAATTAATATTAAAATATTTACGTGAAAATTTCCCCGAAAATGAAAGTCCCGGAAAAATTTTACGTAAAGCACTGAAAATAATACACAGTAATTAAAATAGGTTTTAAATACATATCAACTCATGAAAATATCGTAATATACATTCAAAATTTATTAACACTGTATATCCCGGTATAGTGTAAAAATTATTTTAAAAACACGGGATATTACAGTTTCACTTGACTTGGTCTAGAATTGCTTAGGTTTCAATTTCTTCAAATCAGCCATTTTAGGTTTAGAATTTTTTTTAGCTTCAATTTGATTGATTCATGAAAAATTCCTTCACAAACTTTGTTCCTGGAAGCCTAATCTATATGCTGTAATTTTTTTAGAATTTTTGGAATTTATTTTAATTTTTGTGAATTTTTTATTATTTTATTAATATTTTCTAATTTTCGAAAATTAATTAATTAAATTATGAAATTGTGTTTTATGGTGATTATAGGGGTTGAAAAGAATTATAGAGATTTATTTGTAATTTTTGTGAATTTTTATATATTTATTTGGAATTTATTAAGTTTATGTAATTTTGAAAAATAGGGTTAATTGTGTGTTAAATTGAAATTAATTGGTTAATTGAGTATAATTATTGATATTATTGAATTATATGTTGAGAAAATTAATTTTGAGTAATTATATTATTTTTGGTGAATTTTTAGATTTATTTTAGTAAATTTATATATATAGGGGTATTTTGGTAATTTTACACTAAATTGGCTAAAAATATAATTAAATTGGTTTTAATAATTATTTGAGCTATAAAAATGATTTCTGCAAATTTTTAGTATTTTTAACTAATTAAAACTATTTTTCGTAAATTATTTTCAAATTATATATAATATACTAGTTTTCTAAATAAATGGGTTTTTATTGATTTTTAGTATGTTTTAGGGTTAATTATGTAATTTGAATTTATAAAATGTATTTTAGTTCATTTTTATGAATTTATTGAGAATTTGTTGAATTTTAATAATATTTTATTAAAATTTGGATTTTTATCATAATTATCAGTGACATAATTATTTTCAGTATTTTAAATATCTGATTTACTATATTTTGATTATTCAATGGTATTTTTGGTATTTATGACATTTAAATGTGTTATGTGTATATTCTGTAAATTGTGAACCTCGGTCAGTAAATTGTAGTTTGGAGTCCGACCGAGGGATTGTGGTTGTGAATTTGGTGTTATTCCGAAGTGTGTTTTCTTTGCAAGACCGGCTCTACTCTTTAAGTAGAGAGATGTCCGTTTTACAGGGGAGGTTCTGCCGGATTTTCAGTAGAATTCTCGTAAAACATGATGTCCGGTCAAATCCCTATTCTAATTTTGTGTCTAAAATTTTAGATCGAGTCTTTAGAATTTTCGTTAAATTTATTCTGATTTCATATTGTCATTTGTTTGTCTAGCTGCGCCAAGACAGAGGCCTAACGGATTAGGCCCGCCGAGTTTGTCTTGTGGAGCGCTAACATGTGAGTTATTATACCGTATATATATGCACTGCATATATGGTGCATTATTTAGAATTTTTCATTTTCATTGTATGTTTTCAAAGTGATGTAAATTATAATATTTTTCGTATATCTAGGGTTACATTTTTATATATATGCATATTAAATAATTATGCATGTTAGTTTGATATATGCACATTAAACAATTAGGTTTAGGTTTAATACATTTGAGTAATATACACATGTTTTAAAATGTCTACGTAGACATAATTATTTTATTAAATGATTAGTATACTTTAGGTATAGTTTCAGTAGATTTTAGGTTTATTCTTAAATAATTGCATGTTAAATTATAAACCTACACTTAAATTATTTTTTAAGTTTATTTTTGGTATATTTTTTATTTATTTCCAAATAAATACATGTTTTATTATTAAATTAAACCTAACACATTAGTGGTATATTTAGGGTTTATTTTTGATATATGCATGCTAGATAATTAGGTTTATTTTTAGTATATTTGTGAATATATGTTAAACACAAACACGTATTTAAATGAACATTTATACATAAATGTTTTATTAAATGATTTGTGTACTTAGGGCATATCTTTTGTATATTTAAATATATTTTTAAGAAATGCATGTTATATTATTGTTACTCATTTAAATTGTTTTTAACCATATTAATGATTTATGTTTAGTTTATTTCATATTTTATTTGACATATATATATGCCCGAAATATACTGGCTATATTTTAGGTATATTTTTGGTATATATATATGGTTGATTTTATTATTATGAATGTCGTTCCACATTAATCATTTTCAGAATAAATGATTTATTTAAGTGAAGGATATCAATAGAACATGCTTCCTAGTGGGCAGCACTAGGGCCATGTACTGTCACGACCCAAAACAGGGGCCATGACCGGCGCTAGGGAACGGGAATTCTTTTGAATCCGGAACCCGTAGCAAGCCTAAAAATAAAATAAAACATGCAATAATAATAATAACAATATCAAATGCAGTGGAAATGAAAATCATAAATATCACAATAGTATTTTTACCAACTGGATTTAAATTAAATCTCATCTCATATATATAAATCTTTTAATACAAATCCAGTTCAAGTATAATACAATATCTCACATAAATAAAATACATAAAATCCCACGTTTAATTTACAACTACTGTAGTGTCTAGATTATAAAAATAAGACTCAAGTAAGCAGTTTACACAAAGAAGCCGGGGCGGAAGAAATCCGGCGTACAGGCCTGCTACTGAGGTCTGAAGATGTTGACTCTCCTGAAAAATTGTCAACGGAGGGGAGTCAGACCTCACTGAGTGAATTACTATAATATATATACATACACACTAAATGATAATGCATACAGTCAACAGTATATATCTAATATGTATACAGGCAATTACACACAGATGTAATAAAATCATTATATATATATTTTATTGAAAATCATCTTTTATGAAGGATCACATAGAACCCTAGAATATCGCAACCTCAAAAACAATGTTAGACAACACTCTAGCCATTAAGGCTCACTTGATCCAAATATATTCACTTATTCCATTTAGACAGTAGACTGGCCCCGAGACACTAAGTCAATCGAGCTCCAGCAGTCTGACTGCCAGTGTGATTGGCCCTGAGACACGTGGTCAATCGAGCTCCAGCAATCACACCTCCAAACCATATCTCACACATCAAATAATCATAATCAATCAATATCCACAAATGGTTAGAAATATAGCCTAAATGCTATAGGCGTACTGATACGTACTCGGTCCTAGTGCTGCCCACTAGGTAGCACGTTCTATTGATATCCTTCATCATTAATAACATAAAACATTCATTCACAATAAATGATGCATGAATTTAAATAAAATAACAATATAAACCATATATATATTGGAAATATACCAAAAGTAAACCAGGTATATTTCGAGTATATATACGTCAAATAAATCCAGTTAAATTACAAAATAAACTAGAGATATATTTGAAAACATTTTAAATACAGTTCATTAATAAAACATGTATATAATTTAATATATACCAAAAATAAACCAAAAATATACTTAAATAAAAATCATGTTATTTATGCATATTTAGTCAAAATGAAACATGTATTTCTAAAATCATGCATCCTAAAGCACATATATATAAAATAGTAACTCACCCTAGTGCGCTCCACGAGATGGGTCCGACGGGCTTGGTCCACTAGCCCTCGGTCTCGGTGCAACTAAACAAATAATAAATAATCGACATTAGAATAAACCTAACAGAAAATCCTAGAATTCGATCTAGAGTATTAAACACAGAATTGAGATTAGGGCTCGACCAGACATCACGTTTTACGAGAATTCTACCAAAAATTTGACATAACCTCCCCTATAAAATGGACATCTCTCTACTCAAAGAGTACAGCTGACCCTGCAAAGAAACACACTTTGAAAATAAACACCACATCTCATTCATAGCCCCTCGGTCGGACTCCAAACTACAATCTACCAACCGGGGTCCATAAACACAGAATAATTCAGAATTACCAAAAATGCCCTTATAACATAGAAATACATTTTATAGGTAAAAATTATATAATTAACCTTTAAACACAGTAAAAATCGATAAAAACTCATTTTATTAGTAAAACCGTACATTATATATATAATTGAAAATAATTCACGAAAAATAGTTTTAATTAGTTAAAAATACCAAATAATTTGTGGAAATCATTTTTATTCCTTAAATAAATATTAAAACCAATTAAATTACATTTTTAGCCAATTTTGTGTAAAATTACCAAAATACCCCTATATATATAAATATACCAAAATTACTTCAAAAATTCACCAAAAATTATACCATTATCCAAAATTAATTTTCTCAACATATTTATCAATAATATTAATAATTAAACTCAATTATCCAATTAAATTCAATTAAAAACATAATTAAACCTAATTTCCCAAATTTACATAAACTCAAATAATTCAAAATAAATACATAGAAATTCATAAAAATTCCAAATAAATTCCTATAATTCATTTAAACACCTAATTTAACCATAAAACACAATTTCATAATTTAAATAATTAATTTCCGAAAATTAGAAAATAATATTAAAATATTCAAAAATACCCAAAAATCAAAATAATCTCCAAAAATTCTACAAAAACTCATACATGTAGATTAAGCTAAGGGGAACAACATTTGTGAAGGGAGTTTTCATGAATCAATCAATTCAAAGCTCAAAAAAATCAAAAACCCTAATATGGCCGAATTGGAAAATTTGAAACCTAAGCAAATCAAGACCATTTAAGCTCAAACCAAAGCTAGAATCACACTCACCAGAGCTCAAGGAGAAGAAAGAGACCATCGGTATCAAAAATGATGGCCAAAATTGTGGTCGACGGTGAGGAGAAGAAGTTTCGGCCAAAAGAAGAAAATAGGGTTGCCGGCGCCAGGGAAGAAGGCTGGGGGCGGCGGAGTGGCTGGCTGGGGAAGGTGGAGCTGCTGGTGGCACACCGACGACCGGGGATCGGGAGTTGCAGCGGGAGGGGAAGGTGGTCGCACACGGGAAGAAGAAGAAGAAGAAGAAGAAGAAGAAGAAAAAGAAAAGAAAATAAAAGAAAAGAAAAGAAAAGAAAAAGAAAAGAAAAAGAAAGGAAAAAAAGAAAAATAATAAAAATAATAATTTTAATAAAATATTTGAAAAAAATCACACCCACACACTTAATATTTAATATTTTAAAATTTAATATTAATTAAAAATAATTAAATAACACATAAACAAGTAATTAATTAATAAAATATTAGGGTAATATACTAAACCCTAATTAAATAAATATTTACACGCATAGGCTCTATTTAGTAATTTAAAAATACGTATGAGTTCATGCAAGTCCGAAAATATATTTAAAATAATTAATAATAAATTATTTACATGACAATTTCCCCGAAAATGCAAGTCCCGGGAAAATTTTACGTAAAGCACTATAAATAATACACAATAATTAAAATAGGTTTTAAATACACATTAACTCGTAAAATATCATGATACATATACTAAAATTATTAACGCTGCATATCCCGATACAGTGTAAAAATATTTAAAAACACGGGATATTACATGTACGTACCGGTGCGAAAGAATAGGGTTGAGTGAGAGTTAATTTTGGGTGATTATAATTGATTTAATTGATTTGACTAAGATTAATGGTATGTTAGATAGTGTGATTGCGGGGCCAATCACACTGACAGTGTAATATCCCGTGTTTTTAAATATTTTAATACTGCATCGGGATATGCAGTGTTAATAATTTTTAAATATGATATTGATATTTCATGAGCTTTCATTTAATTTAAATTGAATTTTAATTGTTCATTATTATTTTAAGTGTTTTACGTAAAATTTTCCTGGGACTTGCATTTTTGGGAAAATTTTCACGTAAATAATTTACCATTAATTATTTTAAATAGATTTACGAACTTGCATGAACTCATACATATTTTTAAAATACTAAACACCGTATATGTGTACGTATTTATCTAATTAGGGTTTAATTAATATTACCCTAATATTTTATTATTTGTTTATTAATTTTATTGTTATTTAATTATTTTATTTATTATTAAATTTTAAATTATTATAATAATGTGTGGTGTGTGATTTTCCCAAGTATTTTATTAATATACTATATTAAAATATATATATATTATTATTATTATTATTTTTCTTTTTTTTCTCTTTTCTTTTTCTTTTTCTTTTTCTTTTTCTTTTCTTTTCTTTTCTTTTCTTTTTCTTTTCTTCTTCTTCCTTCTTTCTTCCCGAAACCCGTCCTCCATCAACCCTCACTGCTGCAAATCCCGACCACCTATCGTCGGTGTGCCGCCAGCAGCTCCGTCCTTCCCAGCCAGCTGCTCCGCCGCCCCTAGTCTCCTTCCCCGGCACCGGCCAACTCCCTTCTTCCATTTTTGGCCGAAAATCCAATTTTCTTCACAACTTACTATTTCGGCCACCAAACTTCACGTTTCTGGTGTCTTAGGACTCCTCTAGCAACGGTAATCATGATTCTAGCTTTGGTTTAAGCTTAAATGGCCTTGAATTTCTTGTTTTTTGATTTTTCTCAATTTGGCCGAATTAGGTTTTTGATTGTTTTGGAATTTTCTTGTTGATTCATGAAAAGTAACTTAACAAATGTTGATCCTAGTAGCTTAGTCTACATGTATGAATTTTTGTGGAATTTTTGGGAATTATTTGGATTTTTGGGTATTTTTGAATATTTAATATTATTTTCTAATTTTTGGAAATTAATTAATTAAATTATGAAATTGTGTTTTATGATAATTATAGCTGTGGAAATGAATTATATAAATTTATTTGGAATTTTTATGAATTTCTATGTATTTATTTTGAATTTATTTAGGTTTATGTAATTTTGGAAAATTAGGTTAATTGTGTTTTTAATTGAAATTTATTGGTTAATTGAGTTTAATTATTGATATTATTGATAAATATGTTGAAAAATTTAATTTTGGATAATTATACTATTTTTGGTGAATTTTTGAATGAATTTTAGTATATTTATATATATAAGGGCATTTTGGTAATTTTACACAAAATTGGCTAAAAATGTAATTTAATTGGTTTTAATAGTTATTTAAGGTATAAAAATGATTTCTAAAAATTATTTAGTATTTTTAACTAATTAAAACTATTTTTCGTGAATTATTTTCAATTATATATATAATATACGATTTTACTAATAAAATGAGTTTTTATCGGTTTTTACAGTGTTTTAAGGTTAATTATGTAATTTCTACATATAAAATGAATTTTTAAGATATAAGGGTATTTTTGGTATTTCTAAAATTTTTCTGTGATTGTGGACCCCGGTCGGTAGATTGTAGTTTGGAGTTCGACCGAGGGGTTGTGGATGAGTTGTTGTGCCTATTTTTTGAAGTGTGTTTCTTTGTAGGGTCGGCTCTACTCTTTGAGTAGAGAGATGTCCATTTTACAGGGGAGGTTCTATCGAATTTTCGATAGAATTCTTGTAAAACGTGATGTCCGGTCGAACCCTAATTTTGATTCTGTGTTTAATATTCTAGATCTAGTTTCTAGGACTTTCTGTTAGGTCTATTCTGATTTCTGTCGTTATTCTTTGTTTAGTTGCGCCGAGAACGAGGCCTAGTGGACCAGGCCCGTCAGATCCATCTCGTGGAGCGCATTAAGTGTGAGTTACTATTTTATATATATATGCTTTAGGATGCATGATTTTAGAAATATATGTTTTATTTTGATTAAATATGCATAAATAATGTGATTAGGATTTAAGTTTATTTTTACTTTACTTTTGGTTTATTTTTGGTATATATTAAATTATATGCATGCTTTATTAACCATTCATGTTTAAAATGGTTTTGAATATATTTCTAGCTTAATTTTTTATTATATTGGATTTATTTGACGTATATATACTCGAAATATACCTATTTTACTTTTGGTATATTTTCAGTATATATATGGTTTATATTGTTATTGTATTTAAATTCATGCATCATTTATTTGTGAATGAATGTTTTATATTTATTAATGAAGGATATCAATAGAACGTGCTACCTAGTGGGCAGCACTAGGATCGAGTACGTACCGGTACGCTTATAGCATTTAGGCTATATTACTAACCTGTTTGAGGATATTGATTGGATATGATTATTTGATGTGTGATACGATTTGGGAGTGTAATTGTTGGAGCTCGGTTGACCAAGTGTCTCGGGGCCAATCACACTGACAGTCAGACTGTTGGAACTCGGTTGACTTAGTGTCTCAGGGCCAGTCTACTGTCCAAATGGATCAAGTGAATATATTTTGGAATAAGTGAGCTTGTATGGCTAGAGTGTTGTCTAACACTATTTTGAGGTTGCGATATTCTAGGGTTCTATTTGATCCTTCATGAATTGTGATTTTCAATAAAAATATATAAAATGAATTTATTGCATCTGCATGTATTTGCTTGTATATATACATATTATATATACTTTTGATTGTGTGCATTGACATTTAGTATGCGTGTATATATATTATAGTAATTCACTCAGTGAGGTCTGACTCCCCTCCGTTGACTATTTTTCAGGAGAGTCATCATCTTCAGACCTCAGTAGCAGGCCTTTACGTCGGATTTCTTCCGCCTCGGCTTCTTTATGTAAACTGCTTCTCTGAGTCTTGGGTTTATTTTATCTAGACACTGCAGTAGTCATTAAATATTTAAAGAGATGTTGTATTATATATTTGAACTGGAATTGTATTAAAAGATTTTATATATATATGTAATGATTAGGATTTGATTTAAATCCAGTTGGTGCATATGTTATTATTATATTTATGACTTTTATTTCCACTGCATTATATATTATTATTATTACTATTGCATGTTTATTTTATTTTTAGGCTTGCTACGGGTTCCGGATTCGAAAGAATTCCCGTTCCCTAGCGCCGATCATGGCCCCTGTTTTGGGTCGTGACAAAGTTAGTATCAGAGCGGAATTCTGTGTCAAGGCTTAGTTGTGTGAGTTGTGGCCCTAGTTTTCAAAGTTGTGTTTTCTTTTGGTAACTACTGCAGTGAATTAGGTTTGAGTATGTCTTGATAAGTATTCCTTACTTTAGTTTTCTGCATTATTCCTCCGTTGTCTGTCGAGGGACCAGCTCTAGACTGGTTTATTCATATGATCCAGCCTTATATGATGACGATGACCTGGGCTCAGTTCCGAGAGCGATTTATGAGGAGATTCTGTCCAGAGCCGCTTCGTATGAGCTATCGTCTCCGACTGACCAGTATTTCTTATGGAAATTGATCTGTAGAGGAGTACACCCGAGAGTTTCTTCGACTGGGTAGATATGCAGAGGATCTGATGCGAGATCAGTATTTTGCGGTCACTACCTACGTTACTGGATTGGGTTCAGCATTTGCTGGTATGCCTACAGCAGGCCTTACTATAGAATCTGTGATAAAGTTAGCCAAGGAGATCGAGCTGAGGCTAGTTAGGCAGGGAGCGATGCCTGGTTATTACCAGCTAGGAGTTCAGTCGAGCGGATTGCAGGCTACTCCGTACTCTAGTTTTCAGGTTGGTTCGAGTAGTCAGCAGCGAGGTTCAACTCAACAGAGTCAGAGACAGCAGCAGCGAGTGCATTGGAGCAGTAGACATGGCTGTGGAGGTCAGCGTAGACCATTCAGATTCGGGTCAGGTGCTTCGAGCAGCAGCAGTGGTCGCAGTTCTGGATCAACGGCTAGTGTATGTCAGACTTGTGGTAGAGTCCATCAGGGACCGTGTTATCTAACACCATTGACATGCTTCAGATGCTGGCAGACAGGACATTTTGCCAAATCGTGTCCTTATTCCGGGTATCAGCAGTCGCAGATTCCGTGATTCCCACAATAGTTGATTACTATACTGCACCCGTGCCATTTCAGTTACCATCAGCCCAGCATCAGAGTTCCACTCAGCTTGTCCCACAGTAGAGTCATGGTAGAGGTACTAGAGGGGGTGCTAGAGGTGTTGGCCAGGCTTCTACCAGTCAGTAGGGAGGACGAGGATAGGCCAGAGTCTTCCATCTCACTCAGCAGGATGCTCAGGCATCTAATGCAGTCATGGCAGGTATTATTTCTATTTTTTACCTAGATGCATGGGTTTTGTTTGATCCGGGTGCCACGCATTCATTCATTTCTCCCATTTTTGCTTCTAAATCTTGTTGGCAAGCTTCGAGGATGGCTTTTCCTTTGTCTGTTGCCACTCCTCTGATCGATTCTTTGGACACCAATATTGTTCTTTCTGGTTGTCCAGTTCTCGTAGAAGATAGAGAATTACCCGCTGATTTGATTCTATTGGATGTGATGGAGTTTGATGTTATTTTGGGAACGGATTGGTTATCTCAGCATTATGTCGTGGTAGATTGCAGGAATAAAGAGGTGACTTTCAGAATTCCTGATGAAGAAGATTTTAAGTTTGTGGGTGATAGGAGTTCAGCACCTTAGAATCTTATTTCTGCTATTATGGCTAAGAAGTTGTTGAGGAAAGGGTGTCAGGGATATTTGGCATTGGTCAGGGATACTTCAGTGGAGAAGTTGTCACTCACAAATGTTCCTATTGCCTGTGAGTTTCCTGATGTTTTTCTCGAGGAGTTGCCAGGGTTACCACCTCACAGAGAGATCGAGTTTTGTATAGATGTAGTTCCAGGCACTACTCCTATATCTAGGCCACCCTACAGAATGACTCCTGCAGAGTTAAAAAGAGTTGAAGGAACAGTTGCAAGAGTTATTGGATAAGGGTTTTATCAGATCCAGTGTTTCTCCTTGGGGTGCACCAGTCCTGTTTGTGAAGAAGAAGGATGGTACCCTGAGACTGTGCATTGACTACAGAGAGCTGAACAAGGTGATAGTGAAGAACAAGTATCCTCTCCTGAGGATAGATGACTTGTTTGATCAACTACAGGGTGCACAGTTCTTTTCTAAGATTGACTTGAGGTCAGGTTATCATTAGCTGCGGATTAGTGAAGCCGATGTTCCTAAGATGGCATTCCGCATTAGATATAGTCATTATGAGTTTCTGGTGATGTCTTTTGGTTTGACTAATGCACCAGTAGCTTTTATGGACCTGATGAATAGGGTATTCAGACCGTATATGGATCAGTTTGTGGTAGTCTTCATCGATGATATACTGGTATATTCAAGGAGTATGGAGGAGCATGTATATCACTTGAGGATTGTACTGCAGACACTGAGAGATCATCAGCTTTATGCTAAATTCTCAAAGTGTGATTTCTAGATGGAGAGTGTTTCTTTTCTTGGACACGTAGTGTCTAAAGAAGGTATCCAAGTTAATCCACAGAAGATTGAAGCAGTGTCTGAGTGGCCTAGACCGACTTTTGTCACTGAGATTCGAAGTTTTTTGGGTTTAGCTGGGTATTATAGGCAGTTTGTGAAGGATTTTCCAGAATTGCAGCCCCTATGACTCGCTTGACTCAGAAGAATGTTAGATTCGAGTGGTCAGAAGCTTGTGAGAATAGTTTCCAGTTGTTGAAGGAGAAGTTGACTACAGTGCCAGTGTTAGCTTTGCCTAATAGTGTGGATAAGTTCACAGTTTACTGTGATGCCTCTAGAATTGGTCTTGGTTGTGTGTTGATGCAGAATGGAAGGGTGATAGCCTATGCTTCAAGGCAGTTGAAGAAGCATGAGCAGAACTATCCTACACATGACCTAGAGATGGCTGTAGTGATCTTTGCTTTGAAGATTTGGAGACATTATCTGTACGGGGTGACTTATGAGATATTTACTAATCACAAGAGCCTTAAGTACATTTTCCAGCAGCGAGATCTGAATCTGAGGCAGAGAAGATGGTTGGAATTGTTGAAGGATTATGATTGCGAGATTCTATATCATCCGGGTAAAGCTAATGTGGTAGCAGATGCCTTGAGTAGAAAGTCCTCAGGCAGTCTTGCTCACATCGGTGTTGAGAGGAGACCATTGATCCAAGAATTGCATCAGTTGGTGGATCAAGGTCTGATGATGAAGATTAGTAGATCAGGTGGACTATTAGCGCAGTTTAAGGTGCGATCTGTACTGAGGGATAGGATTAAAGCAACTCAGAGCTGAGATCCTATTCTAGAAGAGCTTGCAGAGAATGTTCGAGCAGGGAAGTTCACTGATTTCACACTCGATGATGATGGTGTGTTGTGGATTAGTGGTAGATTGTGTGTTCCTGATGTGGATGATTTGAGAGAAGAGATCCTAGAGGAAGCACACTCTACAGCTTACAGCGTTCATCCGGGTGTTACTAAAATGTACCATAGTATTAGAGATTTATACTGGTGGGATGGATTGAAGAAGGATGTCGCTGATTATGTTGCGAAGTGTCTGACGTGTCAGCAAGTGAAAGCTGAACATCAGAAGCCTTCTGGGAAGCTTCAGCCTCTTCCTATTCCCGAGTGGAAGTGGGAAAGGATAGCTATGGATTTTGTGGTCGGTTTACCTCGTTCGAAGGATGGATACGACTCCATCTGGGTGATTGTAGACAAGTTGACAAAGTCTGCACATTTCTTGCCTGTGAAAGCCACTTATTCTGTTGCCAGATTGGCGAAGCTGTATGTGAAGCATATCGTATGCCTTCATGGAGTACTTGTGTCCATTGTGTCAGATAAAGGTTCGGTGTTTACGTCTCATTTTTGGCAGAAGTTACAAGAAGCGATGGGCACTAGGTTGGATTTCAATACTGCTTTTCATCCTCAGACAGATGGTCAGTCTGAGAGGACGATCCAGACACTGGAAGATATATTAAGGATGTGTGTCTTGGATTTGGGAGGTAGCTGGGATGATCATTTGCCACTTGTTGAGTTTGCATATAATAACAGCTACCATAGCAGTATTGGCATGGCACCATACGAGGCGTTATATGAAAGGAAGTGTAGATCCCCTCTGTGTTGGGATGAGACTGGTAAGAGAGCTTTGACTGGACCTGAGATGGTTCAAGATGCTACAAAGAAAGTCACCATGATTAAGCGCAGATTAGAGACCGCAGTTAGCAGACAGAAGAGTTATGCGGATCCTAGGCGCAGAGATGTGGAGTTTCAGGTTGGAGATTTTGTTTTCTTAAAGGTATCTCCGATAAAGGGTGTGATGAGATTTGGTAAGAAGGGTAAGTTAGCACCGAGATATATCGGACCGTTTGAGATTCTGGAGAGAGTTGGCACTGTTGCATATCGGTTGGATTTGCCTCCGAGTATGTCACAGGTGCATCCAGTATTTCATATCTCGATGCTGAGGAAGTATATCTCAGACCCTTCACACGTGTTGCAGCCCGATAGTGTGGAAGTGAGTGAAGATTTGACGTTTGTGAAAGAACCTGTGGCAATCGTTGATTATCAAGTTTGACAGTTGCGTTTGAAACAGATTCCGATGGTCAAGGTTTTATGGCGTAGCAACAGAGTTGAGGAGCATATGTGGGAGACTAAAGCTGAGATGCGAGCTTCTTACCTGTATCTCTTTCCTTCCTGATCCTGTAATCTTTTCTTTCTGGAATTCGGGGATGAATTCTTGTAAGGGGGGAAGACTGTAATATCCCGTGTTTTTAAATATTTTAATACTGCATCGGGATATGCAGTGTTAATAATTTTTAAATATGATATTGATATTTCATGAGCTTTCATTTAATTTAAATTGAATTTTAATTGTTTATTATTATTGTAAGTGCTTTACGTAAAATTTTCCCGGGACTTGCATTTTTGGGGAAATTTTCACGTAAATAATTTACTATTAATTATTTTAAATAGATTTACGGACTTGCATGAACTCATACATATTTTTAAAATACTAAACACCGTATATGTGTACGTATTTATCTAATTAGGGTTTAATTAATATTACCCTAATATTTTATTATTTATTTATTAATTTTATTGTTATTTAATTATTTTATTTATTATTAAATTTTAAATTATTATAATAATGTGTGGTGTGTGATTTTCCCAAGTATTTTATTAATATGCTATATTAATATATATATATTTTATTATTATTATTTTTCTTTTTTTTTTCTCTTTTCTCTTTTCTTTTTCTTTTTCTTTTTCTTTTTCTTTTCTTTTCTTTTCTTTTTCTTTTCTTCTTCTTCCTTCTTTCTTCCCGAAACCCGTCTCCATCAACCCTCATCGCTGCAAATCCTGACCACCTACCGTCGGTGTGCCATCAGCAGCTCCGCCCTTCCCAGCCAGCTGCTTCGCCGCCCCTAGTCTCCTTCCCCGACGCCGGCCAACTCCCTTCTTCCATTTTTGGCCGAAAATCCCATTTTCTTCATAACTTACTATTCCGGCCACCAAACTTCACGTTTCTAGTGTCTTTGGACTCCTCTAGCAACGGTAATCATGATTCTAGCTTTGGTTTGAGCTTAAATGGCCTTGAATTTCTTGTTTTTCGATTTTTCTCAAATTGGCCGAATTAGGTTTTTGATTTTTTTTTGAATTTTTCTTGTTGATTCATGAAAAGTCCCTTAACAAATGTTGATCCTAGTAGCTTATTCTACATGTATGAATTTTTGTGGAATTTTTGGGAATTATTTGGATTTTTGGGTATTTTTGAATATTTTAATATTATTTTCTAATTTTCGGAAATTAATTAATTAAATTATGAAATTGTGTTTTATGATAATTATAGGTGTGGAAATGAATTATATAAATTTATTTGGAATTTTTATGAATTTCTATGTATTTATTTTGAATTTATTTAGGTTTATGTAATTTTGGAAAATTAGGTTAATTGTGTTTTTAATTGAAATTTATTGGTTAATTGATTTTAATTATTGATATTATTGATAAATGTGTTGAGAAAATTAATTTTGGATAATTATACTATTTTTGGTGAATTTTTGAATGAATTTTAGTATATTTATATATATAAGGGCATTTTGGTAATTTTACACAAAATTGGCTAAAAATGTAATTTAATTGGTTTTAATAGTTATTTAAAGTATAAAAATGATTTCTACAAATTATTTAGTATTTTTAACTAATTAAAACTATTTTTCGTGAATTATTTTCAATTATATATATAATATACAATTTTACTAATAAAATGAGTTTTTATCGATTTTTACAGTGTTTTAAGGTTAATTATGTAATTTCTACGTATAAAATGAATTTCTATGATATAAGGGTATTTTTGGTATTTCTGAAATTTTTCTGTGATTGTGGACCCCGGTCGGTAGACTGTAGTTTGGAGTCCGACCGAGGGGTTGTGGATGAGTTGTTGTGCCTATTTTTTGAAGTGTGTTTCTTTACAGGGTCGGCTCTACTCTTTGAGTAGAGAGTTGTCCATTTTACAAGGGAGGTTCTATCGAATTTTCGATAGAATTCTCGTAAAACGTGATGTCCGGTCGAACCCTAATTTTGATTCTGTGTTTAATATTCTAGATCAAGTTTCTAGGACTTTCTGTTAGGTCTATTCTGATTTCTGTCGTTATTGTTTGTTTAGTTGCACCGAGATCGAGGCCTAGTGGACCAGGCCCGTCAGATCCATCTCGTGGAGCGCACTAAGTGTGAGTTACTATTTTATATATATATGCTTTAGGATGCATGATTTTAGAAGTATATGTTTTATTTTGATTAAATATGCATAAATAATGTGATTAGTATTTAAGTTTATTTTTACTTTACTTTTGGTTTATTTTTGGTATATATTAAATTATATGCATGCTTTATTAACCATTTATGTTTAAAATGGTTTTGAATATATTTCTAGCTTATTTTGTTATTATATTGGATTTATTTGACGTATATATACTCGAAATATACTTGGTTTACTTTTGGTATATTTTCAGTATATATATGGTTTATATTGTTATTGTATTTAAATTCATGCATCATTTATTTGTGAATGAATGTTTTATATTTATTAATGAAGGATATCAATAGAACGTGCTACCTAGTGGACAGCACTAAGACCGAGTACGTATCGGTACGCTTATAGCATTTAGGCTATATTACTAACCTGTTTGAGGATATTGATTGGATATGATTATTTGATGTGTGATACGATTTAGGAGTGTGATTGCTGGAGCTCGGTTGACCAAGTGTCTCGGGGCCAATCACACTGACAGTCAGACTGCTAGAGCTCGATTGACTTAGTGTCTCGGGGCCAGTCTACTGTCCAAATGGATCAAGTGAATATATTTTAGAATAAGTGAGCCTGTATGGCTAGAGTGTTGTCTAACACTGTTTTGAGGTTACGATATTTTAGGGTTCTATTTGATCCTTCATGAACTGTGATTTTTAATAAAAATATATAAAATGAATTTATTGCATCTACGTGTATTTGCTTGTATATATACATATTATATATTCTTTTGATTGTGTGCATTGACATTTAGTATGCATGTATATATATTATAGTAATTCACTCAGTGAGGTCTGACTCCCCTCCGTTGACTATTTTTCAGGAGAGTCATCATCTTTAGACCTCAGTAGCAGGCCTGTACGTCGGATTTCTTCCGCCCTGGCTTCTTTGTGTAAACTGCTTCTCTGAGTCTTGGGTTTATTTTATCTAGACACTGCAGTAGTCATTAAATATTTAAAGAGATGTTGTATTATATATTTGAACTGGAATTGTATTAAAAGATTTTATATATATATGTAATGATGAGGATTTGATTTAAATCCAGTTGGTGCATATGTTATTATTATATTTATGACTTTTATTTTCGCTGCATTATATATTGTTATTATTACTATTGCATGTTTATTTTATTTTTAGGCTTGCTACGGGTTTTGGATTCGAAAGAATTCCTGTTCCCTAGCGCCGATCATGGCACCTGTTTTGGGTCGTGACAGACAGTCAGACTGCTGGAGCTCGGTTGACTATGTGTCTTGGGACCAGTCTACTGTCCATAGTGGAATGAATCTATTGGGTTGATTGAGATGTGAGGTGATAGATAATGTGATTGCTGGAGCTCGGTTGACTAAGTGTTTTGGGGCCAATCACACTGACAGCCAGACTGCTGGAGCTCGGTCGACTTAGTGTCTCGGGGCCAGTCTGCTATCCAGATTGGAATAAGTGTTCTATTTGAGATCAAGTGAGCCTGTATGGCTAGAGTGATGATGGGATTGTTTGAGGTTGCTATTATTAGGGTTATATGGATCCTTCATGAATTAAAACATACGTTTTCTATATTTAGTATATTTATAAAGGCAGAGTTTGGCATTCGTGTAAAATGTGTGTCTATATATATATATATATATATATATATATATATATATATATATATATAAGAATGCCTGATTGTTATGGTTTAGTTTGCATGTATATATAGTATAATAATTCACTCAGTGAGGTCTGATCACCCTCAATTATTTTTTTCAGGAAATCCCATATTGTCACACCTTAGTTGTAGAGTTCCTTGCCGGTGTTCTTCAGTCCCGTTTATTTTATGCAAATGTATATTCTGAACTCTGATTTATATTCTAGAAACTGTAGTAGTTGTGTTATTGTATCGGAAGAGTATTATATTATTTTGTGTCATGACCCAAAATAGGGGCCATGGCCGGCGCTAGGGAATGGGAATTCTTTCGAATTCGGAACCCGTAGCAAGCCTAAAATAAAATAAAATATGCAATACTAATAATAACACAAGTAAGTAAAATATTATGAAGCGGAATAAAATCATAAATATAAAAATAATAATCCACTATGGTATTTAAATCAAATCCTCATCTCATATATAAATAACTCCTTTAATACAAGTTTCAGTTCAAATTCTTAAAATACATAGCTCACACAAATATAATACATAAAACCCACAATTTATTTACAACTACTGCAGTGTCTAGATTATAAAATAAAACTTAGGTGAGCAGTTTACATAAAGAAGCCGGGGCAGAAGAAATCCGGCGTACAGGCTTGCTACTGAGGTCTGAAGATGATGACTCTCCTGAAAAATAGTCAACGGAGGGAAGTCAGACCTCACTGAGTGAATTACTATAATTGTAATATCCCGAATTTTTAAATATTTTTATACTACATCGGGATATGCAGTGTTAATAATTTTTGTAAATATATTTATGATATTTTATGAGTTTGTTGTTTGTTTAAAGCTAATTTTAATTATTTTATATTATTTTAAGTACTTTACGTAAAATTTTCTCGGGAATTGTATTTTCGGGAAAATTGACACGTAAATAATTTAATATTATTTATTTTGACTAGTTTTATGAATTTGCATGAACTCATATATAATTTTAAAGTGCTAAAATAAAAGGTATATATGTGTATTTATTTAAATTAATTAGAGCTTAGTTAATTTCCTTAATTTTATTATTTAATTTTTGTATTAATTAATTTTAAGTGTATAAATTATTAAACATATTAAAATTTGTGTGTGGTGTATATTTAATGTGTGTGAAATTTTATATTATTATAATATATAGTGTGAATATATATATATATATATATATATATATATATATATATATATATATATATATATATACATAATTTTTTTTAATCAAAAAACCAAAACTTTCCTTTTTTTACAGAATTGCCACTTTTCTTCTCCAAATGCCCATCACCATATTTCTTCCATTTCCAGCCACTTTCAAGCTGGTTTTTTTGCTGTTACTATGCCCCTCAGCCTTCCTCCTCCACCTCCAACCATTTCCACCACCTGAAACACTCTTTTCCGATGAGTTTTGGCTGGATTTTCATCAAGGAGCCAAAAATCAACTTAGCTCCGACCAAGTACTTTTCGGCCACCAAATTTGATGCTGTCAGTCTCTATCTTCTCCTTGAACTCTGGTGAGTGTGATTCCAAACTTTGTTTCACTTGATTTTGGTCTAGAATTGCTTAGGTTTCAATTTCTTCATTTCAGCCATTTTGGATTTTGAATTTTTTTAGCTTCAATTTGATTGATTCATGAAAACTTCCTTCATAAAATTTGTTCCTGGAAGCTTCATCTACAAGCTGTAATTTTTTTAGAATTTTTGGAATTTATTTTAATTTTTGTGAATTTTTTATTATTTTATTAATATTTTCTAATTTTTTAAAATTAATTAATTAAATTATGAAATTGTGTTTTATGGTGATTATAGGAGTTGAAATGAATTATAGAAATTTATTTGTAATTTTTGTGAATTTTTATGTATTTATTTGGAATTTATTAAGTTTATGTAATTTTGAAAAATAGGGTTAATTATGTGTTTAATTGAAATAAATTGGTAAATTGAGTATATTTATTGATATTATTGAATTATATGTTGAGAAATTAATTTTTGAGTAATTATATAATTTTTGGTGAATTTTTGAACATTTATAGTGAATATATATATATAGGGGTATTTTGGTAATTTTACACTAAATTGGCTAAAAATATAATTAAATTGGTTTTAATAATTATTTGAGCTATAAAAATGATTTCTGCAAATTTTTAGTATTTTTAACTAATTAAAACTATTTTTCGTAAATTATTTTCAAATTATATATAATATACTATTTTTCTAAATAAATGGGTTTTTATTGATTTTTAGTATGTTTTAGGGTTAATTACGTAATTTGGATTTATAAAATGTATTTTTATTATATAAGGGCATTTTCGATATTTTATAAATATTCTGTGAATTGTGAACCTCGGTCGGTGAATTGTAGTTTGGAGTCCGACCGAGGGATTTTGGTTGTAATTCTGTGTTTATTCCGAAGTGTATTTCTTTGCAGGACCGGCTTTACTCTTTGAGTAGAGAGATGTTCGTTTTACAGGGGAGGTTCTACCGGATTTTCGGTAGAATTCTCGTAAAACATGATGTCCGGTCAAATTCCTATTCTAATTCTGTGTCTAAAATTCTAGATCGAGTCTTTAGAATTTTCGTTAAATTTATTCTGATTTCATGTTGTCATTTGTTTGTCTAGCTGCGCCGAGACCGAGGCCTAACGGATCAGGCCCGTCAAGTTTGTCTCGTGGAGCGCTAATATGTGAGTTATTATACTGTATATATATGCACTGCATATAGGGTGCATTATTTAGAATTTTTCATTTTCATTGTATGTTTTAAAAATGATTTAAATTATAATATTTTTGATATATCTAGGGTTGCATTTTTATATATATGCATATTAAATAATTATGCATGTTAGTTTGATATATGCACATTAACCAATTAGGTTTAGGTTTAGGTTTAATACATTTGAGTAATATACACATATTTTAAAATGTACACTTAGACATAATTATTTTATTAAATGATTAGTATACCTTAGGTATAGTTTTAGTAGATTTTAGGTTTATTCTTAAATAATTGCATGTTAAATTATAAACCTACACTTAAATTATTTTTAAGTTTATTTTTGATATATGCATGCTAGATAATTAGGTTTATTTTTAGTATATTTGTGAATATATGTTAAACGCAAACACGTATTTAAATGAATATTTATACATAAATGTTTTATTAAATGATTTGTTTACTTAGGGTATATCTTTTGCATATTTAAGTATGTTTTTAAGATAATGCATGTTATATTATTGTTACTCATTTAAATTGTTTTTAACTATATTAATGATTTATCTTTAGTTTATTTCATATTTTATTTGACATATATATATATATATATATCTGAAATATACTGGGTATATTTTAGGTATATTTTTGGTATATATATATATATGGTTGGTTTTACTATTATGAATATTATTCTACATTAATTATTTTCTAAATGAATGATTTATTCGAAGTGAAGGATATCAATAGAACGTGCTTCCTAGTGGGCAGCACTAGGACCGTGTACGTACCGGTACGATATATAAGGATTGAGTGAGAGTTAAAATTGGGTGATTATAATTGATTTAATTGATTTGACTAAGATTAATGGTGTGTTAGATAGTGTGATTGCAGGGCCAATCACACTGACAGTCAGACTATTGGAGCTCGGTTGACTTAGTGTCTTGGGGCCAGTTTGTAATATCCCATGTTTTTAAATATTTTTTTATACTGCATCGGGATATGCAGTGTTAATAATTTTTGTATATATATTATGATATTTTTACGAGTTGATATGTATTTAAAACCTATTTTAATTATTGTGTATTATTTAAAGTGCTTTACGTAAAATTTTTTCGGGACTTGCATTTTCAGGGAAATTTTCACGTAAATAATTTATTATTAATTATTTTAAATAGATTTACGGACTTGCATGAACTCATATATATTTTTAAAGTACTAAATAATGTATATATGTGTATTTATTTAATTAATTAGGGTTTAATTAATTACCCTAATATTTTATTATTTATTTATTAGTTTTATTGTTGTTTAATTATTTTTATTTATTATTAAATTTTAAAATATTAAATTATATGTGTGTGGTGTATATTTAATGTGTGTAATTTAATATTATTTTAATATATAGTATAAAGTATATATATATATACATATATACATTTAATATTTAACAAAAATTAAAGTTTGGATTAATTACAACTTTGCCACCCGAACTTCCTTCTCCCTCTCGACCGTTCCCCATCACCGTCCATTGCTGCTACCGCTGTTTTCTTGCCGTCGGTGTGCCACCTCCTTCCCCAACCTTCCCCGCCGCCTGTTGTAGCTGTTTCCGACGTTTGGAAGCCGTTTTTGGCCAGAGATGCCGAAAGTGGGAGCAACGTCGTTCACGACATTTTCGGCTACCATTTTCGACACTGCCACTCTCTTTCTTCTCCTTGAGCTCCGATGAGTGTGATTCCAAGCTTTGTTTCACTTAAAATGGTCTTGATTTGCTTAGGTTTTGATTTTTCGATTTCGGCCATTTTAGGATTTTTGATTTTTTTGAACTTCAATTTGATTGATTCATGAAAAATTCCTTCACAAATGTTGATCCTAGTAGCTTAATATACATGTATGAATTTTTGTGGAATTTTTGGGAATTATTTTGATTTTTGGGTATTTTTGAATATATTATTATTATTTTCTAATTTTCTAAAATTAATTAAATAAATTATGAAATTGTGTTTTATGATAAATATAGGTGTTGAAATAAATTATAGAAATTTATTTGTAATTTTTATGAATTTCTATGTATTTATTTTGGATTTATTTAGGTTTATGTAATTTTGAAAAATTAGGTTAATTGTGTTTTTAATTGAAATTAATTGGTTAATTGAGTTTAATTATTGATATTATTCATAAATATGTTGAGAAAATTAATTTTGGATAATTATATTATTTTTGGTGATTTTTTTTTAGTAATTTTAGTATATTTTTATATATAGGGGTATTTTGGTAATTTTACCCTAAATTGACTAAAAATGTAATTAAATTGGTTTAAATAGTTATTTAAGGTATAGAAATGATTTCTACAAATTATTTAGTATTTTTAATAAATTAAAACTATTTTGTCGTGAATTATTTTCAATTATATATATAATATACGATTTTTCTAATAAAATGAGTTTTTATCGGTTTTTACTATGTTTTAGGGTTAACTACGTAATTTCTACTTATAAAATGAATTTCTGTGTTATAAGGGCATTTTTGGTATTTTTATATTATTTTGTGAATTGTGGATCCCGGTCGGTAGATTGTAGTTTGGAGTCCGACTGAGGGGTTGTGGATGAGTTGTTGAGCCTGTTTTTCAAAGTGTGTTTCTTTGCAGGGCCAGCTCTACTCTTTGAGTAGAGAGATGTCCGTTTTACAGGGGACGTCCTACCGAATTTTTGATAGAATTCTCGTAAAACATGATGTCCGGTCGAACCCTAATTTTGTTTCTATGTCTAATATTCTAGATCGAGTTTCTAGGATTTTTTGTTAGGTTTATTATGATGTATGTTATTTATTGTTTGTTTAGTTGCACCGAGACCGAGGCCTAGTGGACCAGGCCCATCGGACCCATCTCGAGGAGTGCACTAAGTGTGAGTTACTATTCTATATATATATATGCTTTAGGGTGCATGATTTAGAAATGTATGTTATTTTGATTACTGTAATATCCCGTGTTTTTTTTAAAATATTTTTACACTGTACCGGGATATGCAGTGTCAATAATTTTGACTGTATATACGATATTTTTATGGGTTGATATGTATTTTAAACCTATTTTAATTACTGTCTATTATTTTCAGTATTTTACGTAAAATTTTCCCGGGACTTTCATTTTCGGGGAAATTTTCACGTAAACAATTTATTATTAATTATGTTAAATGTATTTACGGGTTTGCATGAACTCATACATATTTTTAAATTATTAAATAAAGCCTGTGTGTGTATATTTATTTAATTAGGGTTTATTATTACCCTAATATTTTATTATTTATTTATTATTATTTGATTATTTTATTTATTATTAAATTATTAAAATTTATTATTTTTTTTTCTTTTTTCTTTTTTTTTCTTTTTCTTTTCCTTTTTCTTTCTTTTTCTTTTCCTTTCTCTTTCCTTTTCTTTCTTTTTCTTTTTCTTCTTCTTCTTCTTCTTCTTCCCGTGGGTGCCGCCGGACCACCATTTCTTCCCACCGTCGTTTCTCCCTCCTCCGGCCACCGTTTTCGACACCGCCGGTCTCTATCTTCTCCTTGAGCTCCGGTGAGTGTTATTCTAGCTTTGGTTTGAGCTAAAACGGTCTAGAATTGCTTAGGTTTTGAGTTGAATATTTCGGCCACTTTTGGTTTTCGATTTTTTTGAGCTTCAATTTGGATGATTCATGGAAACTTCCTTCACAAATGTTGTTCCTGGTAGCTTAATCTTCATGTATGAATTTTTACAGAATTTTTAGAGATTGTTTGGATTTTTGGGTATTTTTGAATATTTTAATATTATTTTCGAATTTTCGGAAATTAATTATTTAAATTATGAAATTGGAGTTTATGGTTGAATTAGGTGTTGAAATGAATTATAGGAATTTATTTGGAATTTTTATGAATTTCTAAGTATTTATTTTTAATTATTGAAGTTTAGGTGATTTTGGAAAATTAAGTTAATTGTGTTTTAAATTGAATTTAATTGGTTAATTGAGTTTAATTATTGATAAATATGTTGAGAAAATTAATTTTGGATAAGTGTATGATTTTTGGTGAATTTTTGAAGTAATTTAGGTATATATATATATATAGGGGTATTTTGGTAATTTTACCCTAAATTGTCTAAAAATGTAATTTAATTGGTTTTAATATTTATTTAAGGTATAAAAATGATTTCTACAAATTATTTGGTATTTTTAATTGATTAAAACTATTTTTCGTGAATTATTTTCAATTATATATATAATATACGGTTTTTCTAATAAAATGAATTTTAATCAATTTTTACAGTGTTTCAAGATTTATTATGTAATTTCTACGTATGAAATGTATTTTTATGATTTAAGGATATTTTTGGTATATTTGAATATATATTCTGTGTTTGTGGACCCCGGTCGACAGATTGTAGTCTGGAGTCCGACCGAGGGGTTGTGATTGATTGTGGTGTTTATTTTTGAAGTGTATTTTCTTTGCAGGGTCGGCTCTACTCTTTTGAGTAGAGAGATGTCCGTTTTACAGGGGAGGTTCTGCCGGATTTTCGATAGAATTCTCGTAAAACGTGATATCCAGTCGAACCCTAATTTCCGATTCTGTGTTGAATACTCTAGATTGAATTCTAGGATTTCTGTTAGGGTTATTCTGATGTCGATTAATTATTTCTTGTTTAGTTGCGCCGAGACCGAGGGTTAGTGGACCAGGCCCGTCGGACCTGTCTCGTGGAGCGCATTAGGTGAGTTACTATATTATATATATATGCTTAGGATGCATGATTTAGAAAATGCATGTTTTATTTTGACTAAATATGCATAAATAACATGATTTATATTCAAGTATATTTTTGGTATATTTTTGGTATATAATAAATTATATACATGTTTTATTAATAAAATATATTTAAAATGTTTTTAAATATATTTTTAGTTTAATTCATGATTTGATTGGATTTATTTGACATATATATACTCAAAATATACCTGGTTTATGTTTGGTATATTTTCGGTATATATATGGTTTATATTGCTATTTCATTTATATCCATGCATCATTTATTTTTGTGAATGAATGTTTTATTATTTATTACTGAAGGATATCAATAGAACGTGCTACCTAGTGGGCAGCACTAGGACCGAGTACGTACCGGTACGCCTATAGTTTTAGGCTTTATTACTAACTTATTTGTGGATATCGATTTGATTATGATTATTGATATATGTGAGATGTGGTTTGTGGGTGTGATTGCTGGAGCTCGGTTGACCAAGTGTCTCGGGGCCAATCACACTGGCAGTCAGACTGCTGGAGCTCGGTTGACTTAGTGTCTCGGGGCCAGTCTACTGTCCATATGGATTAAGTGGATATATTTGGAATCAGTGAGCCTGTATGGCTAGAGTGTTGTTTAACACTATTATTCTGAGGTTGCGATATTCTAGGGTTCTATGTGATCCTTCATAAAAGTTGATTTTCAGACAAAATATATAAAATGATTTTTCTGCATCTGTATGAACTTGCCTGTATATATACATATTATATATATACTGTTGACTGTATGCATTATCACTTAGAGTGTATGTATATATACTATAGTAATTCACTCAGTGAGGTCTGACTCCCCTCCGTTGACTATTTTTCAGGAGAGTCAACTTCCTCAGACCTCAGTAGCAGGTCAATACGCCGGATTTCTTCCGCCCCGGCTTCTTTATGTAAATTGTCTACTTGAGTCTTATTTATTTTATCTAGACACTGCAGTAGTTGTAAATTAAAGTATTGGATTTTATGTATTTGTTTTAAAGAGATGTATTATAATAAAACTGGATTTGTATAAAGATTATACATTTATGAGATTATATATGTGATGTGATGAGTTTTGAATTATATCCAGTTGTTATGGATGATATTGTAATATTTATGATTTTATTTTCCGCTGCATATTATATTTTTATGGTTATTATTGCATTTTTATTTTATTTTTAGGCTTGCTACGGGTTCCGGATTCGAAAGAATTCCCGTTCCCTAGCGCCGGTCATGGCCCCTGTTTTGAGTCGTGACAAAGTTGGTATCAGAGCGGAGTTCGTTTCAGAGTGGAGTTCTGTGTCAGGGCTTAGTTGTGTGAGTTGTGGCCCTAGTTTTAAAGTTGTGTTTTCTGTTGGACTACTGCAGTGTATTAGGTTCGAGTATGTCTTGATAAGTATTCCTTGCTGTAGTTTTCAGCGTTATTCCTCCGTTGTCTGTTTTGTCTGAATCTTTCCGTTTGTCTTTTCAGAATGAGGAGGCGAGCGCGTGTCGCTCCACCGGTCGTTGAGGCCGAGGATGATGAGTCTTTTCAGGACGAGGTTTTACCTCCTGAGCCGCCAGTTAGACGTAGAGGTCGTGGCAGGGGTAGACCTCGAGGAGCGGCAGGTCGCCGTAGGCAGAGAGAGTTACAGGACGAGGAGCCTGTTGAGCCTGAGTTTGATGTTCCTGTTCCTCCAGTTGTTCAGCCTGTTCAGCCTGCCTATCAGCAGGGTATGTCTGACCCTGAGGCAGCTTTGTTCTATGCCAGAGTTGGCAGGATTGCTTTTGATGGTACTTCTGATCCTTTAGATTTTCTGCATGCGATTGAGACTAGGACTCGGACTGCTCATACCGAGTACCAGCGGATTATGATCGTTGAGTTGTCTGTCGAGGGACCAGCTTTGGATTGGTTTATTCAGATGATCCAGCCTTATATGATGACGATGACATGGGCTCAGTTTCGAGAGCGATTCATGAGGAGATTTTGTCCAGAGCCTCTTCGTTTGAGCTATCGTCTTCGATTGACTAGTATTTCTCGTGGAGATCGATCAGTAGAGGAGTATACCCGAGAGTTCCTTCGTCTGGGTAGATATGCTGAGGATCTGATGCGAGATCAGTATTTTGCTGTTACTACCTATGTTACTGGTTTGGGTTCAGCTTTTGCTGGTATGCCTACAGCAGGTCTTACTCTCGAGTCGGTGATTGAGCTAGCTAAGGAGATTGAGCTGAGGTTAGTTAGGCAGGGAGCGATGCCTGATTATTACCAGTTGGGAGTTCAGTCGAGTGGATTGCAGGCTACTCCGTATTCGAGTTTTCATGTTGGTTCGAGTAGTCAGCAGCGAGGTTCGACTCAGCAGAGTCAGAGACAGCAGCAGCGAGTGCATCGGAGCAGTAGACATGGTCGTGGAGGTCAGCGTAGATCATTCAGATTTGGGTCAGGTGCTTCGAGCAGCAGCAGTGGTCGTAGTTCTGGACCAACGGCCAGTGTTGGTCAGACTTGTGGTAGAGTCCATCAGGGACCGTGTTATCTGACACCGTTGACATGCTTCAGATGCGGGCAGACAGGACATTTTGCCAGATCGTGTCCTTACCCCGGATATCAGCAGCAGCAGATTCCGCGATTCCCACAGCAGTCGATTGCTAGTGCAGCACCCGTGCCATTTCAGTTACCACCAGCTCAGCATCAGAGTTCTACTCAGTTTGTTCCACAACAGAGTCGTGGTAGAGGTACTAGAGGAGGTGCTAGAGGTGTTGGCCAGGCTTCTACCAGTCAGCAGGGAGGTCGAGGCCAGGCCAGAGTTTTTCATCTGACTCAGCAGGATGCTCAGGCATCTAATGCAGTCGTGGCAGGTATTCTTTCTGTTTGTTACCTGGATGCTTTGGTTTTGTTTGATCCGGGTGCCACGCATTCGTTTGTTTCTCCTGTTTTTGCTTCTAAATCTTGTTGGCAAGCTTCAAGGATGGCTTTTCCTTTGTCTGTTGCCACTCCTCTGAGTGATTCTTTGGACACCGATATTGTTCTTTCTGGTTGTCCAGTTCTCGTGGGAGATAGAGAATTACCCGTTGATTTGATTTTGTTGGATGTGATGGAGTTCGATGTTATTTTGGGAATGGATTGGTTGTCTCAGCACTTTGCCGTGGTTGATTGCAGGAATAAGGAAGTGATTTTCAGAATTCCTGGTGAAGTAGAATTTAAGTTTGTTGGTGACAGGAGTTCAGCACCTCAGAATCTTATTTCTGTTATTTCTGCTAGGAAGTTGTTGAGGAAAGGTTGTCAGGGGTTTTTGGCATTGGTTAGGGATACGTCAGTAGAGAAGTTGTCACTCACAGATGTTCCTGTTGCTTGTGAGTTTCCTGATGTTTTTCCCGAGGAGTTGCCAGGTTTACCACCTCATAGAGAGATTGAGTTCTGTATAGATGTGGTTCCAGGTATTACTCCTATATCTATGCCACCCTATCGTATGGCTCCTGCAGAGTTGAGAGAGTTGAAGGAGCAGTTGCAAGAGTTGTTGGATAAGGGTTTTATCAGACCTAGTGTTTCTCCTTGGGGTGCACCAGTCTTGTTTGTGAAGAAGAAGGATGGTACCCTGAGACTGTGCATTGACTATAGAGAGTTGAATAAGGTGACAGTGAAGAACAAGTATCCTCTCCCGAGGATAGATGATTTATTTGATCAGCTCCAGGGTGCACAATTCTTTTCTAAGGTCGACTTGAGGTCAGGTTATCATCAGCTGAGGATTAGTGAAGCTGATATTCCTAAGACAGCGTTCCGCACTCATTATGGTCATTATGAGTTTCTGGTGATGTCTTTTGGTTTGACTAATGCACCAGCAGCTTTTATGGACCTGATGAACAGAGTATTCCGACCGTATGTGGATCAGTTTATGGTAGTCTTCATTGATGATATACTGGTATATTCGAGGAGTATGGAAGAGCACGTATATCACTTGAGGATTGTACTACAGACACTGAGAGATCATCAGCTTTATGCTAAATTCTCGAAGTGTGATTTTTGGATGGAGAGTGTTTCTTTTCTTGGACATGTAGTGTCTAAAGAAGGTATTCAGGTTGATCCACAGAAGGTTGAGGCAGTATCTGAGTGGCCTAGACCTACTTCAGTTACTGAGATTCGGAGTTTTCTGGGTTTAGCCGGGTATTATAGGCGGTTTGTGCAGGATTTTTCCAGGATAGCAGCCCCTATGACTCGCTTGACTCAGAAGAATGTTAGATTCGAGTGGTCAGAAGCTTGTGAGAATAGTTTTCAGTTGTTGAAGGAGAAGTTGACCACAGCGCCAGTATTAGCTTTGCCTAATAGTGTGGATAAGTTCACAGTTTACTGTGATGCCTCTAGAATTGGTCTTGGTTGTGTGTTGATGCAGAATGGAAGGGTGATAGCCTATGCTTCGAGGCAGTTGAAGAAGCATGAGCAGAACTATCCCACACATGATCTGGAGATGGCTGCAGTGATCTTTGCTTTGAAGATTTGGAGACATTATTTGTACAGGGTGACTTGTGAGATATTTACTGATCACAAGAGCCTTAAGTACATTTTTCAGCAGCGAGATTTAAATTTGAGGCAGAGAAGATGGTTGGAACTGTTGAAGGATTATGATTGCGAGATTCTTTACCATCCGGGTAAAGCTAATGTGGTAGCAGATGCCTTGAGTAGGAAGTCCTCAGGTAGTCTTGCTCACATCGGTGTGGAGAGGAGACCATTGATCTAGGAGTTGCATCTGTTGGTGGATCAAGGTCTGATGATGAAGATCAGTAGATCAGGTGGACTGTTAGCTCAGTTTAAAGTACGATTTGTGCTAAGGGATAGGATTAAAGCAGCTCAGAGCCGAGATCCTATTCTGGAAGAGCTTGCAGAGAATGTCAGAGCAGGGAAGTTCACTGATTTCACACTCGATGATGATGGTGTGTTGTGGATCAGTGGTAGATTGTGTGTTCCTGATGTGGATGATTTGAGAGAGGAGATTTTAGAGGAAGCACATTCTACAGCTTACAGCGTTCATCCTGGTGTTACTAAGATGTACCACAGTATCAGAGATTTATACTGGTGGGATGGATTGAAGAAGGATGTTACCGATTATGTTGCTAAGTGCTTGACGTGTCAGCAAGTGAAAGCCGAACATCAGAAGCCTTCTGGGAAGCTTCAGCCTCTTCCTATTCCCGAGTGGAAGTGGGAAAGGATAGCTATGGATTTTGTGGTCGGTTTACCTCGTTCGAAGGATGGATACGATTCCATCTGGGTGATTGTAGACAGATTGACGAAGTCTGCACATTTCTTGCCTGTGAAAGCCACATATTCAGTTGCTAGATTGGCGAAGTTGTACGTGAAGCATATTGTATGCCTTCATGGGGTACCTGTGTCCATTGTGTCAGATAGAGGTTCGGTGTTTACTTCTCGTTTTTGGCAGAAGTTGCAGGAAGCAATGGGCACTAGGTTGGATTTCAGTACTGCTTTTCATCCTCAGACAGATGGTCAGTCTGAGAGGATGATCCAGACACTGGAAGATATGTTGAGGATGTGTGTCTTGGATTTGGGAGGTAGCTGGGATGATCATTTGTCGCTTGTGGAGTTTGCATATAATAACAGCTACCATAGCAGTATTGGCATGGCACCATATGAGGCGTTGTATGGAAGGAAGTGTAGATCCCCGTTGAGTTGGGATGAGATCGGTGAGAGAGTTTTGACTGGACCAGAGATGATTCAAGATGCTGCAGAGAAAGTCGCCGTGATTAAGCGCAGGTTAGAGACCGCAGTTAGCAGACAGAAGAGTTATGCGGATCCTAGGCGCAGAGATGTGGAGTTTCAGGTTGGAGATTTCGTTTTTCTGAAGGTATCTTCGATGAAGGGTGTGATGAGATTTGGCAAGAAGGGTAAGTTAGCACCGAGATATATTGGACCGTTTGAGATTCTGGAGAGAGTTGGCACTGTTGCATATCGGTTGGATTTGCCTCCGAGTATGTCACAAGTGCATCCAGTATTTCATATCTCGATGTTGAGGAAGTATATCTCAGATCCTTCACACGTGCTGCAACCTGACAGTGTGGAAGTGAGTGAAGATTTGACGTTTGTGGAAGAACCTGTGGCGATCGTAGATTTTCAAGTTCGACAGTTGCGATCGAAGCAGATTCCGATGGTCAAGGTTTTGTGGCGTAGCGACAGAGTTGAAGAGCATACGTGGGAGACTGAAGCTGAGATGCGAGCTTCTTACCCGTATCTCTTTCCTTCCTGATTCTGTAATCTTGTTTTTAGAATTCGGGGACGAATTCTTGTAAGGGGGGAAGATTGTAATATCCCGTGTTTTTTTTAAAATATTTTTACACTGTACCGGGATATGCAGTGTCAATAATTTTGACTGTATATACGATATTTTTATGGGTTGATATGTATTTTAAACCTATTTTAATTACTGTCTATTATTTTCAGTATTTTACGTAAAATTTTCCCGGGACTTTCATTTTCGGGGAAATTTTCACGTAAACAATTTATTATTAATTATGTTAAATGTATTTACGGGTTTGCATGAACTCATACATATTTTTAAATTATTAAATAAAGCCTATGTGTGTATATTTATTTAATTAGGGTTTATTATTACCCTAATATTTTATTATTTATTTATTATTATTTGATTATTTTATTTATTATTAAATTATTAAAATTTATTATTTTTTTTTCTTTTTTCTTTTTTTTTTCTTTTTCTTTTTCTTTTTCTTTCTTTTTCTTTTCCTTTCTCTTTCCTTTTCTTTCTTTTTCTTTTTCTTCTTCTTCTTCTTCTTCTTCCCGTGGGTGCCGCCGGACCACCATTTCTTCCCACCGTCGTTTCTCCCTCCTCCAGCCACCGTTTTCGACACCGCCAGTCTCTATCTTCTCCTTGAGCTCCGGTGAGTGTTATTCTAGCTTTGGTTTGAGCTAAAACGGTCTAGAATTGCTTAGGTTTTGAGTTGAATATTTCGGCCACTTTTGGTTTTCGATTTTTTTGAGCTTCAATTTGGATGATTCATGGAAACTTCCTTCACAAATGTTGTTCCTGGTAGCTTAATCTTCATGTATGAATTTTTACAGAATTTTTAGAGATTGTTTGGATTTTTGGGTATTTTTGAATATTTTAATATTATTTTCGAATTTTCGGAAATTAATTATTTAAATTATGAAATTGGAGTTTATGGTTGAATTAGGTGTTGAAATGAATTATAGGAATTTATTTGGAATTTTTATGAATTTCTAAGTATTTATTTTTAATTATTGAAGTTTAGGTGATTTTGGAAAATTAAGTTAATTGTGTTTTAAATTGAATTTAATTGGTTAATTGAGTTTAATTATTGATAAATATGTTGAGAAAATTAATTTTGGATAAGTGTATGATTTTTGGTGAATTTTTGAAGTAATTTAGGTATATATATATATATAGGGGTATTTTGGTAATTTTACCCTAAATTGTCTAAAAATGTAATTTAATTGGTTTTAATATTTATTTAAGGTATAAAAATGATTTCTACAAATTATTTGGTATTTTTAATTAATTAAAACTATTTTTCGTGAATTATTTTCAATTATATATATAATATACGGTTTTTCTAATAAAATGAATTTTAATCAATTTTTACAGTGTTTCAAGATTTATTATGTAATTTCTACGTATGAAATGTATTTTTATGATTTAAGGATATTTTTGGTATATTTGAATATATATTCTGTGTTTGTGGACCCCGGTCGACAGATTGTAGTCTGGAGTCCGACCGAGGGGTTGTGATTGATTGTGGTGTTTATTTTTGAAGTGTATTTTCTTTGCAGGGTCGGCTCTACTCTTTTGAGTAGAGAGATGCCCGTTTTACAGGGGAGGTTCTGCCGGATTTTCGATAGAATTCTCGTAAAACGTGATATCCAGTCGAACCCTAATTTCCGATTCTGTGTTGAATACTCTAGATTGAATTCTAGGATTTCTGTTAGGGTTATTCTGATGTCGATTAATTATTTCTTGTTTAGTTGCGCCGAGACCGAGGGTTAGTGGACCAGGCCCGTCGGACCTGTCTCGTGGAGCGCATTAGGTGAGTTACTATATTATATATATATGCTTAGGATGCATGATTTAGAAAATGCATGTTTTATTTTGACTAAATATGCATAAATAACATGATTTATATTCAAGTATATTTTTGGTATATAATAAATTATATACATGTTTTATTAATAAAATATATTTAAAATGTTTTTAAATATATTTTTAGTTTAATTCATGATTTGATTGGATTTATTTGACATATATATACTCAAAATATACCTGGTTTATGTTTGGTATATTTTCGGTATATATATGGTTTATATTGCTATTTCATTTATATCCATGCATCATTTATTTTTGTGAATGAATGTTTTATTATTTATTACTGAAGGATATCAATAGAACGTGCTACCTAGTGGGCAGCACTAGGACCGAGTACGTACCGGTACGCCTATAGTTTTAGGCTTTATTACTAACTTATTTGTGGATATCGATTTGATTATGATTATTGATATGTGTGAGATGTGGTTTGTGGGTGTGATTGCTGGAGCTCGGTTGACCAAGTGTCTCGGGGCCAATCACACTGGCAGTCAGACTGCTGGAGCTCGGTTGACTTAGTGTCTCGGGGCCAGTCTACTGTCCATATGGATTAAGTGGATATATTTGGAATCAGTGAGCCTGTATGGCTAGAGTGTTGTTTAACACTATTATTCTGAGGTTGCGATATTCTAGGGTTCTATGTGATCCTTCATAAAAGTTGATTTTCAGACAAAATATATAAAATGATTTTTCTGCATCTGTATGAACTTGCCTGTATATATACATATTATATATATACTGTTGACTGTATGCATTATCACTTAGAGTGTATGTATATATACTATAGTAATTCACTCAGTGAGGTCTGACTCCCCTCCGTTGACTATTTTTCAGGAGAGTCAACTTCCTCAGACCTCAGTAGCAGGTCGATACGCCGGATTTCTTCCGCCCCGGCTTCTTTATGTAAATTGTCTACTTGAGTCTTATTTATTTTATCTAGACACTGCAGTAGTTGTAAATTAAAGTATTGGATTTTATGTATTTGTTTTAAAGAGATGTATTATAATAAAACTGGATTTGTATAAAGATTATACATTTATGAGATTATATATGTGATGTGATGAGTTTTGAATTATATCCAGTTGTTATGGATGATATTGTAATATTTATGATTTTATTTTCCGCTGCATATTATATTTTTATGGTTATAATTGCATTTTTATTTTATTTTTAGGCTTGCTACGGGTTCCGGATTCGAAAGAATTCCCGTTCCCTAGCGCCGGTCATGGCCCCTGTTTTGGGTCGTGACAATTAATTATGCATAAATAATTCATTTGGTATTTAAGTTTATCTTTAGTTTATAATTGGTATATTTCCAAATTATATGCATGTTTTATTAATAAATTATACTTAAAATGGTTTTGAATATATTTCTAGCTTATTTTGTTATTATATTGGATTTATTTGACGTATATATACTCGAAATATACCTGGTTTATTTTTGGTATATTTCTAGTATATATATGGTTTATGTTGTTGTTTTATTCAATTCATGCATCATTAACTTTTTATAAATGTATGTTTTATTTATTAAATGAAGGATATCGATAGAACATGCTACATAGTGGGCAGCACTAGGACCGAGTACGTACCGATACGCTTATAGCATTTAGGCTATATTACTAACCAGTTGAGGATATTGATTGGGATTGATTTATTTAATGTGTGAGATATAATTTGGGAGTGTGATTGTTGGAGCTCGGTTGACCAAGTGTCTCGGGGCCAATCACATTGACAGTCAGACTACTGGAGCTTGGTTGACTTAGTGTCTCGGGGCCAGTCTACTGTCCAAATGGATTAAGTGAATATATTTTATAATAAGTGAGCTTGTATGGCTAGAGTGTTGTCTAACACTGTATTGAGGTTGCGATATTCTAGGGTTCTATTTGATCCTTCATGAACTGTGATTTTTAATAAAAATATATAAAATGAATTTATTGCATCTGTGTGTATTTGCTTGTATATATACATATTATATATACTTTTGACTGTGTGCATTGGCATTCAGTATGCATGTATATATATTATAGTAATTCACTCAGTGAGGTCTGACTCTCCTCTGTTGACCATTTTTCAGGAGAGTCATCTTCTTCAGATCTCAGTAGCAGGCCTGTACGCTGGATTTCTTCCGCCCCGACTTCTTTATGTAAACTGCTTATCTGAGTATTGAGTTTTTTTTATGATCTAGACACTGCAGTAGTTATGGTTATTTCGGAGATGTAGTGTATTGTATTTATATGAGTTATGTATTTTAAGAATTTGAATTGAAACTTGTATTAACGGATCTATTTATATATATGAGATATGGATTTGATTTAAATCCCGTGGTGGAATATTATTTGGATACTTATGATTTTATTTCCGCTGCATTAAAAGTTGTTGTTATTATTATTGCATGTTTATTTTATTTTTAGGCTTGCTACGGGTTCCGGATTCGAAAGAATTCCCGTTCCCTAGCGCCGGTCATGGCCCCTATTTTGGGTCGTGACACAATCTATTGTCCATAAGTGAATTGAATGATCTATTGGGTTGATTGAGATGTGAGGTGATAGATAGTGTGATTGCTGGAGCTCGGTTGACCAAGTGTCTCGGGGCTAATCACACTGACAGCCAGACTGCTGGAGCTCGATCGACTTAGTGTCTCGGGGCAGTCTGCTGTCCAGATTGGAATAAGTGTTCTATTTGGAATCAAGTGAGCCTATATGGCTAGAGTGATGATGGGATTGTTTGAGGTTGTTATTATTTAGGGTTCTATGGATCCTTCATGAATTTAATCAAACATTTTCTACATGTAGTATATTTATAAAAATAGAGTTTGGCATTCATGTGAAATGTGTGTGTGTGTATATATATAAGAATGCCTGATTTTTATGGTTTAGTTTGCATGTATATATAGTATAATAATTCACTCAGTGAGGTCTGACCCCCCTCAATTATTTTTTTAGGAGATCCCATATCGTCAAACCTTAGTTGTAGAGTTCCTCGCCAGTGTTCTTCAGTCCCTGCTATTTTATGCAAATGTATATTCTGAACTTTAAATTGTATTCTAGAAACTGCAGTAGTAATGTTATTATATTGGAAGTGTATTATTTTGTTTGGATATTAAATACTCTGAGAATTTGTATTTGAACATTGTACGAATATGTATTCATTTATAAAAGGATTTGGAGTATTTATTTTATTTATTGATTCAGAAAAATTTTAATTCGATCGTGCTTTTATTTAATTATTGTATGATTTTATTTTCTTAGGCTTGCTACGGGTTCCGGATTCGAAAGAATTCCCGTTCCCTAGCGCCGGTCATGACTTCTAGTTTGGGTCGTGACAATAATATATATACATGCATACTAAATGACAATGCATACAGTCAATAATATATCTATAATATGTATGTATACAAGCAATTACACACAGATGTAATAAAATCATTTTATATATTTATTGAAAATCACTGTTTATGAAGGATCAAATAGAACCCTAGAAAATCACAACCTCAAACAGTGTTAGACAACACTCTAGCCATACAAGCTCATTTATTCCAATATATTCACTTGATCCATTTGAACAGTAGACTGGCCCTGAGACACTAAGTCAATCGACCTCCAGCAGTCTGAGTGTCAGTGTGATTGGCCCCGAGACACTTGGTCAACTGAGCTCCAGTAATCACACTCCCAAATCCTTTCTCACACATCAAATAATCAAATTCAATCAATGTCCTCGAACAAGTTAGTAATATAGCCTAAATGCTATAAGCATACCGGTACGTACTCGGTCCTAGTGCTGCCCACTAGGTAGCACGTTCTATTGATATCCTTCATTAAAACATAAAACATACATTCATAAAAATAAATGATGCATGAACTGAATAAAATAGCAACATAAACCATATATATACTAAAAATATACCAAAAGTAAACCAGGTATATTTCGAGTATATATACGTCAAATAAATCCAATTAAATCGTAAAATAAACTAAATATATATTTAAAAACATTTTGAACATAAATGTCTAATAAAGCATGCATATAATTCAAAATATATCAAAAATAAACCAAAAATAAACTAAAAATAAACTTAAATACTAATTGAATTATTATGCATAATTAATCAATATAAAATATACATTTCTAAGTCATGCACCCTAAAACATATATATATAGAATAGTAACTCACACTTAGTGCGCTCCTCGAGATGGGTCCGACGGGCCTGGTCCACTAGGCCTCGGTCTTGGCGCAACTAAACAAAAAATAATAATAGACATCAGAATAAACCTAATAGAAAATCCTAGAAACTCGATCTAGAATATTAGACATAGAATCAGAATTAGGGTTTGACCGGACATCACGTTTTATGAGAATTCTATTGAAAATTCGGTAAAATCTCCCCTGTAAAATGGACATCTCTCTACTCAAAGAGTAGAGCTGGCCCTGCAAAGAAACATACTTCAAAAAATAGATACAGAAACACATCCACAACCCCTCGGTCGGACTCCAAACTACAGTTTACCGACCGGGGTCCACAATCACAGAATATTACAGAAATACCGAAAATACCTTTATATTATAGAAATACATTTTATAAGTATAAATTACATAATTAGCCCTAAAACACATTAAAAACCAATAAAAACTCATTTATTTAGAAAAATCGTATATTATATATATAATTCGAAAATAATTCACGAAAAATAGTTTCAATTAATTAAAAATACTAAATAATTTGTAGAAATCATTTTTATACCTTAAATAGCTATTAAAACCAATTTAATTACATTTTTAGTCAATTTAGGGTAAAATTACCAAAATGCCCCTATATATATAAATATACTAAAATTACTCCAAAAATTCACCAAAAATAATATAATTGCACAAAATTAATTTTCTCAACATTTTTATCAATAATATAAATAATTAAACTCAATTAACTAATTAATTTCAATTAAAAACACAATTAACCCTATTTTTCAAAAATTACATAAACTAATTAAATTCAAAATAAATACATAGAAATTCATAAAAATTCCAAATAAATTCATATAATTCATTTAAACACCTATATTTATCATAAAACACAATTTCATAATTTAATTAATTAATTTTCGAAAATTAGAAAATAATAATAAAATATTCAAAAATACCCAAAAATCAAAATAAATTCCAAAAATTCTACAAAAATTCACACATTAATATTAAGCTAAGGGGAACAACATTTGTGAATGAATTTTTCATGAATCAATCAATTCAAAGTTCAAAAAAATCAAGAACCCTAAAATGGCCGAATTACCAAAATTGAAACCTAAGCAAATCAAGACCATTTTAAGTGAAAAAAAGCTTGGAATCACACTCACCGGAGCTCAAGGAGAAGAAAGAGACTGGCGGTGTCGAAAATGGTGGTCGGAAACGCCGTGAACGACGGTGAGAATAAATTCGACTTTACGGTGATATCAAGCTCCTCCGACACCGGAAATGGGCTCTGCAGGCAACGGAACAGTTGGAGGAAGGAGGTGGCACGCCGGGAGGCACACAAACGATGAGAAAATGGGATGGTAGGTGGCGGAACGGTGATGGGGATGATCGGGAATGAGGGAGGAGGAAGAATGGCAATTTCGTAATTAAATCAAACTTTATTTTTTTGTTTAATATTAAATGTATATGTATATATATATACTTTACACTATATATTAAAATAATATAAACTCACACACATTAAATATACACCACACACATATAATTTAATATTATTTTTAATAATTTATACACTAAAAATAATTAAATAATATTAAAACTAATTAATAAATAATAAAATATTAGGATAATTAATTAAACCCTAGTTAAATAAATAAATACACGCATATACACTCTATCTAGTAATTTAAAATATATATGAGTTCATGCAAATGAGAAAATCCATTTAAAATAATTAATATTAAATAGTTTACGTATCAATTTCCCTAGAAATGCAAGTCTTGGGATAATTTTACGTAAAATACTTAAAATTACATAAAATAATTAAAAATCAATTTTAATTAAATAACAACTCATGAAATATCATAAATATATACAAAAATTATTAACACTACATATCCCTATGCAGTATTAAATTATTTAAAAATACGGGATATTACATTTTGATATTGTATACTCTGAAAAATTTGTATTTGATTATTACGAATATGTTTACATTTATGAAAGGATTTGGAGAATTTATTTTATATATTGATTCGAAAAATTTTAATTATATCATACTTTTTATTTATTTATTGTATGATTTTATTTTCTTAGGCTTGCTATTTTATTTTCTTAGACTTGCTACGGGTTCCGGATTCGAAAAAATTCCCGTTCCCTAGCGCCGGTCATGACTCCTAGTTTTTAGACCAAATAGAGTTGGTCAAATAGTTATACGGGCCAACTTATTTTTTTTCTTCCCTTCCTTACTATTCTCTTCTCTTCTTTCTCTATTATTCTCTCCTTTTGTGTTGCAACAGACCCAACCACACTGCCATCTTCCTCACCATCAACTACTTCTCCTCCTTGTTGTCCCTGCATAATAGCTTCTCTTCCTCCTTCCTTGCGCCGGCAGTAGTAGCGTGCAGTGAAGCAGCAGCAAGTCTAGTAGCGTGAGGCAGTAGCAGATCAACAGCCCTGGTTCCATCAGTAGCTCTTCTTCTGCATCTGAATTTCTGTTGTAAGTTTTAGGTTAGTTAGTTAGAATTATTGTAGTTGATTTCTGGTTTATTTTAGTTAGTTGTTAAGTTGATCTTAGTTAGTTGTTAGGTTGATCTTAGTTAGTTGTCAAGTTGATTTTTAGTTGTTTAGGGTTGTTGTTAGTTGATTTTGTGTTGATTTAATATTTTTGTTGATTTTTATTATATTTACTAATTACCCATAATTTTATTTTAATTATGTAGTAAGTTTTTAGGTTGATCTATACTTATATTAGTGGATCTAAATTATTTAGGGTTAATTTTGGCTAAGAGTTTATCAAAATTGATTTATCAAAATTGATTTAGATTTTAATTTTGGCTAAGAGTTTATCAAAATTGATTTAGATTAATTACATTGATTTTTATGGAATTTTTGTATATTTATTTAGGTATTTTAAGTTTTATTTATATTTTGTTAATGTGATTAATTAATTATTTTTGGTTGAATATTTGAGTTAATTAGTGTTAGTATATTATGTTAGTAATTTTAGTAGTGACAATAATTTTTGATAATTTATTTAATTTTTTTAGAAATTATTATTATTATGTAAATTTTGAAATAATAGGTAAATGGTATGTTTTTGTTGACATTATAATTAAATACTATGTTTTAGTTAATTTTGAGATGAAATGTGGTATTAAAATAATTTTTATAAATTATTTATTATTTTAGTTAATTAATACTAATTATTTTTAAAAATTTATTCAAAATTAAATTATTTATTGTTTTGTAGTTTAAATGAGTTTTTAATTAATATTATAGTATATTTAAACTATTTGGGTAATTATAGTTTGAATTTGACTATATTATGTTGAATATTTAGAAGTTGGATTTTTATTAATATTATATTATTATTTGAAATTTTATTAAATTATGGTGGAAAATAATTTTATTTAGTGTTTTAAAAATTTAAAATTTATATTATGATTTATTATTAATTTTTATAGTTTTTGATGATTTACTATATTAATATTTAATATTTGCTTATTTGTACTTTTGTGAACCTCGGTTGGGAATTTTGTAGTTTGGGGTCCCAACCCGAGGTGTTGTGCCACTGTGAAATTTTGAAGTGTGTTTACTTGCAAGGTTGACTCTACTTCGATAGAGGGATGTCTGTTTTACAGAGAAAACTCTGTCGAATTTTTGGTATATTTCTCGTAAAACGTGACACTAGGTCAAACCTAAAAAAATTATTATTCTGAATTCGAATCAAGTCTTCCTTAGAAACTCTAGAAGTTAGGTTTTTATTTTCTGATTGTCGTTTTCCTTTTCTATCTTTTAGCCGCCCCTCCAATCATGTCTACTAGTCAAGGTCGGACATGACATGACAAAGGAGTGCCTTTATCATGTAAGTTAATATTTGATTTGAGTGTCGGGTTTTTTTAATTTAAATTATATTAAATTCTTATGAATTTAATTTTATGAGATTTTAGTCGGCATTCTTCATATGATATTGCATGATTTAATTTATGGTTGATTTATTTTATTTTATTTTTTTATTTATTGTAATTTTTATTATTTTATTTAATTTTAATTATTTTAAATAAACCACAGTAGAATGGGCTACTTGATGGGTTTCATCATGACCGTGTGCACACCGGTAAAATATATGATTATTAATTATATTACAAGGGTCGAAGGTCTAGTGATGCTTTGCTCTCAAACACCGCTAGTAGTATAATATTTGTTTATTTAATAAATACTCGGACCGAAGGTCTGGTGATGCTTTGCTCTCGGACACCGCCAGTATAATTTGGATTTTTATTTATTAAATCACTGGGCCGATGGTCTAGTGATGTTTTGCTCTCGGACACCGCCAGTGATATTGGATTAAGTGTTGTGACTGTGGCTATATATCCTGGTAATGCTTTGCTCTCAGAATCTGACAATCTTAGATATAAGTGAGTCGTATGACTGTTATAAAATTTATAAATCAAGTTCTACCAAATATTTATACTGAAATGTTTTAAAAAGGCATTTAAATATTTATTTCTTCCCTTTTTAAAAAATGGATTTATTATATGTATATCAAATGGTTTGAATAAAATTATATTATATTATATTTCTATAAAAATTTATTTTTAATAAGATTTTCAAACCGCATTCATTTCTTTATTAACTTACTTAGTGAGGTCTGACTCCCCTCAACTTTTTTTTTCAAGAGTTTAGGAGTTTTCTATTAAGCCTACTTCTCTTTACCATGTAGCTTCGTCACTGGCTATTCTACGTAGGTCTACTTAGTTGTATTGTATCTATTTTCGTGTACTGCAGTAGAGAAAATTGTACAACTGCATACTTTATTTAGGATTTCATGTATTTATAATTTATTTACTGAGATATTATTTGTATAACTAATGTTTATTTATTTTATGCAATGATATTATGGTTTAAATTATATTGAGAAAAATCAGTTTGATAATGTGCATTGTGAGTTAATTATTTATTTTAAGGTTTCAAAGTTTAAATATTTTTGCGTTTTCTTTTAAGGCTTACTACGGGTTTCGGTAGCTTTATGCTTCATGTGCCCCTAAGTTCGGGTCATGACAAAGTTGGTATTAGAGCTTTGGCTCATTTTTCATGCTTTTAATTATCGATGTCTGTCTTTTTCTCATAATACTGTGGTACTTAGGTTGTTAAATGTCGTTTGTTGATCTCTTGTCTTTTGGTTTTAGCATCTGAGTCTATATTCCTGTCTTGTTTTGAATCTTGGTTTTCTTATCTTTTCAGAATGAGGCGTACTCGGAATGCCCCTACTGTAGATGCAAAACCTGATGATGGAGAGCAGTCATTTCAGGATGAGATTCTCCCTCCTGCCCCTTAACTTAGAGGTAGGGGTAGAGGTAGAGGTAGGGGTAGAGCTAGAGTGGTAGTAGCTCAGAGGCAGGATCAGCCTTCGACAGAGCCTTAAATTCCAGCAGAGGATCCTGTAGCTTTTGCAGCTAGTATGGCGGGTATTAATCAGGGCTCGGCAGCTCTTAATCAGGCAATGCCCATTATGCAGCAGATGCTTCAACGACAAACTCAGGAGATGTCAAATGTTGATGCAGCCTTGTTACTCTAAAGGGGGGCGAGTTCACTTTGATGGTACTGGGGATGCGTTGGAATTCATTAATACCATTGAGTTTAGGACCAGATATGGGTATTTTGACTACTAGAGGATTATGATTATAAAGCTATTAGTCTCAACAGCAGCTTAGGACTAGTTTATATAGTCCATTCAGCCTTTTGTGATGACGATGACATAGTTGGGATTTAAGGAGCAGTTTATGAGATTCTTCTATCCTTTGTCTATGTGAGAGAACTACAGATGGCAGCTGCTTAACATTAATAAGAGAGATCAATTAGTGGAGGACTATACTCGAGAGTTCTACAAACTGATAAGACATGCTGAGGATGTGAGATATGATGTCGCTAGAGCAGTTGAGTTGTATGTGACTGGATTAAGCCCAACCTATATCAACATTCGATCAGAGGGTTGTAGTCTCGAGAGTGTGGTAGAGGAGGCGAGACAGCTGGAGCGCAGACACATCCAACACGGCACCATACCTGACCTATATGATAATGGCATTATTAGACCTGTCCAGAGGGTGCAATAGCCAGTATTTTAGATAGGCAGCTTGAGTTCTCAGTCAATAGGCCCTTTTCAGCAGAGTAAATAATTTAGGGCATATCGGACTGGTAGGCACCGCCTTACTCAGGATCGCAGGAGCAGTAGGGTTGCTAGATTTGGTGGTAGTGCTAGCATCAGTAGTGGATAAAGCTTTGTGCATGGCGGTTCTAAGTCTGGAGCTAGTGTGTGTGCCATTTGTGGACGAGTGCATCAGGGTCCTTGTCACTTGATGCCAGGAGCATGTTTTAGATGTGATCAGTTTGGACATTTCACTAGAGCTTGTCCGAACTATGGATTCCAAACATCTTTTGCTTAAGGATCTTCACCTAATGTTGTTCAGCCATTATAGTAGGTGCCTCAGAATTATCAAGAACCCATGTACCCTCAGCAGTGACCGATGCAGTATGCGAGTCAGTAAGGCCGAGGCAGAGGATAGACTCAACCATTCACCTCATAGTAGCCAGGACATGGTTAGGCTAGGATCTTCATTTTGACTCCTCAGGATGTGCAAGCATCCAATGCTATGGTAGCAGGTATTATTCTAGTCTGTTGCTCTAAGGCTAGAGTCTTATTTGATCCAAGTGCTACATGTTCATTTATATCTCCTTTGTTTGCTTCGAAAGTGGCTTATCTTCCTTCCAAGATGAGTTTTCCTTTGTCTGTTTTGACTCCGCTTAGTGATGAGTTAGAGACAAACATTTTATTTCCATCTTTTTCTATATTAGTAGAGGGTAGAGAATTATTGGCAGACTTAGTCTTACTGGATGTGATTGAGTTTGATGTGATTCTGGGTATGGATTAATTATCCCAGTATTATGCTTCTGTGGATTGTTGAGCAAAGGAAGTAATTTTCATACTTCTTGGTGATGAGGAATTCAAATTCAGAGGTACTGAGAGTTCCATGTCTCGTATCCTTATTTCTACCATTACAGCTAGAAAGATGCTTAGTAAAGGATGTCAGGGCTATCTAGTTGTAATTAGAGATGTTCAAGCAGAAATAGGATTAGCGGTAAGGGTACCAATGGTACGTGAATTCTCAAATGTTTTTCCAAAGGAGTTACCTAGATTACCGCCAGATAGGTAGATAGAATTATGTATTGATATTATGCCAAGGATAGATCCTATCTCTATGCCACCATATAGGATGGCACCTGTAGAGTTGAAGGAGTTAAAAGAGCAATTACAGGAATTGTTAGATAAGGGATTTATTTAGCTTAGTACATCTCCTTGGGGTGCTCCGATTCTATTTGTAAAGAAGAAGGATGGTAGTCTTCGACTCCGTATTGACTACAGACAGCTGAATAAGGTTACCATCAAGAATAAGTATCCACTCCCCATGATTGATGATTTGTTCGATCAGTTATAAGGAGCTCGACATTTCTCTAAGATTGACTTGAGATATAGGTATCATCAGTTGAGGATTAGAAGTGAGGATGTACCTAAGTTAACATTTCGGACTAAATATGGTCACTATGAGTTCTTAGTGATGTCCTTTGAGTTGACTAATGCCCCAGTAGCCTTTATGGACTTGATGAATAGGGTGTTTAGGCCATACTTAGACCAATTTGTGATTGTGTTTATTGATGATATTCTAATCTATTCCAAGAATAAGGTAGAGCATGCGATGCGTTTGAGATTGGTGCTGTAGACTTTGAGAGAGCACTAGTTGTATGCTAAGTTTTCAAAATGTGAGTTCTAGTTAGACCGAGTGGCATTCTTAAGCCATGTGGTGTCTAAAGATGGCATTTAGGTGGATCCCAAGAAGATAGATGCGATCACTGAATGGCCAAGAATTATAATGATTACTAAAGTGAGAAGTTTTCTAGGTCTAGCGAACTATTACAGGAGATTTATGAAGGATTTCTTTAATATTTCCATGCCTTTAACTAGACTAACCCAAAAGAATGTTAGATTTATGTGGATTGATAGATGTGAGGAGCATTTCCAGTTACTTAAGGATTTATTGACTTCAGCTCCAGTACTGATATTACCTTCTAGTGATGACGGATACATGGTGTATTATGACACTTCCCGTGTAGGTTTGGGATGTGTGCTAATATAGAATGGCAGAGTGGTTGCTTATGCTTCAAGGTAGTTGAAGAAGCATGAGCAGAATTATCCCACTCACGATCTAGAGATGGCAGCAGTTGTATTCGCATTGAAGATTTGGAGGCATTATCTGTACAGTGTCATTTGTAAGATATACACCGACGATAAGAGCTTGAAGTATATCTTCGAGCAAAGGGATTTGAACTTAAGGCAAAAAAGATGGATGGAACTTCTGAAAGACTATGATTGTTCGATTCTTTACCATCCAGGCAAGGCAAATGTAGTAGCTAATGCATTGAGTAGAAAATCAGCAGGTAGTCTAGCCCACATTAGTATTGAGAGGAGACCCATTATTCAGGAGTTGCATGAGTTGATTGATCAAGGTTTGCAGTGGAAAGTGACTAAGAAGTGCCTTTTAGCTCAGTCAGAGTACGGTATATGTACTTGGATGGAGTTAAGGCAACTCAAAGAAGGGACCCACAGTTATAAAGAATTATGTTTGAGGTGTAATAGTGTCAATCTAGAGAGTTTGTGATTGATAGTGAGGGAGTTCTACGCTTGGGTACTCGGTTGTGTGTGCCAGATGTTGATGATATGAGGAAAGAGATCTTTGAAGAGGCACTTTTTTTGCTTAAAACATTCATCCAAGTTCTACCAAGATGTATTATGATTTGAAGGATATATACTGGTGGAATGGAATGAAGAAGGATGTTACAGAATTTATATCCAAGTGTCTCACATGTCAACAGGTGAAACTAGAGCATCAGAGGCCCTCAGGATTATTACAGCCCATGACTATCCTAGAGTGGAAGTGGGATATGATTGCTATGGATTTTATAGTTGGTTTACCTTAGACAACAGGTGGGTTTGATGCTATTTGGGTGATCATTGATAGGTTAACTAAGTCAGCTCACTTTCTGCCAATTAAGAAGACATACTCCACTGATAAGTTAGCACAGTTGTATGTCAGTAGAATTGTTTGTCTTTATGGAGTTCTAATGAGCATAATATCTGATAGAGGAGCCACTTTTACAATAATTTTTTGGCAAGAGTTGCATAAGGCATTGGGTACTAGACTTGACTTCAGTACAACATTCCATCCTTAAACTGATAATCAGTCTGAGAGGACCATTCAGACTTTAGAGGATATGCTCTAAATGTGCATGATGGACTTTGGAGGTCAATGGGATAATCATTTACCACTGATTGAATTCACATATAAAAATAGTTATCATGCAAGTATTGAGATGGCTCCATATGAAGCGTTGTATGGTAGGAAGTGCATATCACCTCTGTGTTGGGAAATTGGTGAGAGACAATTGACAGGTCCAAAGTTGATGTAGACTACTTCTGAGAAAGTCCCCATCATTCAGCAGAGGTTGAGGACAACATTTAGCAGGCAGAAGAGTTATGCTAATCCTAAAAGGAAGGATGTTTCCTTTCTAGTTGGAGATATGGTGTTTCTGAAGGTATCTCCAATGAAGGGAGTTATAAGATTCAGTAAGAAGGGTAAGTTGGCTCCGAGATACATTGGACCTTTCGAGATATGGTCATGAGTTAGAGAAGTGGCCTATAGACTAGTGTTGCCACCTAAATTATCTCAAATCCACCCAGTGTTCCATATGTCTATGCTGAGGAAGTATAATCCCGATCCTTCTCACGTACTTCAACCTCAAGCAATGGAGCTCAGTGAAGATATGTCTTATGAGGAGTATCCAGTGGCAATTGTCAGGTTCGTCAGCTTCACTCACGAGAGATTTCGATGGTGGAAGTGCTTTGGAGTAACCACATAGCAGAAGATTGTGCATGGGAGATAGAATATGAGATGCAAGCTGTCTATCCCTATCTTTTTCATCTTTAGACCTTGTAATTCCTTACTTTTCTTTGAAATTCGAGGACGAATTTCTGTAAGGGGGGAAGACTGTAACAACCCGAATATTTTTAAACTATATATATTTTTTATATATAAATATTGAGGTTTCAACGATATTAGTTATTTTTATTTTATATTGTTATAATTGAGATATTAAAATTATTATATTTAAGTACTAAATTTAAAATTTTGTTGAGAGTTATTAATATTAATATTTTTACATCATTTTTATTAAATGCACATACTTTATTATTTTAACTGTCCTAATATTTTATACATAGCATTAATATTGTTTATTACTATTATTTATAGTATTATTTTATCTAGTGCTAGAATTATTATTATTGCCGTATATATATATATATATTTGTAGACCAAATAGAGTTGGTCAAATAGTTATACGGGCCAACTTATTTTTTTCTTCCCTTCCTTACTATTCTCTTCTCTTCTTTCTCTGTTATTCTCTCCTTTTTCCACTGCAACAGACCCACCCACATCGCCATCTTCCTCACCATCACCTACTTCTCCTCCTTCCTATCCTTGAACAATAGCTTCTCTTCCTCCTTCCTTGCACTAACAACAGCAAAGGAAGCAGCAGCAGGTCTGGCAGCGTGAGGCAGCAACAGATTAGCAGCCCTGGTTCCTTCAGCAACTCTTCTCTGCATCTGAATTTCTATTGTAAGTAAGTTTTAGGTTAGTTAGTTAGAATTGTTATAGTTGATTTCTGGTTGATTTTAGTTAGTTGTTAAGTTGATCTTAGTTAGTTGTCAGGTTGATTTTTAGTTGTTTAGGGTTGTTGTTAGTTGATTTAGTTGATTTTGTGTTGATTTAATATTTTTATTGATTTTTATTATATTTACTAATTACCCATAATTTTATTTTAATTATGTAGTTAATTTTTGGGTTGATCTATACTTATATTAGTGGATCTAAATTATTTGGAGTTAATTTTGGTTAAGAGTATATCAAAATTGATTTAGATTAATTAAATTGATATTTATGGAATTTTTGTATATCTATTTAGGTATTTTAAGTTTTATGTATATTTTGTTAATGTGATTAATTAATTATTTTTGGTTAAATATATGAGTCAATTAGTGTTAGTATATTATGTTAGTAATTTTAGCAGTGATAAAATAATTTTTGATAATTTATTTAATTTTTTTAGAAATTATTATTATTATGTAAATTTTGAAATAATAGGTAAATGGTATGTTTTTGTTGACATTATAATTAAATACTATGTTTTAGTTAATTTTGAGATGAAATGTGGTATTAAAATAATTTTTATAAATTATTTATTATTTTTAGTTAATTAATACTAACTATTTTTAAAAATTTATTTAAAATTAAATTATTTATTGTTTTGTGGTTTAAACGAGTTTTTAATTAATATTATAGTATATTTAAACTATTTGGGCAATTATAGTTTGAATTTGACTATATTTTATTGAATATTTGGAAAGTTGGATTTTTATTAATATTATATTATTATTTGAAATTTTATTAAATTATGGTGGAAAATAATTTTATTTAGTGTTTTAAAAATTTAATAAATTATATTATGATTTATTATTAATTTTTATAGTTTTTAGTGATTTACTATATTAATATTTAATATTTGCTTATTTGTACTTTTGTGAACCTCGGTCAGAAATTTTGTAGTTTGGGATCCCAACCCGAGGTGTTGTGCCACTGTGAAATTTTGATGTGTGTTTACTTGCAGGGTTGACTCTACTTCGGTAGATGGATATCCGTTTTATAGAGAAAACTATGCCGAATATTTGGTAGATTTCTCGTAAAACATGACACCGAGTCAATCCTAAAAAAAAATTGTTATTCTGAATTCGAATTGAGTCTTCCTTAGAAACTCTAGAAGTTAGGTTTCTATTTTTTGATTGTTTTTTTCCTTTTCTGTCTTTTAGCCGCCCCTCCAGTTGTGTCTACCGTCGAGGTCGGATACGATGTGCCAGAGGAGCACCTTTATCTTGTAAGTTAACACTTGATTTGAGTGTCGGGTCTTTTAATTTAAATTATATTAAATTCTTATAAATTAAATTTTATGAGATTCTAGTCGACATTCTTCATATGATATTGCATGATTTAATTTATGGTTGATTTATTTTATTTTATTTTTTATTTATTGTAATTTTTATTATTTTATTTAATTTCAATTATTTTAAATAAACCATGGTAGAACGGGTTATCTGATATGTTTCATTAGGACCTTGTGCGCACTAGTAAAATATGTAATTATTAATTATATTACTGGGGACGAAGGTCTGGTGATGCTTTGCTCTCAGACATCGCCATTATAATTTGGATTATTATTTATTAAATCACTGAGGTCAATGGTCTGGTGATGCTTTGCTCTCAGACACCGCCATTATAATTTGGATTATTATTTATTAAATCATTGAGGTCAATGGTCTGGTGATGCTTTACTCTTGGACACCACCAGTGATATTGGATTAAGTGTTGTGACTGCGGTTGTGTATCTTGGTAATGCTTTGCTCTTGGGATCCGACAATCTTGGATATAAGTGGGTCATATGACTATTATAAAATTTATAAATCAAGTTCTACCAAATTTTTATACTGAAATGTTTTAAAAAGGCATTTAAATATTTATTTCTTCCCTTTTTAAAAAATGGATTTATTATATATATCAAATGGTTTGAATAAAATTATATTATATTATATTTCTATAAAAATTTATTTTTAATGAGATTTTCAAACTGCATTAATTTCTTTATTAACTTACTCAGTGAGGTCTAACTCCCCTCAACTTATTTTTTTTCAGGAGTTTGCGAGTTTTTTGTTAGCCCTACTTCTCTTCATCGTGTAGCTTCAGCACCAGATATTTTATGTAGGTCTACTTAGTTGTGTTGTATCTATTTTCGTGTACCGCAGTAGAGAAAATTGTATAACTGCATACTTTATTTGAGATTTCATGTATTTATAATTTATGTATTGAAATATTATTTGTATAACTAATGTTTATTTATTTATTTAATGATATTATAGTTTAAATTATATTGAGAAAAATCGGTTTGATAATGTGCATTGTGAGTTAATTATTTATTTTAAGGTTTCAAAGTTTAAATATTTTCGCATTTTCTTTTAAGGCTTACTACGGGTTTCAGTAGTTTTATACTTTTCCATTTCCTAGTGCCGGTCACATGCCCCTGGGTTCGGGTTGTGACAATTATTATTGTTTACTTAAATTTAATAGTGCATTAATCATATAGACATACTTAATTAAAAGAAAAAAGAAAAAAATATATTGCTCTAAAATTTATGCTCACCTGTTAGTTTCTTTTTGAAACAATTATACCAAAAATGATACATTTAAACACTTCCATAGACAATTTCTGTAATACCCTAAAATTTATTTTAATAAAAGTGATTTCTGAATTTGTATTACTAATTAAATGACATTATTTATTATTATTATTAATATTATTATTAAACTATATTATATTTGATGGATATTTTATGTGCGTGTATTAAATTATTGGTGTGTGTATATATATATATATATATATATATATATATATATATATATATATATATATACTATGTTCATGTGTGTGTGTGGTTGAGAGACTTTATCAATAATAATAATAATAATAATAATAATAATAATAATAATTATTATTATTATTATTATTATTATTATTATTATTATTATTATTTTGTTTGAATATAAGTGGTAAGGTGTCATTTTCAGCTCATTTCTTCCCTTTCTTCTTCTTGCTGTCCCGCATGCTTCCTTTCCTTTCCCAATTTATGTCCATCTTTCCCCTACTACTCTCTTCTTCCCGCCAGCAGTCAACCATTTCTCACCATCAGCTTGCTTCTTCTGCCTCTTGCTATATGAACTGAAGCCATCTCCCTGCTCTTCCTTCTTCTGTGCACCAACAGCAGTAACATGAGCAGAGACAACAGCAACAGCAGGTCCAGCAACGTGCAGCAGCAGCAGGTCCAGCAATGTGCAGCAGTAGCAAGCTCAGCAGTGCAGAACGATAGCAAGAGCAGCAGTAGAAATGGCCACAGCAGGCACCTCTAGCCCTCTTGCCGTGACACCCAACCACACCACTGCCACAACCTACTATCACTTGGAAATTCAGTAGCTCAGGCTTGCAGTGGCAGCCCCTCCCCTGTCTTGAGTTGAGCTTGAAGTGAGTTAGTAGTTAGTTAACTTTAGGTTAGTTTTTAGTTAGATTTAGTTGTTTGTTAATTGATTTGGTTAGTTTTTAGGTTGATTTGTGATTTTTGTTAATTATAAGTTATTTGCTTAATTTTTGCAGAGTTTATTTTAATTATTTGGGTAATTCTTGGTTGATATATATATATATATATATATATATATATATATATATATATATATATATATATATATATATATATATATATATATATATATATATATATAAGTTGATCTAAGTTATTGGAGTTAATTTTGGTTAAGAGTATATCAAAATGGATTTAGATTAATTAAATTGAGTTTATGGAAATTTTGTATATTTATTTGGATATTTTAAGTTTTATGTATATTTTGTTAATGTGATTAATTAATTATTTTTGGTTGAATATTTGAGTTAATTAGTGTTAGTATATTATGTTAGTAATTTTAGTAGTGATAAAATAATTTTTGATAATTTATCTAATTTTTTTTTAGAAATTATTATATTGTGTAAATTTTGAAATAATAGGTAAATGGTGTGTTTTTGTTGATATTATAATTAAATACTATGTTTTAGTTAATTTTGAGATAAAATGTGGTATTAAAATAATTTTTATAAATTATTTATTATTTTTAGTTAATTAATACTAACTATTTTTGAAAATTTATTCAAAATTAAATTATTTATTATTTTGTGGTTTGAATGAGTTTTTAATTAATATTATAGTATATTTAATCTAGATGGGAAATTATAGTTTGAATTTGTCTATTTTATCTTGAATATTTGGAAAGTTGGATTGTTATTAATATTATATTATTATTTGAAATTTTATTAAATTATGGTGGAAAATAATTTTATTTAGTGTTTTAAAAATTAAATAAATTATATTATGATTTATTATTATTTTTGGTGATTTACAAAATTAATATTTAGTATTTGCTTATTTGTATTTTTGGTGAATCTCGGTTGGGAATTATGTAGTTTGGGGTCCCAACCCAAGGTGTTGTACCACTGTAAATTTTGAAGTGTGTTTATTTGTAGGATTGACTCTACTTCGGTAAGAGGATTTCCGTTTTATAGAGAAAACTCTACTGAATTTTCGGTAGATTTCTCATAAAATGTGACACCGGGTCAATCCTAAAATTTTTATTCTAAGTTCGAATCGAGTCTTCCTTAAAAACTCTAGCAGTTAGGTTTCTATTTTCTGACTGTCATTTCCTTTTTCTATCTTTTAGCTGCCCCTCCAGTCACGTCTATCAGTCAAGGTCGAACACGACGTGCCAGAGGAGCACCTTTATCTTGTAAGTTAATATTTGATTTGAGTGTCGGATTTTTAATTTACCTTATATTAAATTCTTATGAATTTAATCGTATGAAATTCTAGTAAGCATTATTTATATGATCTTGCATGATTTAATTTATAGTTGATTTATTTTATTTTATTTATTTAGCTATTTTATTTATTGTAATTTTCATTGTTTTATTTATTTTCTTTTATTTTTAAATAAACCATGGTAGAATGGTCTACCTGATGGGTTTTATCAGGATCGTGTGCGTACCGGTAATGTTTGTTTATTTAATAAATACTTGGGCCGAAGGTCTGGTGATGCTTTGCTCTTGGACACCGCCAATGGTATAATATTTGTTTATTTAATAAATACTCAGGCCGAAGGTCTGGTGATGCCTTGCTCTCGAACACCGCCAGTATAATTTTGATTAATATTTATTAAATCACTAGGGCCGATGGTCTGGTGATGCTTTGCTCTCGAACACCGCCAGTGATATTAGATTAAGAAATATGATTGCGGTTGTGTATCCTGGTGATGCCTTGCTCTCGGGATCTGACAGTCTTGGATATAAGTGAGTCATATGAATGTTAAAATTTATAAATAAGGTTCTACCAAATTTTTAAACTAAAACGTTTTAAAAAGATATTTAAATATCTATTTCTTTTCTTTTAAAAATGGATTTATTATATGTATACTAAATGGTTGAAATAAAAATTATATTATATGATATTATATTTCCATAAAATTTATTTTAATGAGGTTTTCAAATTGCATTCATTTCTTTATTAACTTACTCAGTGATGTCTGACTCCCCTCAATTAATTTTTTTCCAGGAGTTTGGGAGTTTACTGTTAGGCCTACTTCTCTTCGCCGTGTAGCTTCGTCACCGTCTATTATATGTAAGTCTATTTAGTTTTGTTGTAATTACTTTCGTGTACCGCAGTAGAGAAAATTGTGTAACTGCATACTTTATTTGGAATTTCATGTATTTATAATTTATGTACTGAGATACTATTTGTATAACCTATGTTTATTTATTTTATTCTATGCACTGATATTATGGTTTAAATTATATTGAGAAAAATCAGTTTGATAATGTGTATTGTGATTTTATTATTTATTGTAAGGTTTCAAAGTTAAATATTCCGCGATTTTCTTTTAAGACTTACTATATTTTTCAGTAGTGTTATACTTTCCCATTGTCTAGTGTCGGTCACGTGCCCCTGGATTCGAGTCGTGATAATTTCTTTTTTGGGTTAACATTGTGACTTTTGTGATGACATGCAATGGAATATCAGAGTCTTGATTTGCAGTATATTTTCTAAATCTTAAGGATTTTATAGCATAATTTTCAAAATTTCACAAATTTCGTTTTTTTTGTTTTATTATCAATTAAAGATCTATATACATGACTTTTGGAGCAAATAGCAGGGCATATTTGTACTTTTAATAAGAAAATAATTAACAACCATAAACAAGAAAACAGAACTACATGTTGGGTTTTTCGTGAATAAACTCTATATTTATTTTATGTATAATTTATATGAGCAATGAGGAATTTGTTTATTTATTTCTTCTATTCTATTAGAATTGTTTTAATTGTTTTACTTTTTGGATTTGCTAGTATTGAATTAAATACTAATTTCAAAATTTGTAATATATAGTTGTAAATCCATTTTTTATTCTTTGTAATCTAGAAATCATAGTCTCTTAAAATTGAAACTTCATATTGATTTTTAGACCAATTCATTATTTAAGTTTGAAAAATAAGTAAGTTCTGTTGAAGATAGTTTTCTTTTTGTTTTTATTCACAATATATATATATATATATATATAAAGAACAATGCCAACTAAAAAATTAAATAACTAATAAATAATAAAAAGTGCAAACTCTACAACAATAAATGGTGAGTTAATGTAAGCAGCCATGAATGATTGCGATACAAACTTGAAATAAGAATATTTTTATAGAGATAGAAAACGTTTTAACATTATGTGCATGTTTGGAGGGGGTTAAATTAGGGGTGTACAACCCTTACGAACCAACTGAATTGAAAATCACACCGGTCTAATTGGTTCGATTAGATTTAGTTAATAAGGATTTTTGAACCAAACCGAACTGAGTTTTTAATTCGGTTCGGTTTTTTGGATAAAAAATTGGTTAACCAAAATTTAATTTACTTTTTTATTTTTATTTTTTATATTATAATAATGTAATAAAAAATAAATATAGAATATATTTATAAAAGTTTAGCTTATTTGGTCAGTTTGGTTTTTATTTTAAAAAATTTATATATTTCGGTTTGATTAGATTTTTTGGGTTAATTTGGTTTTGGATTGGTTCAGTTAGGTTAATTCGGTTCGGTCAAAAAAATCCCAAAATCGACCGAATGCACACCCTTAGGTGAAAGGAGGGGTTAAATGTTACTCATGTAATTTATCAACTCTCTTTACCCTTATTTAGTAAACTTTAAAAGCCCAAAGTTAACATTTAAACTCGTTTAATGATTAAGTCTATATATATATATATATATATATATTTTTTTTTTTTTGTTAAACTAGTTGAGATTAGATTAAATGCCTGTAATAACAAAAATACGTTTTTAAAATAGCACTCTTTATTTTTTTATTTCTATACCTTCATCATATCACTCAACTTATTTTCTTTTTTTTTTCTTATTAAGAAGGTACTAATCAAATCTATCGAAAAGGTAAAAATCAAATAAAATTTTTATTTTATGATGATTTCATTGATTTTTATTTTTATTTTTTTTAATTTTTATTGTATATGAAATCTATTTCATATTTCACATTTCATGCAGTTCACACAAAACATGGGTTCTAATTTTTATTGTTAGCATTATAAGGGTATGAGGGTTGGAGAATTTTTTTATTGCCTCTAAATCTTCTAATAATTAATAGACAATGGTTACCAAAATAATAGTCTTTATCAGGGACAAAGATTAATCCCAAACATTCCATATCCTCAACCCCAAGAACAGACATCTACAATGGTTACCAAAATAATAGTCTTTATCAAGGATTAATCTTTGTCCTATATTGTGTCTCCTAATAGGTATGGTGTCTGGTTGAAATTCTGTTGTTCTCCTAGGAGGAATGCCTGCATCGTAAGTTGCTATGTATAAATCTCTTGTACTGTATTGTGTGGGAGTAGTTCTAGAAATAGGATTCATAGTTGTTTGAGTTGTTAATGGAGGGCTTGATTGTGTACTAAGTTCAGCAAGATTCATTAATATTTTATTTATATTATCTGTCTCAATCCTTAATGAGTCAATGTCTATGTCTATATTTTGTCTATATTTTGTTTATATTGAATAAATTCTTCAATCTTATCAAAAGATTCTTTGAATTCATCAATATAGTCTAAATTGTCATTAGTGTCTATATATTCTATTTTTCCTAATATTATAGTCATTGTCTAACTAGAAATCATCATTTTCTGGGTCAAAGTATGAGATTCTAGATAAGTACATTTTAATATATGTCTTTTTTCTTAATGTAGATTCTCCCCATATTTGTCCTTTAACTAATATTGGTGAGTCTTCATTAATATTTGATGTCCTAATTATCATATTTGAAGTAGATTCATCATATGTATCTCCTTCTATGATTGATTTGCCTTTTTCATAATTTGTAAATCTAACACTATATGATTTGTCTGTATGCTGATAATATTCAACATTAGTAGGTGTTAGTGTTTCATTAAATGGTCTTAGATGTCATGGATTCCATTCTAAGCCTGCTAATGTTTTAGAATTTATTTGTCTAGGTGGAATCATTCTGGTTCCTGTTGTAGATACAATGTCAACAAGTCCTCTTAAGTCTAATTTATAGGATGTGGCTATATTATGCATGGCTTTTCCTATAAATTGTATTTCTAAAAGAATATTGTCTCCCATAAAGTCTTGATATCCTTTTGTCAATATTTTGATTTTAATATATTTCTTAAAATCATTTATTGTCTTATTGAAGTTTGGAGCAATATGATTTATACTGCCATTGTTATTCATGTCTGCTTCCATTATTCCTATAATGTCTTTGTCAAAGTCTAAATGTCTAGTGTCATAAAGTACTACTAATACTTTTGTTCTTATTCATGCCCTGGCTAGAGTTCTTATACTAATAACTACTAGTCCTAGGTGGATATAGTTAAGTCGTCTATGTGTCCTGAGTTGGTTGCTACCTTCCTGTGATACTAAAGGAATAATAACTTCTTATCCATCAGGGCATGCAATCCTAACGTTTTGTCTTAGAGTTATAAGTGATGTTCTTCTTGTAAAAGTGTCTATAAATCCGTGTTGATATATTGTTCTAGGATTTAATGTTCTTAGTTGTCTATCAGAAAATATACTTGTATCATTTTCCAAGTCTATTGTCTATTCTAATGTTTGTGCAGAATTTTGTCTATGAAATAACCATGATGTCCTATTTTTATGGTTTTGTTCTTTAATAGTACTAGACCTTCTTGTGAAGGGCCTAGTTTCTGTCTGAGTCTAGGTTTGGTTACTCATGTTGTCTTAGGTTTTCCTACAAATTGAAATTTATTTGTGGGCTTCTTGTCTTGAACAATTTTCTTTCCTTTATCTGTTATTTTGATTTTAAGATTACTAAGCCTAGAGGAAATGATGTCTAATTTTTTTTTTATGTTTAAAGGTGTTCTAGAAATTTTGGCGTCTAAATGGATTTATCTTGATACAATTTTGTCAAGTCTTTGGTGGATGTTGGCTAACAAAGCAATTATAGTATTGTTTTGGGCTATAATGATTTTATCTGGTAAGGCTTGGACCTTAGAGTTTTGGGCATAGCCTGTATCAAATTGGGAAGGAGAGCCATTATATATTTGTGTCACGACCTAAAACAGGGGCCATGACTGGCGCTAGGGAACGAGAATTCTTTCGAATCCGGAACTCGTAGCAAGCCTAAAATAAAATAAAGCATGCAATAGAAATAATAATAACACATTTAAGTAAAATATTATACAGCAGAATAAAATCATAAATATCAAAATAATATTTCCACCAAATGAGGTTAAATCAAATCCTTATCTCATATATAAATAAACTTTTAATACAAATCTAGTTCAAATATTGAAAGTACATATCTCATACAATTATAATACAACAATCTCACAATCGACCATAACTACTGCAGTGTCTAGATTAATAAAATAAAAATCAAGTGAGCAGTTTACATAATAAAGCCAGGGCGGAAGAAATTCGACGTATAGGCCTGCTACTGAGGTCCGATGAAGATGACTCTCCTGAAAATAGTCAACGGAGGGGAGTCAGACCTCATTGAGTGAATTACTATAATATATATACATGCATACTAAATGCCAATGCACACAGTCAAAAGTATATATAATATGTATATATACAAGCAAATACACACAGATGCAATAAAATCATTTTTATATATTTATTGAAAATCACTGTTTATGAAGGATCAAATAGAACCCTAGAAAATCGCAACCTCAAAATAGTGTTAGACAACACTCTAGCCATACAGGCTCACTTATTCCAAATATATTCACTTATTCCATTTGGACAGTAGACTGGCCCCGAGACACTAAGTCAACCGAGCTCCAGCAATCTGACTGTCAATGTGATTGGCCCCGAGACACTTGGTGTCACGACCCAAAACAGGGGCCATGACCGGCGCTAGGGAACGGGAATTCTTTCGAATCCGAAACCCGTAGGAAGCCTAAAAATAAAATAAACATGCAATAGTAATGATAACAATATATAATGCAGCGGAAATAAAAGTCATAAATATAATAATAACATATGCACCAATTGGATTTAAATCAAATCCTCATCATTACATATATATATATAAAATCTTTTAATACAATTCTAGTTCAAATATATAATACAATATCTCTTTAAATATTTAATGACTACTGTTGTAATATCCCGTGTTTTTAAAAATATTTTTACACTGTACCAGGATATGCAGTGTCAATAATTTGTATATATATTATGATATTTTTATGAGTTGATATGTATTTTAAACCTATTTTAATTACGGTGTATTATTTTCAGTGTTTTACGTAAAATTTTCCCGGGACTTGCATTTCCGGGGAAATTTTCACGTAAACAATGTATCATTAATTATTTTAAATGTATTTACGGACTTGCATGAACTCATACATATTTTTAAATTATTAAATGAAGCCTGTGTGTGTATAATTATTTAATTAGGGTTTATTATTACCCTAATATTTTATTAAGTATTTAATTGTTTTATTATTATTTAATTAATTTTATTTAGTATAAATTATTAAAATATTAATATTTTATGTGTGTGGTGTATATTTGATGTGTGTAATTTAATATTATTTTAATATATAGTATAAAGTATATATATATACATATATTTGTCAAAATTACAAAAGAATTGGAAAATTACATATTTGCCCCCCGAGTCTCCTTCTTCCTCCCGATTCTCCCTTCTCCATTTCCGGTCGCTGCCGTGCCGTTCCTTCACCGTGGGTGTGCCGTCCGGTGTGCCACCATCTTCCCCAACCAATTTCGCCACCTGAGGAGGCCGTTTCCGGCGTCGGGAGATCGATTTTGGCCGAAGAAGCCAAAAATCGATCCACCGTCAATCACGCCGATTCCGGCCACTGTTTTCGACACCGCTGGTCTCTTTCTTCTCCTTGAGCTCCGGTGAGTGTGATTCTAGCTTTGGTTTGAGCTAAAATGGTCTAGAATTGCTTAGTTTTCGATTTGTCAATTTCAGCCTATTAGGGTTTTTGATTTTTTTGAGCTTTGAATTGGATGATTCATGGAAACTTCCTTCACAAAATGTTGTTCCTAGTAGCTTAATCTTCATGTATGAATTTTTGTAGAATTTTTGGAGATTTTTTGGATTTTTGGGTATTTTTGAATATTTTAATATTATTTTCTAATTTTCGGAAATTAATTATTTAAATTATGAAATTTGAGTTTATGGTTGAATTAGGTGTTGAAATGAATTATAGGAATTTATTTGGAATTTTTATGAATTTCTAAGTATTTATTTTTAATTACTGAAGTTTATGGAATTTTGAGAAAATTAGGTTAAATGTGTTTTAATTTGAAATTAATTGGTTAATTGAGTTTAATTATTAATATTATTGATAAATATGTTGAGAAAATTAATTTTGGATAATTGTATGATTTTTGGTGAATTTTTGAAGTAATTTAAGTATATTTATATATATAGGGGTATTTTGGTAATTTTACCCTAAATTGTCTAAAAATGTAATTTAATTGGTTTTAATGTTTATTTAAGGTATAAAAATGATTTCTACAAAATATTTGGTATTTTTAACTAATTAAAACTATTTTTCGTAAATTATTTTCAATTATATATATAATATACAGTTTTCTAATAAAATGAGTTTTAATCGGTTTTTATAGTGTTTCAAGGTTAATTATGTAATTTTTACCTATAAAATGTATTTCTGTGATTTAAGGATATTTTTGGTATATCTGGAATCATTCTGTGTTTGGGACCCCGATCGACAGACTGTAGTTTGGAGTTCGACCGTGGGATTTTGATTGTGTTGAGCTTGAATTTCGAAGTGTGTTTCTTTGCAGGGTTGGCTCTACTCTTTTGAGTAGAGAGATGTCTGTTTAAAGGGGAGGTTCTGCCGGATTTTTGGTAGAATTCTCGTAAAACGTGATGTCCAGTCGAACCCTAATTCTGTTTTCGTATTTTAATACTCTAGATTGAATTCTAGGATTTCTATTAGGGTTACTCTGATATCGGTTATTTATTTCTTGTTTAGTTGCGCCGAGACCGAGGGCTAGTGGACCAGGCCCGTCGGACCTGTCTCGTGGAGCGCATTAGGTGAGTTACTATACTATATATATATGCTTAGGCTGCATGATTTAAAAATGCATGTTTTATGTTGATTAAATATGCATAAATAATTTGATTACTTCTTAGTTTACATTAAGTATATTTTTGGTTTATTTTTGGTATATATTAAATTGTATGCATGTTTTGTAAATAAAATATATTTAAAATGTTTTTAAATATATTTCCAGCTTAATTTATAATTTGATTGAATTTATTTGACGTATATATACTCGAAATATACCTGGTTTACTTTTGGTATATTTCCGGTATATATATGGATTATATTGTTATTTCATTTACATTCATGCATCATTTATTTTTATGAATGAATGTTTTACATTATTAATGATGAAGGATATCAATAGAACGTGCTACCTAGTGGGCAGCACTAGGACCGAGTACGTACCGGTACGCCTATAGTATTTAGGCTATATTACTAACTTATTTGTGGATATTGATTTGATTATGATTACTGTTATGTGTGAGATGTGATTTGGGTGTGATTGTTGGAGCTCGGTTGACTAAGTGTCTCAGGGCCAATCACACTGGCAGTCAGACTGCTGGAGCTCGGTTGACTTAGTGTCTCGGGGCCAGTCTACTGTCTAAATGGATTAAGTGGATATATTTGGATTAAGTGAGCCTGTATGGCTAGAGTGTTGTTTAACACTATTTTCTGAGGTTGCGATATTCTAGGGTTCTATGTGATCCTTCATAAATTGGGATTTTTCAGTAAAATATATAAAAATGATTTTTCTGCATCTGTAAGAATTTGCCTGTATATATACATATTATATATATACTCGTTGACTGTATGCATTATCACTTAGTGTGTATGTATATATATTATAGTAATTCACTCAGTGAGGTCTGACTCCCCTCCGTTGACTATTTTTCAGGAGAGTCAACTTCCTCAGACCTCAGTAGCAGGTCGATACGCCGGATTTCTTCCGCCCCGGCTTCTTTATGTAAATTGTCTACTTGAGTCTTATTTATTTTATCTAGACACTGCAGTAGTTGTGAATTAAAGTCTTGGATTTCATGTATTTTATTTTAAAGAGATGTATTATATTGAACTGGATTTGTATTAAAGATTATATATATCTATGTGATGAGATTTTGAATTAAATCTAGTTGGTATGGATGATATTATGATATTATGATTTTTATTTTCCGCTGCATATTATACTGTTACTGTTATTATGGCATGCTTTATTTTATTTTTAGGCTTGCTACGGGTTTCGAATTCGAAAGAATTCCCGTTCCCTAGCGCCGGTCATGGCCCCTGTTTTGGGTCGTGACAAAGTTGGTATCAGAGCGGAGTTCTGTGTCAGGGCTTAGTTGTGTGAGTTGTGGCCCTAGTTTTAAAGTTGTGTTTTTTCTTTTGAACTACTGCAGTGTATTAGGTTCGAGTATGTCTTGATGAGTATTCCTTGCTGTAGTTTTCAGCGTTATTCCTCCGTTGTCTGTTTTGTCTGAATCTTTCTGTTTGTCTTTTCAGAATGAGGAGGCGAGCGCGTGTCGCTCCACCGGTCGTTGAGGCTGAGGATGATGAGTCTTTTCAGGATGAGGTTTTACCTCCTGAGCAGCCAGTTAGATGTAGAGGTCGTGGCAGAGGTAGACCTCGAGGAGCGGCAGGTCGCCATAGGCAGAGAGAGTTACAGGACGAGGAGCTTGTTGAGCCTGAGTTTGATGTTCCTGTTCCTCCAGTTTTTCAGCCTGTTCAGCCTGCCTATCAGCGGGTATGTCTGACCCTGAGGCAGCTTTGTTCTATGCCCGAGTTGGCAGGATTGCTTTTGATGGTACTTCTGATCCTTTAGATTTTCTGCATGCGATTGAGACTAGGACTCGGACTGCTCATACCGAGTACCAGAGGATCATGATCGTTGAGTTGTCTGTTGAGGGACCAGCCTTGGATTGGTTCATTCAGATGATCCAGCCCTATATGATGACGATGACATGGGCTCAGTTTCGAGAGCGATTTATGAGGAGATTTTGTCCAGAGCCTCTTCGTTTGAGCTATCGTCTTCGTCTGACCAGTATTTCTCGTGGAGATCGATCAGTAGAGGAGTATACCTGAGAGTTTCTTCGTCTGGGTAGATATGATGAGGATCTGATGCGAGATCAGTATTTCACGGTTACTACGTACGTTACTGGTTTGGGTTCAGCTTTTGCTGGTATGCCTACAGCAGGTCTTACTCTGGAGTCTGTGATTGAGCTAGCTAAAGAGATTGAGCTGAGATTAGTTAGGTAGGGAGCGATGCCTGATTATTACCAGTTGGGAGTTCAGTCGAGTGGATCGCAGGCTACTCCATATTCGAGTTTTCATGTTGGTTCGAGTAGTCAGCAGTGAGGTTCGACTCAGCAGAGTCAGAGACAGCAGCAGCGAGTGCATCAGAGCAGTAGACATGGCCGTGGAGGTCAGCGTAGATCGTTTAGATTCGGGTCAGGTGCTTCGAGCAGCAGCAGTGGTCGTAGTTCTAGATCAGCGGCTAGTGTTTGTCAGACTTGTGGTAGAGTCCATCAGGGACCGTGTTATCTGACACCACTGACATGTTTCAGATGCGGGCAGATAGGACATTTTGCCAGATCGTGTCCTTATTTCGGGTATCAGCAGTAGCAGATTTCACGATTCCCACAGTAGTCGATTGCTAGTGTAGCACCTGTGCCATTTCAGTTACCACCAGCCCAGCATCAGAGTTCCACTCAGTTTGTTCCACAGCAGAGTCGTGGTAGAGGTACTAGAGGAGGTGCCAGAGGTGTTGGCCAGGCTTCTACCAGTCAGCAGGGAGGTCGAGGTTAGGCCAGAGTCTTCCATCTGACTCAGCAGGATGCTCAGGCATCTAATGCAGTCGTGGCAGGTATTCTTTCTGTTTGTTACCTGGATGCTTGGGTTTTGTTTAATCCGGGTGCCACGCATTCGTTTGTTTCTCCTATTTTTGCTTCTAAATCTTGTTGGCAAGCTTCGAGGATGGCTTTTCCTTTGTCTGTTGCCACTCCTCTGAGCGATTCTTTGGACGCCGATATTGTTCTTTCTGGTTGTCCAGTTCTCGTGGGAGATAGAGAATTACCCGCTGATTTGATTTTGTTGGATGTGATGGAGTTTGATGTTATTTTGGGAATGGATTGGTTATCTCAGCACTTTGCCGTGGTAGATTGCAGGAATAAGGAGGTGACTTTTAGAATTCCTGGTGAAGAAGATTTTAAGTTTGTTGGTGATAGGAGTTCAGCACCTCAGAATCTTATTTCTGCTATTTCTACTAGGAAGTTGTTGAAGAAGGGATGCCAGGGATATTTGGCATTGGTTAGGGATACGTCAGTGGAGAAGTTGTCACTCACAGATGTTCCTGTTGCTTGTGAGTTTCCTGATGTTTTTCCCGAGGAGTTGCCAGGTTTACCACCTCATAGAGAGATTGAGTTCTGTATTGATGTGGTTCCAGGTACTACTCCTATATCTATGCCACCTTATCGTATGGCTCCTGCAGAGTTGAGAGAGTTGAAGGAGCAGTTGCAAGAGTTGTTGGATAAAGGTTTTATTAGACCTAGTGTTTCTCCTTGGGGTGCACCAGTCCTGTTTGTGAAGAAGAAGGATGGTACCCTGAGACTGTGCATTGACTACAGAGAGCTGAATAAGGTGACGGTGAAGAATAAGTATCCTCTCCCGAGGATAGATGATTTGTTTGATCAGCTACAGGGTGCACAATTCTTTTCTAAGGTTGACTTAAGGTCGGGTTATCATCAGTTGCGGATTAGTGAATCTGATATTCCTAAGACAGCGTTCCGCACTCGTTATGGCCATTATGAGTTTCTGGTGATGTCTTTTGGTTTGACTAATGCACCAGCAGCTTTTATGGATCTGATGAACAGAGTATTCAGACCGTATGTGGATCAGTTTATAGTAGTCTTCATTGATGATATACTTGTATATTCGAGGAGTATGGAAGAGCATGTATATCACTTGAGGATTGTACTACAGACACTGAGAGATCATCAGCTTTATGCTAAATTCTCGAAGTGTGATTTCTGGATGGAGAGTGTTTCTTTTCTTGGACACGTAGTGTCTAAAGAAGGTATTCAGGTTGATCCACAGAAGATTGAGGCAGTGTTTGAATGGCCTAGACCTACTTCTGTTATGGAGATTCGGAGTTTTCTGGGTTTAGCCGGGTATTATAGGCGGTTTGTGTAGGATTTTTCCAGGATAGCAGCCCCTATGACTCGCTTGACTCAGAAGAATGTTAGATTCGAGTGGTCAGAAGCTTGTGAGAACAGTTTTCAGTTATTGAAGGAGAAGTTGACCACAGCGCCAGTATTAGCTTTGCCTAATAGTGTGGATAAGTTCACAGTTTACTGTGATGCCTCTAGAATTGGTCTTGGTTGTGTGTTGATGCAGAATGGAAGGGTGATAGCCTATGCTTCGAGGCAGTTGAAGAAGCATGAGCAGAACTATCCTACACATGATCTTGAGATGGCTGCAGTGATCTTTGCTTTGAAGATTTGGAGACATTATTTGTACGGGGTGACTTGTGAGATATTTACTGATCACAAGAGCCTTAAGTACATTTTTCCAGCAGCGAGATCTGAATTTGAGGCAGAGAAGATGGTTGGAACTGTTGAAGGATTATGATTGTGAGATTCTTTACCATTCGGGTAAAGCTAATGTGGTAGCAGATGCCCTGAGTAGGAAGTCCTCAGGTAGTCTTGCTCATATTGGTGTTGAGAGGAGACCATTGATCCAAGAGTTGCATCTGATGGTGGATCAAGGTCTAATGATGAAGATCAGTAGATCGGGTGGACTATTAGCTCAATTTAAAGTACGATCTGTACTGAGGGATAGGATTAAAGTAGCTCAGAGCCGAGATCCTATTCTGGAAGAGCTTGCAGAGAATGTCAGAGCAGGGAAGTTCACTGATTTCACACTCGATGATGATGGTGTGTTATGGATCAGTGGTAGATTGTGTGTTCCAGATGTGGATGATTTGAGAGAAGAGATCCTAGAGGAAGCACATTCTACAGCCTACAGCGTTCATCCGGGTGTTACTAAGATGTACCACAGTATCAGAGATTTATACTGGTGGAATGGATTGAAGAAGGATGTTGCTGATTATGTTGCTAAGTGCTTGACGTGTCAGCAAGTGAAAGCCGAACATCATAAGCCTTCTGGGAAGCTTCAACCTCTTCCTATTCCCGAGTGGAAGTGGGAAAGGATAGCTATGGATTTTATGGTTGGTTTACCTCGTTCGAAGGATGGATACGATTCCATCTGGGTGATTGTAGACAGGTTGACGAAGTCTGCACATTTCTTGCCTGTGAAAGCCACATATTCAGTTGCTAGATTGGCGAAGTTGTATGTGAAGCATATTGTATGCCTTCATGGTGTACCTGTGTCCATTGTGTCAGATAGAGGTTCAGTGTTTACTTCTCGTTTTTGGCAGAAGTTGCAAGAAGCGATGGGCACTAGGTTGGATTTCAGTACTGCTTTTCATCCTCAGACAGATGGTCAGTCTGAGAGGACGATCCAGACATTGGAAGACATGTTGAGGATGTGTGTCCTGGATTTGGGAGGTAGCTGGGATGATCATTTATCGCTTGTTGAGTTTGCATATAATAACAGCTACCATAGCAGTATTGGCATGGCACCATATGAGGCGTTGTATGGAAGGAAGTGTAGATCCCCGTTGAGTTGGGATGAGATTGGTGAGAGAGCTTTGACTGGACCAGAGATGGTTCAGGATGCTGCAGAGAAAGTCGCCGTGATCAAGCGCAGATTAGAGACCGCAGTTAGCAGACAGAAGAGTTATGCGGATCCTAGGCGCAGAGATGTGGAGTTTCAGGTTGGAGATTTCATTTTTCTGAAAGTATCTCCGATGAAGGGTGTGATGAGATTTGGCAGGAAGGGTAAGTTAGCACCGAGATACATTGGACCGTTTGAGATTCTGGAGAGAGTTGGCACTGTTGCATATCGGTTGGATTTGCCTCCGAGTATGTCACAGGTGCATCCAGTATTTCATATCTCGATGTTGAGGAAGTATATCTCAGATCCTTCACACGTGTTGCAACCCGACAGTGTGGAAGTGAGTGAAGATTTGACGTTTGTGGAAGAACCTGTGGCGATCGTTGATTTTCAAATTCGACAGTTGCGATCGAAGCAGATTCCGATGGTCAAGGTTCTATGGCGTAGCGACAGAGTTGAAGAGCATACGTGGGAGACTGAAGCTGAGATGCGAGCTTCTTACCGGTATCTCTTTCCTTCTTGATCTTATCTTTTAGAATTCGGGGACGAATTCCTGTAAGGGGGGAAGACTGTAATATCCCGTGTTTTTAAAAATATTTTTACACTGCACCGGGATATGCAGTGTCAATAATTTGTATATATATTATGATATTTTTATGAGTTGATATGTATTTTAAACCTATTTTAATTACGGTGTATTATTTTCAGTGTTTTACGTAAAATTTTCCCGGGACTTGCATTTCCGGGGAAATTTTCACGTAAACAATGTATCATTAATTATTTTAAATGTATTTACGGACTTGCATGAACTCATACATATTTTTAAATTATTAAATGAAGCCTGTGTGTGTATAATTATTTAATTAGGGTTTATTATTACCCTAATATTTTATTAAGTATTTAATTGTTTTATTGTTATTTAATTAATTTTATTTAGTATAAATTATTAAAATATTAATATTTGATGTGTGTGGTGTATATTTGATGTGTGTAATTTAATATTATTTTAATATATAGTATAAAGTATATATATATATACATATATTTGTCAAAATTACAAAAGAATTGGAAAATTACATATTTGCCCCCCGAGTCTCCTTCTTCCTCCCGATTCTCCCTTCTCCATTTCCGGTCGCTGCCGTGCCGTTCCTTCATCGTGGGTGTGCCGTCCGGTGTGCCACCATCTTCCCCGACCAATTTCGCCACCTGAGGAGGCCGTTTCCGACGTCGGGAGATTGATTTTGGCCGGAGAAGCCGAAAATCGATCCACCGTCGATCACGTCGATTTCGGCCACTGTTTTTGACACCGCCAGTCTCTTTCTTCTCCTTGAGCTCCGGTGAGTGTGATTCTAGCTTTGGTTTGAGCTAAAATGGTCTAGAATTGCTTAGTTTTCGATTTGTCAATTTCGGCCTATTAGGGTTTTTGATTTTTTTGAGCTTCGAATTGGATGATTCATGGAAACTTCATTCACAAATGTTGTTCCTAGTAGCTTAATCTTCATGTATGAATTTTTGTAGAATTTTTGGAGATTGTTTGGATTTTTGGGTATTTTTGAATATTTTAATATTATTTTCTAATTTTCGGAAATTAATTATTTAAATTATGAAATTTGAGTTTATGGTTGAATTAGGTGTTGAAATGAATTATAGGAATTTATTTGGAATTTTTATGAATTTCTAAGTATTTATTTTTAATTATTGAAGTTTATGGAATTTTGAGAAAATTAGGTTAAATGTGTTTTAATTTGAAATTAATTGGTTAATTGAGTTTAATTATTAATATTATTGATAAATATGTTGAGAAAATTAATTTTGGATAATTTTATGATTTTTGGTGAATTTTTGAAGTAATTTAAGTATATTTATATATATAGGGGTATTTTGGTAATTTTACCCTAAATTGTCTAAAAATGTAATTTAATTGGTTTTAATGTTTATTTAAGGTATAAAAATGATTTCTACAAAATATTTGGTATTTTTAACTAATTAAAACTATTTTTCGTAAATTATTTTCAATTATATATATAATATACGGTTTTTCTAATAAAATGAGTTTTAATCGGTTTTTATAGTGTTTCAAGGTTAATTATGTAATTTTTACCTATAAAATGTATTTCTGTGATTTAAGGATATTTTTGGTATATCTGAAATCATTCTGTGTTTGTGGACCCCGGTCGACAGACTGTAGTTTGGAGTCTGACCGTGGGATTTTGATTGTGTTGAGCTTGAATTTCGAAGTGTGTTTCTTTGCAGGGTCGGCTCTACTCTTTTGAGTAGAGAGATGTCCGTTTTACAGGGGAGGTTCTGCCGGATTTTCGGTAGAATTCTCGTAAAACGTGATGTCCAGTCGAACCCTAATTCTGTTTTCGTATTTTAATACTCTAGATTGAATTCTAGGATTTCTATTAGGGTTACTCTGATATCGGTTATTTATTTCTTGTTTAGTTGCGCCGAGACCGAGGGCTAGTGGACCAGGCCCGTCGGACCTGTCTCGTGGAGCGCATTAGGTGAGTTACTATACTATATATATATGCTTAGGCTGCATGATTTAGAAATGCATGTTTTATATTGATTAAATATACATAAATAATTTGATTACTTCTTAAGTTTACATTAAGTATATTTTTGGTTTATTTTTGGTATATATTAAATTGTATGCATGTTTTGTAAATAAAATATATTTAAAATGTTTTTAAATATATTTCCAGCTTAATTTATAATTTGATTAAATTTATTTGACGTATATATACTCGAAATATACCTGGTTTACTTTTGGTATATTTCCGGTATATATATGGATTATATTGTTATTTCATTTACATTCATGCATCATTTATTTTTATGAATGAATGTTTTACATTATTAATGATGAAGGATATCAATAGAACGTGCTACCTAGTGGGCAGCACTAGGACCGAGTACGTACCGGTATGCCTATAGTATTTAGGCTATATTACTAACTTATTTGTGGATATTGATTTGATTATGATTATTGTTATGTGTGAGATGTGATTTGGGTGTGATTGCTGGAGCTCGGTTGACTGAGTGTCTCGGGGCCAATCACACTGGCAGTCAGACTGCTGGAGCTCGGTTGACTTAGTGTCTCGGGGCCAGTCTACTGTCTAAATGGATTAAGTGGATATATTTGGATTAAGTGAGCCTGTATGGCTAGAGTGTTGTTTAACACTATTTTCTAAGGTTGCGATATTCTAGGGTTCTATGTGATCCTTCATAAATTGGGATTTTTCAGTAAAATATATAAAAATGATTTTTCTGCATCTGTAAGAATTTGCCTGTATATATACATATTATATATATACTGTTGACTGTATGCATTATCACTTAGTGTGTATGTATATATATTATAGTAATTTACTCAGTGAGGTCTGACTCCCCTCCGTTGACTATTTTTCAGGAGAGTCAACTTCCTCAGACCTCAGTAGCAGGTCGATACGCCGGATTTCTTCCGCCCCGGCTTCTTTATGTAAATTGTCTACTTGAGTCTTATTTATTTTATCTAGACACTGCAGTAGTTGTGAATTAAAGTCTTGGATTTCATGTATTTTATTTTAAAGAGATGTATTATATTGAACTGGATTTGTATTAAAGATTATATATATCTATGTGATGAGATTTTGAATTAAATCCAGTTGGTATGGATGATATTATGATATTATGATTTTTATTTTCCGCTGCATATTATACTGTTACTGTTATTATGGCATGCTTTATTTTATTTTTAGGCTTGCTACGGGTTCCGGATTCGAAAGAATTCCCGTTCCCTAGCGCCGGTCATGGCCCCTGTTTTGGGTCGTGACAACTGTAGTGTCTAGATAAAATAAACCCAAGACTCAGAGAAGTAGTTTACACAAAGAAGCCGGGGCGGAAGAAATCCGACGTACAAGCCTGCTACTGAGGTCTGAAGATGATGACTCTCCTGAAAAATAGTCAACGGAGGGGAGTCAGACCTCACTGATTGAATTACTATAATATATATACATGCATACTAAATGCCAATACACACAGTCAAAGGTATATATATAATATGTATATATACAGGCAAATACATACAAATGCAAGAAATTCATTTTATATATTTCATTAAAAATCATAGTTCGTGAAGGATCAAATAGAACCCTATGATATCGCAACCTCAAACAGTGTTAAATAACACTCTAGCCATTCAAGCTCACTTAATCCAAATATATCCACTTAATCCATTTAGATAGTAGACTGGCCCCGAGACACTAAGTCAATCGAGCTCCAACAGTCTGACTGTCAGTGTGATTGACCCCGAGACACTTGGTCAACCGAGCTCCAGCAATCACACCTCCAAATCATATCTCACACATCAAATAATCATATCCAATCAATATCCACAAATGGTTAGTAATATAGACTAAATGTTATAAGTGTACCGGTACGTACTCGGTCCTAGTGCTGCCCACTAGGTAGCACGTTCTATCGATATCCTTCATTAATAATATAAAACATTCATTCACAAATAAATGATGCATGAATTTAAATAAAATAACAATATAAACCACATATATATACTGGAAATATACCAAAAATAAACCAGGTACATTTCGAGTATATATATGTCGAATAAATCCAATCAAATTATAAATTAAGCTAGAAATATAATTAAAAACATTTTAAATATAATTTATTAATAAACATGCATATAATTTAATATATACCAAAAATAAACCAAAAAATAAACTAAAAATATACTTAAATACAAATCACATTATTTATGCATATTTAATCAAAATAAAACATATATTTCTAAAATCATGCATCCTAAACACATATATATAAAATAGTAACTCACACTTAGTGCGCTCCACGAGATGGATCCGACGGGCCTGGTCCACTAGGCCTCGGTCTCGGCGCAACTAAACAAACAATAATGACAGAAATCAGAATAGACCTAACAGAAAGTCCTAGAAACTCGATCTAGAATATTAAACACAGAATCGAAATTAGGGTTCGACCGGACATCACGTTTTATGAGAATTCTACAAAAAATTCGGCAGAACCTCCCCTGTAAAACGGACATCTCTCTACTCAAAGAGTAGAGCCGACCCTGCAAAGAAACACACTTCAAAAAATAAGCTCAACAACTCATCCACAACCCCTCAGTCGGACTCCAAACTACAATCTATCGACCGAGGTCCACAATCACAGAACAATTTCAGAAAATACCAAAAATACCCTTATAACATAGAAATTCATTTTATAAGTAGAAATTACATAATTAACCTTTAAACACAGTAAAAACCGATAAAAACTCATTTTATTAGTAAAATCGTATATTATATATATAATTGAAAATAATTCACGAAAAATAGTTTTAATTAGTTAAAAATACTAAATAATTTGTAGAAATCATTTTTATACCTTAAATAACTATTAAAACCAATTAAATTACATTTTTAGCCAATTTTGTGTAAAATTACCAAAATGCCCTTATATATATAAATATACTAAAATTCATTCAAAAATTCACCAAAAATAGTATAATTATCCAAAATTAATTTTATCAACATATTTATCAATAATATCAATAATTAAACTCAATTAACCAATAAATTTCAATTAAAAATACAATTAACCTAAATTTCCCAAAATTACATAAACCTAAATAATTCAAAATAAATACATAGAAATTCATAAAAATTCCAAATAAATTTCTATAATTCATTTCAACACCTATAATTATCATAAAACACAATTTCATAATTTAATTAATTAATTTCCGAAAATTAGAAAATAATATTAAAATATTCAAAAATACCCAAAAATCCAAATAATTCCTAAAAATTCCACAAAAATTCATAAATGTATATTAAGCTACTAGGATCAAAATTTGTTAAGGGACTTTTCATGAATCAATAAGAAAAATTCAAAAAAATCAAAAACCTAATTCGGCCAAATTAAAGAAAAATCTAAAAACAAGAAATTCGAGGCCATTTAAACTCAAACCAAAGCTAGAATCATGATTACCGTTGCTAAAGGAGTCCAAAGACACCGTAAACGTGAAGTTTAGTGGTCGGAATAGTAAGTTGTGAAGAAAATGGGATTTTCGGCCAAAAATGGAAGAAGGGAGTTGGCCGACGCCGGGGAAGGAGACTAGGGGCGACGGAGCAGCTGGCTGGGAAGGGCGGAGCTGCTGGCGGCACATCGACGATAGGTGGTCGGGATTTGCAGCGGTGAGGGTTGATGGAGGACGGGTTTCGAGAAGAAAGAAGGAAGAAGAAGAAAAGAAAAAGAAAAAGAAAAAGAAAAAAGAAAAAAAAAGAAAAATAATAATAATAAAATATATATATTTTAATATAGTATATTAATAAAATACTTGGGAAAATCACACACCACACATTATTATAATAATTTAAAATTTAATAATAAATAAAATAATTAAATAACAATAAAATTAATAAATAAATAATAAAATATTAAGGTAATATTAATTAAACCCTAATTAGATAAATACGTACACATATATACGGTGTTTAGTATTTTAAAATATGTATGAGTTCATGCAAGTCCGTAAATCTATTTAATATAATTAATAGTAAATTTTATACGTGAAAATTTTCCCGAAAATGCAAGTCCCGGAAAAATTTTACGTAAAGCACTTAAATAATAATAAACAATTAAAATTCAATTAAAATTAAATGAAAGCTCATGAAATATCAATATCATATTTAAAAATTATTAACACTGCATATCCCGATGCAGTATTAAAATATTTAAAAACACGGGATATTACACTTGGTCTACCGAACTCCAGCAATCACACTCCCAAATCCTTTCTCACACATCAAATAATCAAATCCAATCAATATCCACAAATGGTTAGTAATATAGCCTAAATGCTATAAGCGTACCGGTACGTACTCGGTCCTAGTGCTGCCCACTAGGTAGCACGTTCTATTGATATCCTTCATTATTAAATATAAAACATACATTTACAAATAAATGATGCATGAATTTAAATAAAATAGCAACATAAACCATATATATACTAGAAATATACCAAAAGTAAACCAGGTATATTTTGACTATATATACGTCAAATAAATCGAATTAAATTACAAAATAAACTAGAAATATGTTAAAAAACATTTTAAACTTAATTCATTAATAAAACATGCATATAGTTAAAAATATACCAATAACAAACCAAAAATAAACCAAAAGTAAACTAAAATAAACTCAAGTGCTAATTAATACCATTATGCATTTTTAGTCAAAATAAAACATAAATTTCTAAAATCATTCACCCTAGAGCATATATATATATATATATATATATATATATATATATATATATATATATATATATATATATATATATATATATAGAATAGTAACTCACAAATTATTGTGCTCCTCAAGATGGATCCGATGGGCTTGGTCCACTAGGCCTTGGTCTCGGCCCAACTAAACAAATAAAAATGATAGGAATCAGAAGAAATCTAATGGAAATTCCTAGAAACTCGATCTAGTATGCTAGACATAGAATTAGAATAAGAGTTCGACCAGAAATCACGTTTTACGAGAATTCTACCAAAAATCCGACAGAACCTCCTCTGTAAAATGGACATCTCTCTACTCAAAGAGTAGAGCCGGCCTTGCAAAGAAATACACTTCGAAAAATAGACACAAAATTACAACCACAATTCGTTGGTCGGACTTCAAACTACAAATTACTGACCAAGGTCCACAATTCATGGAATATTTAAAAAATACCGAAAATGCCCTTACATAATAAAAATACATTTATTAGTAGAAATTACGTAATTAACCCTAAAACATAATAAAAATCGATAAAAACTCATTTTATTAGAAAAATCGTATATTATACATATAATTGAAAATAATTTACGAAAAATAGTTTTAATTAGTTAAAAATACTAAATAATTTGTAGAAATCATTTTTATACCCTAAATAACTATTAAAACTAATTTAATTACATTTTTAGCCAATTTAGGGTAAAATTACCAAAATACCCATATATATATAAATATACTAAAATTAATCCAAAAATTCACCAAAAATAATATAATTACTCAAAATTAATTTTCTCAACATATATTTCAATAATATCAATAAATATACTTAATTAACCAATTAATTTCAATTAAACACATAATTAACCCTATTTTATCAAAATTACATAAACTAAATAAATTCAAAATAAATACATAAAAATCCACAAAAATTGAAAATAAATTCCTATAATTCATTTTAACACCTATAATTACCATAAAACACAATTTCATAATTAATTTAATTAATTTTTGAAAATTAGAAAATATTAATAAAATAATAAAAATTACCCAAAAATCAAAATAAATTCCAAAAATTCTAAAAAAATTCACACATGAAGATTAATCTAAGGGGAGGAACTCTTGTTAAGGAATTTTTCATGAATCACAAAGAAAAGCTCAAAAAAAAAAATTCAAAAATCCAATATGGCCGAAATTGAAAAATTGACAAAAACCTTATCAAATTAAGTTTCAAGCTTAAAGGAAGCTTAGAATTGTATTCTATGGCCTCAAGGGAGTTCAATGGCACCAGAATAATGGGTTTTGGTGGCCGGAATTGTGAGGTGTGGAGGAAAAGACCAACTCTCGGCCAAATCAAGTTTCTCGGCTTCACTGGCGCCGGAGAGGGTGGAAGAGAGTGGCGGAGCTGCTGGAGGAAGAGGGTGGACGTCCGGGAGGCACACCGACGGTAGTCGGCCGAAGTTGCAGGGGGATGGGGGAAAGGTGGCGTTGGGAGGAAGAAGAAGGAGGGGGAGGGTATGATTTGTAAATTTTACAAAGTTTATATATATATATATATATATATTAATAACTTTAATAATATATATTAAAATATATTAATATAATATTTAGAAAAATCACACACCACATATATAAAAATCAACTTAATATTATATACACATACATATATATACATAACACACATTAACTTAATACAACTATAAAATATATACATTCAAAATTAAAATAATTATTAAACCCTAAAATATTTAAATATACGATATGTATATATATATATATATATGTATTTTAATATGACAATTAAAATCATGCATGGATTCATGCAAATTCGTAAACTTATCTAAAATAATCAATATTAAATTGTTTACGTGTCATTTTCCCCAAAAATATAATTTTCGGGATAATTTTACGTAAAATACTTAAAATAACAATAAATAATTAAAAATCAATTTTTAATTAAATAACAAACTTATAAAATATCATATATATATACAAAAATTATTAACACTACATATCCCGATGCAGTATAAAACTATTTAAAAACCCGGGATATTACAGTCTTCCCCCCTTACAAGAATTCGTCCCCGAATTCCAGAAAAGAAAAAATACAAGATCAAGAAGGAAAGAGATATGGGTAAAAAGCTCACATCTCAACTTCATTCTCCCACATATGCTCCTCAACTCTGTTGCTACGCCACAGAACCTTGACCATCGAAATTTGCTTCGATCACAACTGTCGAACTTGATAGTCAACGATCGCCACAGGTTCTTCCACAAACGTCAAATCTTTACTCACTTCTACACTGTCGGGCTACAACACGTGTGAAGGGTCTAAGATATACTTCCTCAGCATCGAGATATGAAACATCGGATGCACCTATGACATATTAGGAGGCAAAGCCAACCGATATGCAATAGTCCCAACTCTCTCTAAAATCTCAAATGGTCTGATATATCTCGGTGCTAACTTACCCTTCCTGCCAAATCTCATCACACCCTTCATCGGAGATATCTTCAGAAAAACAAAGTCCCCAACCTGAAATTCCCACATCTCTGCGCCTAGGATCCGCATAGCTCTTCTGTCTGCTAACTACGGTCTTTAATCTGCGCTTAATCATGGTGAATTTCTCTGCAGCATCCTGAACCATCTCAGGTCCAGTCAAAGCTCTCTCACCAATCTCATCCCAACTTAGAGGGGATCTACACTTCCTTCAATACAACGCCTTATACGGTGCCATACCAATACTGCTATGGTAGCTGTTATTATATGCAAACTCAACAAGAGGCAAATGATCATCCCAACTACCTCCCAAATCCAGGACACACATCCTTAACATATCCTCTAGTGTCTGGATCATTCTCTCAGACTGACCATCTATCTGAGGATGAAAAGCAGTACTGAAGTCCAACCTAGTGCCCATCGCTTCTTGCAACTTCTACCAAAAATGAGAGGTAAAAACTGAACCTCTGTCTGACATAATGGACACAAGTACTCCATGAAGGCACACAATATGCTTCACATATAGCTTCGCCAATCTAGCTATAGAATAGGTGGCTTTCACAGGCAAGAAATGTGCAAACTTCGTTAATTTGTATACAATCACCCAGGTGGAATCGTATCCATCCTTAGAATGAGGTAAACCTACCACAAAATCCATAGCTATCCTTTCCCACTTCCACTCGGGAATAAGAAGAGGCTGAAACTTCCCAGAAGGCTTCTGATGTTCAGCTTTCACTTGCTGACATGTTAGGCACTTAGCAACATAATATGCGACATCCTTCTTCAGTCCGTCCCACCAGTATAAGTCTCTGATACCGTGGTACATCTTAGTGACACCTGGATGTATGCTATAGGCTGTAGAATGTGCTTCCTCTAGGATCTCTTCTCTCAAATCATCCACATCAGGAACACACAATCTACCACTGATCCACAACACACCGTCATCATTGAGTGTGAAATAAGTGAACTTCCCTGCTCGAACATTCTCTGCAAGCTCTTCTAGAATAGGATCTCGGCTCTGAGCTGCTTTAATCATATCCCTCAGTATAGATCACACCTTAAATTGAGCTAGTAGTCCACCTGACCTACTGATCTTCATCATTAGACCTTGATCCACCAATAGATGCAACTCCTGAATCAATGGTCTCCTCTCAACACTGATGTGAACAAAACTGCCTGAGGACTTTCTACTCAAGGCATCTGCTACCATATTAGCCTTGCCCGGATGATATAAAATCTCACAGTCATAATCCTTTAATAATTCCAACCATCTCCTCTGCTTCATATTCAGATCTCTCTGCTGGAAAATGTACTTAAGGCTCTTATGATCAGTAAAAATCTCATAAGTCACCCCATACAGATAATGTCTCCAAATCTAAAGATCACTGCAGCCATTTCAAGGTCATGTGTAGGATAGTTCTGCTCATGCTTCTTTAACTGCCTCGAAGCATAGCCTATCACCCTACCATTCTGCATCAACACACAACCAAGGCCAACTCTAGAGGCATCACAATAAACTGTGAACTTGTCCATACTATTAGGCAAAGCTAACACTGGGGCTGTGGTCAATTTCTCCTTCAACAACTAGAAACTATTCTCACAAGCTTCTGACCACTCGAATCTAACATTCTTCTGAGTCAAGCGAGTCATAGGGGCTGCAATTTTGGAAAAATCCTGCATAAACCACCTATAATACTCGGCTAAACCCAAAAAACTCTAAATCTTAGTGACAGAAGTCGATCTAGGCCACTAAGACACTGCTTCAATCTTTTGTGGATCAACCTGGATACCCTCTTTAGACACCATGTGTCCAAGAAAAGAAACACTCTCCATCCAGAAATCAGACTTCGAGAATTTAGCATAAAGCTAATGATCTCTCAATGTTTGCAGTATAATCCTCAAGTGATATACATGCTCCTCCATACTCTTTGAATAAACCAGTATATCATTAATGAAGACTACCACAAACTGATCCATATGGTCTGAATACCCTGTTCATCAGGTCTATAAAAGCTGCTGGTGCATTAGTCAAACCAAAAGACATCACCAGAAACTCATAGTGGCCATATCGAGTGCGGAATGCCGTTTTAGGAATATTAGCTTCACTAATCTGCAGCTGATGATAACCTAACCTCAGATCAATCTTGGAAAAGAACTGTGCACCCTGTAGCTGATTAAACAAGTCATCTATCCTCGAGAGAGGATATTTGTTCTTCGTTGTCACCTTGTTCAGCTCTCTGTAGTTAATGCACAGTCTTAGGGTACCATCTTTCTTCTTCACAAACAGGACTGGTGCACCCCAAGGAGAAACACTGGGTTTGATAAAACCCTTATCCAACAACTCTTGCAACTGCTCCTTCAACTCCTTCAACTCTGCAGGAGCCATTTTTTAGGGTGGCATAGATATAGGAGTAATACTTAAAACCACATCTATACAGAACTTAATCTCTTTGTGAGGTGGTAAACCTGGCAACTCCTTAAGAAAAACATCAGGAAACTCACAGGCAATAAGAACATCTATGAGTGACAACTTCTCTACTGAAGTATCCCTGACTAATGCCAAATATCCCTGATAGCCTTTCCTCAGTAACTTCCTAGCCATAATAGCAGAAATGAGATTCTGAGGTGCTGAACTCATATCACCCACAAACTTAAATTCTTCTTCACCAGGAATTCTGAAAGTCACCTCTTTATTCTGACAATCCACCATGGCATAGTGCTGAGATAACCAATCCATACCTAAAATAACATTAAACTCCATCACATCCAACAGAATCAAATCAACGGGTAATTCTCTACCTCCCATGAGAATTGGACAACCAGAAAGAATAATATTGGTGTCCAAGGAATCACTCAGAGGAGTGGCAATAGACAAAGAAAAAGCCATCATCGAAGCTTGCCAACATTGGAAGCAAAAATGGGAGAAACAAACGAATACGTGGCACCCGGATTAAACAAAACCCATGCATCCAGGTAACAGATAGAAATAATACCTACCACGACTGCATTGGATGCCTCAGCATCCTGCTGAGTAAGGTGGAAGACTCTGGCCTGTCCTCGACCTCCCTACTGACTGGTAGAAGCTTGGCCAACTCCTTTGGCACCTCCTCTAGTACCTTTACCATGACTCTGCTATGGAACAATCTGAGTGGAACTCTGATGCTGGGTTGGAGGCAACTGAAATGGTACGGGTGTAGCACTAGCAATCGACTGCTGTGGAAATCGTGGAATCTACAACTGCTGATACTCAAAGTAAGGACACGATCTGGCATAATGTCCTGTCTGCCCGCATCTAAAGTATGTTAGTGGTATCAGGTAACATGGTCCCTGATGGACTTTACCGCAGGTTTGGCAAACATTGGCAGCTGATCCAGAATTGCAACCACTGCTGCTGCTCAAAGCACCTGACCCAAATCTGAATGGTCTACACTGACCTCCATGACCATGTCTATTGCTCTGATGCACTTGTTGCTGTTGCCTCTGACTCTGCTGAGTCAAACCTCACTGCTGACTACTCTAACCAACATGAAAACTCAAATACGGAGTAGTTTGCAATCCACTTGATTGAACTCCCAGCTGGTAATAATCAGGCATCGCTCTTTGCCTAACTAGCCTCAGCTCAATCTCCTTGGCCAACTCAATCACAGACTCCAGAGTAAGGCCTGCTGTAGGCATACCAGCAAATGCTGAACCTAATCCGGTGACGTATGTAGTGATTGTGAAATACTGATCTCGCATTAGATCCTCTGCATATCTACCCAGCTGGAGAAACTCTCGGGTGTACTCCTTTACAAATCGATCTCCATGAGAAATGCTGGTCAGTCGGAGATGATAGCTGATACGGAGAGGCTCTGGACAGAATCTCCTCATAAATCGCTCTCGAAACTGAGCCCAAGTCATCATCATCATATAGGGCTGAATCATCTGAATAAACCAGTCTATAGCTGGTCCTTTGATAGACAACTCGATGATCATAATCTGCTGGTACTCGATGTGCGCAGTCTGAGTCTGAGTCTCAATTGCGTGCAGAAAATCTAGCGGGTCGAAAGTCCCATCGAAGGCAATCCTGCCAACTCTGGCATAGAACAGAGCTGCCTCAGGGTCAGACATACCCTACTGATAGGCAGGCTGAACAACTGGAGGCACAGGAACATCAAACTCAAGCTCTATAGGCTCCTCGTCCTGTAACTCTCTCTACCTACGGCGACTTGCCACTCCTCGAGGTCTACCTTTGCCACGACCTCAACGTCTAACTAGCTGCTTAGGAGGTAAAACCTCATCTTAAAAAGACTCGTCATCCTTGGCCTCAATGACCAGTGGAGACACACGCTCACCTCCTTATTCTGAAAAGATAACAGAATAATTCAGAAAAAACAAACAACGGAGGAATAACACAAAAAACTAAAGCAAGAAATACTTATCAAGACATACTCAAACCTAATTTACTGTAGTAGTTACCAAAAGAAAACACAACTTGAAAACTAGGGCCACGACTCACACAATTAAGCCCTGACATAGAACTTCACTTTGATACTAACTTTGTCACAACCCAAAACAGGGGCCATGACCGGTGCTAGGGAATGGGAATTCTTTAAAATTCGGAACCCGTAGTAAGCCTAAAATAAAATAAAGCATGCAATAGAAATAATAACAACACATTTAAGTAAAATATTATACAGCAGAATAAAATTATAAATATCAAAATAATATTTTCACCAAATGAGATTAAATCAAATCCTTATCTCATATATAAATAAACTTTTAATACAAATCTAGTTCAAATATTTAAAGTACATATCTCATACAATTATAATACAACAATCTCACAATCGACCATAACTACTGCAGTGTCTAGATTAATAAAATAAAACTCAAGTGTCACGACCCAAATTAGGGGCCATGACCGGCGCTAGGGAACAGGAATTCTTTCGAATCCGGAACCCGTAGCAAGCCTAAAATAAAATAAAGCATGCAATAGAAATAATAACAACACATTTAAGTAAAATATTATACAGCGGAATAAAATTATAAATATCAAAATAATATTTCCACCAAATGAGATTAAATCAAATCCTTATCTCATATATAAATAAACTTTTAATACAAATCCAGTTCAAATATTTAAAGTACATATATCATACAATTATAATACAACAATCTCAAAATCGACCATAACTACTACAGTGTCTAGATTAATAAAATAAAACTCAAGTGTCACGACCCAAAATAGGGGCCATGACCGACGCTAGGGAACGGGAATCCTTTCGAGTCCGGAACCCGTAGCAAGCCTAAAATAAAATAAAACAAGCAATAATAATAATATAATTAAAATAATCTGCAGCGGAAATACAATTATAAATATTATAAAATAATAATCCACCATGGGATTTAAATCAACAACTCAAACTCATATATATAAATAAATCTTTAATACAAATCTAGTTCAAATATTTAAAGTACATATCTCATACAAATATAATACAACAATCTCACAATCGACCATAACTACTGCAGTGTCTAGATTATAAAAATATAACTCAGGTAAGCAGTTTACATAAAGAAGCCGGAGTGGAAGAAATCCGGCGTACAGGCCTGCTACTGAGGTCTGAAGACGATTACTCTCCTGAAAAATAGTCAACGGAGGGGAGTCAGACCTCACTGAGTGAATTACTATAATATATATACATGCATACTAAATGCCAATGCACACAGTCAAAAGTATATATAATATGTATGTATACAAGCAAATACACACAAATGCAATAAAAATCATTTTATATATTTTTATTGAAAATCACAGTTTATGAAGGATCAATTAGAACCCTAGAAAAATCGCAACCTCAAAACAGTGTTAGACAACACTCTAGCCATACAGGCTCACTTATTCCAATATATTCACTTGTTCTATTTGGACAGTAGACTAGCCCCGAGACACTAAGTCAATCGAGCTCCAGTAGTCTGACTATCAGTGTGATTGGCCCCGAGACACTTGGTCAACCGAGCTCCAGCAATCACACTCCCAAATCCTTTCTCACACATCAAATAATCAAATCCAATCAATATCCTCAAGCAGATTAGTAATATAGCCTAAATGCTATAAGCATACTGGTACGTACTCGGTCATAGTGCTGCCCACTAGGTAGCACGTTCTATCGATATCCTTCATTATTAAATATAAAACATACATTCATAAAAATAAATGATGCATGAATTTAAATATAATAGCAACGATAAACAAAAATATATACTAGAAATATACCAAAAGTAAACTAGGTATATTTTGAGTATTTATACGTCAAATAAATCCGATTAAATTACGAAATAAACTAGAAATATACCAAGGATATACCTAGAAGCATTTTAAGAATGATTTATTAGTAAAACATGCATATAGTTTGAAAATATAACAAAAATAAACCAAAAATAAACTAAAAATAAACTTAAGTACTAACTAAATCATTATGCATATTTAATCAAAATAAAACACATATTTCTAAACACATGCACCCTAGAGCATATATATATATAATAGCAACTCACTAATTATTGCGCTCCTCGAGATGGGTCCGACGGGCCTGGTCCACCAGGCCTCGGTCTCGGCGCAACTAAACAAACAATAATAACAGACATCAGAATAAACCTAACAGAAAATCCTAAAAACTCGATCTAGAATATTAGACACATAATTAAAAATTAGAATTCGACCAGACATCACGTTTTACGAGAATTCTACTAAAAATTCGATAGAACCTCCCCTGTAAAATGGACATTTCTCTACTCAAAGAGTAGAGCCGACCCTGTAAAGAAATACACTTCGAAAAATAGTTTTAATTAGTTAAAAATAGTAAATAATTTGTAGAAATCATTTTTATACCTTAAATAACTATTAAAACCAATTTAATTACATTTTTAGCCAATTTAGGGTAAAATTACCAAAATACCCCTATATATATCAATATACTAAAATTAATTAAAAAATTCACCAAAAATAATATAATTGCACAAAATTAATTTTCTCAACATATTTTTCAATAATATCACTAAATAAACTTAATTAACCAATTAATTTCAATTAAAAACACAATTAACCCTATTTTCTCAAAATTACATAAACTAATTAAATTCAAAATAAATACATAGAAATTCACAAAAATTCCAAATAAATTTCTATAATTCATTTCAACACCTATAATTACCATAAAACACAATTTCATAATTTAATTAATTAATTTTCAAAAATTAGAAAATAATAATAAAATAATAAAAAATACCCAAAAATCTAAATAAATTCCAAAAATTCTACAAAAATTTACACATGAAGATTAAGCTAAGGGGAGCAACTTTTGTTTAGGAATTTTTCATGAATCGATCAATTGAAGCTCAAAAAAAATCAAAAAGCTAAGATGGCTGAATTTGAAAAAATTAACAAAAACCTTACCAAATCGAGTTTTAAGCTTAAACAAAGCTTAGAATCATCTTCAATGGCCATAGAGGTTCAACGACACCAGAAAGAGGGGATTTGGTGGTTGGAATCGCAAAGTGTGGAGGAAGATGCAACTTTCGGCCAAAACGGTTTTCCTTGGCTTCACCGGCGCCGGAGAGGGTGAAGGGAGTGGTAGAGCTGCAGGAGGAAGAGGGTGGACGTCCGGGAGGCACACCTACGGTAATCAGCTGGAGTTACAGCGGGAAGGGGGAAGAGGTGGCGTCGGGAGGAAGAAGAAAAGGGGGGGGGGGGTAGGTTTGGTAATTTTGCAAAGTTATATATATATATATATATATATATATATTAATAACTTTAATAATTTTTATTAAAATATATTAATATAATATTTAAGAAAATCACACACCACATATTTTAAAACACACAATAATATATATATGTACACATACACATGCTAATTAAATAATAACTATATAATATAGTATGACTTAATGGAAATAAACCCTAATTTAATTAATTATGTAGATATAGGTGCATGTATATATAGATATATATATTTTAATATGACATTTAAAATAATGTATGAACTCATGCAATTTTGTAAATCCATTTAAAATAATTAATATTAAATTACTTATGTGTAAATTTTCCCGAAAATGCAAGTCTCAGGAAAATTTTACGTAAAGTACTTAAAATAACATAAAATAAATAAAATAAGCTTTAATTAAATAACAAACTCATAAAATATCAATATTATATACAAGAATTATTAACACTACATATCCCGATGCAGTATTAAAGTATTTAAAAACACGGGATATTACACAAGTGAGCAGTTTACATAATAAAGTCGGGGCGGAAGAAATCCGGCGTACAGGCCTGCTACTGAGGTCTGATGAAGATTACTCTCCTGAAAATAGTCAACGGAGGGGAGTTAGACTTCACTGAGTGAATTACTATAATATATATACATGCATACTAAATGCCAATGCACAGAGTCAAAAGTATATATAATATGTATATATACAAGCAAATACACACAGATACAATAAAATCATTTTTATATATTTATTGAAAATCACTGTTTATGAAGGATCAAATAGAACCCTAGAAAATCGCAACCTCAAAACAGTGTTAGACAACACTCTAGCCATACATGCTCACTTATTCCAAATATATTCACTTATTCGACACTAAGTCAACCGAGCTCCAGCAGTTTCACTGTCAGTGTGATTGGTCTCGAGACACTTGGTCTACCGAGCTCCAGCAATCACACTCCTAAATCCTTTCTCACACATCAAATAATCAAATCCAATCAATATCCACAATTGGTTAGTAATATAGCCTAAATGCTATAAGCATACCGGTACATACTCGGTCATAGTGCTGCCCACTAGGTAGCACGTTCTATTGATATCCTTCATTATTAAATATAAAGCATACATTCACAAATAAATTATGCATGAATTTAAATAAAATAGCAACATAAACCATATATATACTAGAAATATACCAAAAGTAAACCAGGTATATTTTAAGTATATATACGTCAAATAAATCCAATTAAATTACAAAATAAACTAGAAATATGTTCAAAAACATTTTAAATTTAATTGATTAATAAAACATGCTTATAGTTAAAAATATACCAATAATAAACCAAAAGTAAACTAAAATAAACTCAAGTGCTAATTAATACCATTATGCATTTTTAGTTTAAATAAAACATAAATTTCTAAAATCATGCACTCTAGAGCATATATATATATATATATATATATATATATATATATATATATATATATATATATATATATAAAATAGTAACTCACAAATTATTGCGCTCCTCGAGATGGATCCGATGAGCCTGGTCCACTAGGCCTCGGTCTCGGCGCAACTAAACAAACAAAAATGACAGGAATCAAAACAAATCTAATGGAAATTCCTAGAAACTCGATCTAGAATGCTAGACATAGAATTATAATTAGAGTTCGATCGGACATCACGTTTTACGAGAATTCTACCAAAAATTCGGCAGAACCTCCCCTGTAAAATGGACATCTCTCTACTTAAAGAGTAAAGCCGGCCCTGTAAAGAAATACACTTTGAAAAATAGACACAAAATTGCAATCACAATCCCTCGATCGGACTCCAAACTACAAATTACTGACCGAGGTCCACAATTCACGGAATATTTACAAAATATCAAAAATGCCCTTACATAATAAAAATACATTTTGTTAGTAGAAATTAAGTAATTAACCCTAAAACATAGTAAAAACCGATAAAAACTCATTTTATTAGAAAAATCGTATATTATACATATAATTGAAAATAATTTACGAAAAATAGTTTTAATAGTTAAAAATACTAAATAATTTGTAGAAATCATTTTTATACCCTAAATAACTATTAAAACCAATTTAATTACATTTTTAGCCAATTTAGGGTAAAATTACCAAAATACCCCTATATATATAAATATACTAAAATTATTCCAAAAATTCACCAAAAATAATATAATTACTCAAAACTAATTTTCTCAACATATATTTCAATAATATCAATAAATATACTTAATTAACCAATTAATTTCAATTAAACACATAATTAACCCTATTTTATCAAAATTACATAAACTAAATAAATTCAAAATAAATACATAAAAATCCACAAAAATTCCAAATAAATTCCTATAATTCATTTTAACACCTATAATTACCATAAAACACAATTTCATAATTAATGTAATTAATTTTTGAAAATTAGAAAATATTAATAAAATAATAAAAAATACCCAAAAATCAAAATAAATTCCAAAGATTCTACAAAAATTCACACATGAAGATTAAGCTAAGGGGAGGAACTCTTGTTAAGGAATTTTTCATGAATCACAAAGAAAAGCTCAAAAAAAATTCAAAAATCTGAAATGGCCGAAATTAAAAAATTGACAAAAACCTTACCAAATCGAGTTTTAAGCTTAAAGGAAGCTTAAAATCATCTTCTATGGCCTCAGAGGAGTTCAACGACACTAAAATGATGGGTTTTGGTGGCCGGAATTGTGAGGTGTGGAGGAAAAGACCAACTCTCGGCCAAATCAAGTTTCTCGGTTTCACCGGCGCCGGAGAGGGTGGAAGAGAGTGGCAGAGCTATTGGAGGAAGAGGGTGGACGTCCAGGAGGCACACCGACGATAGTCGGCCGGAGTTGCAGCGGGATGGGGGAGAGGTGGCGTCGGGAGGAAGAAGAAGGAGGGGGAGGGTATGATTTGTAAATTTTACAAAGTTTATATATATATATATATATATATATATATATATATATATATATATATATGTATGTATGTATAACACATTAACTTAATACAACTATATAATATATACATTCAAAATTAAAATAATTATTAAACCTTAAAATATTTAAATATAAGATATGTATATATATATGTATTTTAATATGACAATTAAAATCATGCATGGATTCATGAAAATTTGTAAACTTATCTAAAATAATCAATATTAAATTATTTACGTGTCATTTTTCCCGAAAATATAAATCTCAGGAAAATTTTACATAAAATACTTAAAATAACAATAAATAATTAAAGATAAATTTTTAATTAAATAACAAACTCATAAAATATCATATATATATATATAAATTATTAACATTACATATCCCGATGTAGTATAAAACTATTTAAAAACACGGGATATTACAATTTGGGTGTATCCTATTGCTTCTTCAAAAAATGTATTTTTATAATAGTCCATTAATATCGTAACACAGTCTTTTTCAAGTCCTTAACCATGTCTTTTATTAATGTGATTTCTTTTTCAATTAATGTCTGATTTTGATTAAGTTGTTAATCTAGCTTACTAATAAGCTGTCTTGTTTGATACTCAGTTTCTTTTAGCTTATTATCCAAAATTAATTGAGATAATGTATTAATGTCTTTCTTACTTAGTAAGTTGTCTATTTTTATTATGTCGAGTCTCTTATTAAAAATGTCTTGTGTATTTTTTAGATAATTAATATGGTTTTTAAGTTCCAAAATATTATCTATTGTCTGATTATGTAAATGTAGAAATGTCTTAAGAGTCTTATTAAGTCTCTCTTGGTGTTGGCTTAAGGAATTTCCTAAGGAAATTATTAAGTCTGTGATTGTATTTAAATATGAATTTGCAGAGTGTATACAATGTGTGAATTCTTTAGTGTGTCTATAAAAACATGTATGTCTTGTTTTGTCTATAGATACTATTTTCTTTTGTGTACTATTTATTGCTAAGTCTAAATAGTCAAAAGTCCTATACCTAGATTGGTCCAATTTTCCTACTCTGATACCATATGAGGGTTGGAGGATACTTTGTCAAAATTTTAATTTTGGAAAGTATACTAATGCCAAATGTCCTGGTGTTTAAAGATATAGAATATATCTAAAGAAAATTAAAGGCCAGATGTCTAGTTAGTGTGAGATTATAACTCTACAGTCTTTTAAGTATTTGATACATCTTCTAGTCCTATCAATGTTCCACTTGGCTATTGTGATACTATGATTTAGCCCAATGTCTTTAATGCCTGAGAAATATAAATTATTTCATCTTGCAATGAGTCTTAAATAAGTTTGTTCAAATTATTGAAGATTAAAATTTTCTTCTAATATTTGTATGTTTATATTGTCTAAGGCTTGTATACTCATTAGAGTGTATAAATTATTTGAAAGTCTTGGAAATTTTTTATTTTATATATTATGTTTTCAATGTCTTTTTTGAGTGTATTAAGAAGTTGCTATTTCCTAAGTTTGTATGAATAAGTACTTCTTCTAATAAGTCTTATGTATTGCTCTTGTAAATAATGAAGTCTTATTTCTAATTGAGCTATTTGATAGTCTATTCTATGAATTGTCTATTTAACATTCATGAAGAGTCTGAGTCAGACCCAAGAGTCTAAGAAATAGAAGGTTTTAAACTAGATGTCTGTTCTTGGGGTTGAGTATCTAGAATATGTGAGAATTGTCTTATTAAAGTATTTAATGAGTTTGCAAGAGATTAGAATAAAAAATTCATCTAGTAACTTCATTATAGTCACAGTCTTGATCATGATTTTCTATGTGATTATTGTCTTCTATGTCTATATAGTGTAGTGTCTATTGTCTAAATTCTTCTAAACTTTGTCTGCTTTGTAAGTCTAAAAGGCAGAAATTTTCTAAGACTTTTTCATTAGTTGTCGTAAATAATTACTATTCAAATTAAAAGAAATATCATAATGAAATATGAGATTCATCCAATAGATACTCAGATAAACAATCCAAAATATTCATCATTTCCAGTTATTCCATAAAAATCTCTCTATATGCATCACCCTAAATTATAGATATAATGAAATATTAAAAATTTAAATAATTAAACCAACAATTTAAAACTTAAACCTATATATTTAAGAATAAACTAATGAGTTTCCTAGAAACTCTACCCATTCATAATCCTTTACCACTGGAGTACTTTTTCTTTTTTAGCCTTCCATGGCCATTCTTTTCCTCCTAAGGATAATACTAAGGATTACTACTAGTTTTAAATTTCTTAAAATATATAGTCTGAAAGAATTAAATTGATGATTATGATTATTTAAATTCTTCATACAAATTAATTATATCACAAGTAAAGTCATACATTTAGAAGATCATAAAAGAGTACCTGGAATGAAGAATACTTTATTTTATTTATCTTTTCTCTATAAATGAACCCCAAAGAGAACTTAGAAATAGTACATTACTACGAGCTTGCTATTTTACAATATTTATGCAGGACTCATAAGAAAGTGATTTTTCTCTAGATCCTAGAATGGGCAAGAGATGTATTTTTCTTATAAGTTTGCTCTGCTCTTGTAAGAAGAGGCCTATCAAAGGCTTCTATGTCCTAAAACAAAGAGAAGAGTCCTCCTTATATAGGCAAAGGACTGAAAAAAAATTACATACAATACCCTCTAGTGGAGGGGTAAAATAAGAAAAATAAAAAGATGCTTATCAAGATAAGCATTAGTACAAGTTATGTCTTCACGTGGGTTGGCCCAAAAATTGCTGATAACTGTAACCAGTATGGACAAGCTTGTAAAGTCAGCCATTTTTAGGTAGACAATTTAAATCACCAATACATTAAGATGATAATAGGATTATCATTCTTATTTGGAGACATGGGTGGTCTTTTTGCAACCAATGACTATGTTTTCTTTGTTAGAAAACCTATACTTAGCCCTGTAATATCAGAGTATGCACTTACGCAGCATGGTGAGAATTATAGGGTACCACTTCCAATTCTAAATTTTCCAAATAACTTAGAAGAAAAAATGGAAAATTGTACTCACAAAATTAAGGGTCAATGTAAAAAAGACAATTTAGACAGCTTTCTAATAGGAGAAGAGACAGACTTTGAAGAAACTATCCCTGATTATGAAGAAATTAGGGATATAGACTTAATAGACTTAATAGATTTATCTAAGGCCAAAAAAGCTTTAGAACAACATACTGAACTTGATGACATAATCAGTAGACTTGAAAAACTAAGGACTATAGGAGAAAATCCTACTAGACATTTGGACAAAAACAAAATAACATGTAAGTTAGACATAATCAATCCTAATGCAGGAAAGATTAAATTCAATACTTGGGAGATAGAAGAATGCAAAATGCATATCAAAAAACTCCTAGACTTACAAGTTATAAGACAAAGTACATCCAGACACATATCACTAGCTTTTATTGTCCAGAAAGAATTAGAACTTAAAAAAGGACAATCTATGATGGTATTCAATTACAAAAGACTAAATGACAATACACATGAAGATGGGTATAAAATTCTAGACAAAGATGTGTTAATTAACAAAATACAGAATGCTAAAATCTTTAGTAAATTTGATTTAAAACCAGGTTTCTGGCAGATTAAAATGCATGAAGACAATATTCCCTGGACAGCTTTTAGTTGCCCAGAAGGACATTATGAATGGTTAGTAATGCCATTTGGATTAAAAAAATGCTCCATAAATCTTTCAATGAAAGATGGACAAAGCATTTAGATAATGTAGTACATTTACTTGTGTGTATATTAATGACATCTTAGTTTTTTCAAAAACTAAAAAAGAACATATTGCACACTTACACTTTGTATTTAACATATTTGAAAACCATGGAATGATAATATCCAAAAATAAAATGGTTCTCAATAAAAGACATATTGAATTCCTAGGCTCAGAAACAGGACAAGGAAAAATTAAACTTCAGCCTCATATTACTAGAGAATTTTTAGAATTTCCTGATAAAATTGAGGAACTTAAAAGACTTCAGGCCTTTTTAGGACTTTTAAATTATGCTAGGCCTTTCATTAAAGACTTGTCTAAACTAATTGGCCCATTATATAATAAGACATCCATTAAAGGCCAAAGACATTTTAATAATGAGGATATTAAAATTGTACAAAACATTAAAAAATAGGTACAAAATCTTCCCCTACTTAGACTTCCTTTAAATATAGACTATATGATCATAGAAATAAACAATTATGAATTAGGATGGCGAGTTGTATTATATACAAGGCCTAATAAATATTCACCTAAGACAGAAGAACAAATTTATAGATACTCTTCGGGTATTTATAAAGAAAAAGGCATTACATCATTAGACTTTAAAATACTTGCTGTTATAAATGGAATAGAAAAATTATATTTATATATATGTGATAAACCTTTTATAATAAGGATAAATTATGAAGCAATTGTAAAATTTTATAATAAACAAACAAAAAAGAAGACCAATGCTAATAGGTGGTTAAATTTTATAAATTTAATCACAAACAAAGGTATTAAGCCTTCTTTGGAACATATAGATGGCAAGAAAAATACTCTTGCAGACAACTTATCCAGACTAATCTTTTGATGTGTTACTTGCAGGAAGTTACAAAGGAAAAATCCTCAGACATTAAAGAAAGACTTGGTTTTGTAGCAAAAGCTCAAAACAAAGACATTAAGACATTTCCTATTAGACAAAACATGGGCTCTAAAAAGCCTATAATTTACATCAAGACAAATGCAACTGTTGCAACCATGAAATTTGGCCAACAAGAGTTGCCTGTTTTTAAAGACACTCACACTTTTAATTTTGCAGGCAGAAAAGATTGTAGTGGACCATAGCTATGCATAATAGACAACATTTGGAATCTTCCTACTGAAGAAAGAGGGATCTTCAAAAAGATAGGAGTAATTAATGCTCTTATTAATTATTTCCAGACATCACAAACACCTTCAGGCAAAAAATTCTTATGCTATGTGCTATACAATGGCCCATATGTTGGAATTTATGATAATTGGGCTTAAAACAATGAAAGGATTAAAGTCTATAAACAAATGTCAAAATTTGATAAGACATTAAAAACACCCAATTTTAAAGGCTTTTATGACTGCAAGGAGACCCAGAAAGATCTCCAAGATTTTCTTTAGCCTGATACACAATACTTTATGTCTCATAAAGTAAAGAAAAGACTCTCTGATCCATCTGCAAGTTCATTACTTGTTAAACCTGGAACATCATATGCTACTACACTTACAAAATATACAATTTCAGCAGACAATACTAAAGCTGAGACAGTAATAATTGAACACAATGTCCCATACTCTTTAAACATATGGATTGAAGACATTATGGACACTTCTTGGACCAAATTTGTTATTCTACAAGAATTCTTAGACTTATGCCATAATTATCAGTTTGTTGACTGTAATACAATCAATGATGGCATATTTTGTGGATATATTTATTATTGTGATAACAGATTTCCTTGCAGAAAAGAACACCACCTATGTGGGAAGACAAATTCTTGTCATTGCCAACTAGTATACTCCTTCAGATCCTGCGGGATTTGGGTAGACAGGTTTCCTTTAGCAAGAAGTTCAAAAATGTTGAAATAAGTCCATTACAATTTTACTAACATGGGCTTTTGACAGACTTATGGATCCATAATCCATCCAACATTACAGACTTGCCAGAAATTCTTGAGTTGCTTTTACTTAAAGCAACAGCTCATAATTCTATACATGTCAAGATAACAGCAGTTCCCTCAGAAGACATTGTAGGACAAACAAAACCATGTTATTCTATGGCATTCATTTACACACTTGGACATCCATAATATAAAAACACTCCTTCAAAACATCTTCATCAGGAAACCTTTTGGACACTGGCCCAAGACTTATAGCCTAAGGCCTTAACTCATTGGAAGGCTCGGACAACAGCTTCCAACTTTTTCTTCAATATTGATTGTCATGAAACTAACATCTATGACTTATGTGACGGGGCACACTATGAAAAAGTATAAATCACCAAAGGATTGTTGCAATCTAGCTCAATCAGTTTTTGCTTAAAAGGATCTGATGAATTTCATACAATTGTCAAAGTGTATGAAACATTATTAAAAAAGGAGCAGAGGAATAAAGACAATGATTCTGACACCCACTCTACATCTGATAGCGAAAGACAAATGGTGGACCCCTCCATTATTCCTGAAGACTTCCAGGTAAAGAAAGAAGACAAATAGTGGACCTCGTCCATTATCCTGGAAAGACATAAAGGTGGGCCAACCCACATGAAGACATAACTTGTACTAATGCTTATCTTGATAAGCATCTTTTTATTTTTCTTATTTTACCCCTCCACTAGAGGGTATTGTATGTAATTTTTTTTCAGTCCTTTGCCTATATAAGGAGGACTATTCTCTTTGTTTTAGGACATAGAAGCCTCTAATAGCCCTCTTCTTACAAGAGTAGAGCAAACTTATAAGAAAAATACATCTCTTGCCCATTTTGGGATCTGGAGAAAAATCACTTTCTTATGAGTCTAACATAAATATTATAAAATAGCGAGCTCGTATTAATGCACTATTTCTAAGTTCTCTTTGGGGTTCATCCATAAAGAAAAGATAAATAAAAGAAAGTATTCTTCATTCCAAGTACTCTATTATGATCTTCTATATGTATAACTTTACTTGTGATATAATTGATTTGTATAAAGAATTTAAATAATTATAATCATCAATTTAATTCTTTCAGACTATATATTTTAAGAAATTTAAAACTAGTAGTAATCCTTAGTATTGTCCTTAGGAGGAAAAGAATGGCAATGGAAGGCTAAAAAAAAAAAGTACACTAGTGGTAAAGGATTATGAACGGGTAGAGTTTTTAGAAAACTCACTAGTTTATTCTTAAATATATAGGTTTAAGTTTTAAATTGTTGGTTTAATTATTTAAATTTTTAATTTTTCATTATATCTATAATTTAGGGTGATGCATATAGAGAGATTTTTTTTATGGAATAATTGGAAATGATGAATATTTTGGATTGTTTATCTAAGTATCTATTGGATGAATCTCATATTTCATTATGATATTTCTTTTGATTTGAACAGTAATTGTTTATGACAACTATAGAAAAAGTCTTAGAAAATTTCTGCCTTTTAGACTTACAAAGCAGACAAAGCTTAGAAGAATTTAGACAAGAGACACTACACTATATAGACGTAAAAGACAATAATCACATAGAAAACCATGATTAAGACTATAACTGTAATGAAGTTACTAGACGAATCTTTTTATTCCAATCTCTTGTAGACTCATTAAATACTTTAATAAGAAAATTCCCAAACATTCCATATACTCAAACCCAATAACAGACATCTAGTTTAGAACCTTCTATTTCTCGGACTCTTGGATTTGATGCAGACTCTTCATGAATGCTAAACAGAAAATTCATAGAATAGACTATCAAATAGCTCAATTAGAAATAAGACTTCATTATTTACAAGAGCAATACATAAGACTTATTAGAAGAAGTACTTATTCAGACAGACTTAGGAAACAACAACTTCTTAATACAGTCAGAAAAGACATTGAAAACATAATATATAAAATAAAACATTTCCAAGACTGTCAAATCATTTGTACACTCTGATGTGTAGACAAGCCTTAAACAATATAAACATACAAATATTAGAAGAAAATTTTAATCTTTAAGAATTTGAACAAACTTATTTAAGATTCATTGCAAAATGAAATACTTTATATTTCTCAGACATTAAAGACACTAGGCTAAATCATAGTATCATAATAGCTAAGTGGAACATTTATAGGACTAGAAGACGTATCAAATACTTAGAAGACTGTAGAGTTATAATCTCACTCTAACCAAACATCTGGCCTTTAATTTTCTTTAGATATATTCCATTATTATTATTATTATTATTATTATTATTATTATTATTATTATTATTATTATTATTATTATTATTATTATTATTATTATTATTATTATTATTAAATAACCTTAGATTTAATCACCCATTAATCATATAGACATACTTAATTAAAAGAAAAATAAAAAATAATTAGTACATTTGCTCTAAAATTAATGCCCACTAGCTAGTTTCTTTTTGAAACAATTATGCCAAAAATGATACATTTAAACACTTCCATATACAATTCCTTTTTTGGGTTAACGCTATGGCTTTTGTGATGACATGTAATGGAATATCAGAGACTTGATTTGTAGTATATTTTCTAAATCTTAGGGACTTTATAGCATAATTTCACATTTTCAAAATTCCTTTTTTTTTACTATCAATTAAAGATCTATATACATGACTTTTGGAGCAAATGTCAGGACATATTTGTTCTTTTAATAAGAAAATAATTAACAACCATAAAAAAAATAAATAACAAAGAAAACAGCACTATACAATTGGCTTTTTGTGAATGAACTCTATATTTACTTATTGTTTAATTTATTATGAGTGATGAGGAATTTGTTTATTTATTTCTTTTATTTTAGTGGAATTTTTTTTATTGTTTTTGAATTCGCTAGAACTTGATTAAATGTCAATTTTAAAATTTGTAATATTTGTAAATTCTTTTTTTTCCTTCTTTGTAATATGAAAATAAGAGTCCCTTAAAATTGATACTTCATACTAATTTTATGGCAGTTCATTATTTAAGTTTGAGAAATAAGTAATTTTTATTGAAAATAATTTTCTATTTGTAATACAGCCACATAATTGAACTAACTGAAAAATCGAACTTCTTATATCAAGTTTGAAACGATGTTGTTTTATAGCTTTACCCTAATCCTAATTTTAACCTACCTATATACCCTCATTTTTCATTTTCGCTCATTCTCCTATCTCTAATTGTCATTGTCTCTTATGTTCTCCTAACATTTCTCTAAACGACTCAACCTCTCCAATCTCTGACCCTAAACCAAACCTCTCTCCTCTACTGTTTGGCTATTCTTTCTTGACTCCGTTAAGGCTTTATCTCTTTCCTTGTTCTCATCTCATCCCTAATCACTTTGTCCATATGCATTCGCTAACTCTCAAACTCTCTACTATGTTTCCATTAAAATTTTGATTGTAAAGAACTCTTTGACTCATAGTAATTTAATATTTTAATTATTTTATTTTTATTTTTATTATTGTCAGTGTTCAATACTTAACATTGACGGTGAGTGAGAAAATCAACAAACAAAGCTCTTTTTAGACAAATTTGTCTAATTTAGTAAAGTTTTTATTAGACATATCAATTTTTGTTATTGCAAGATTATTTGTTGGTGTTTTTGTTTTATTCGATCTTCATGAGTTTTCTATTTTTTCATATTTTTTGTACGATCTAATGGTGACTAGTTTCAATGTTTGGATCTTTAAAGTTTAGTATTGATCTCAATTGGAGATCTGATGGTAGAAGCATAAAATTTTAGATTCCTCATTTAATTTGTGGTGTAAGTATATGTTTGTTATCATTCAGAATTAGAGTGACCTCAAAAATGTCACTGTAAAAGGTAATTTCTAGACTATTGTTATAGAATCTGATTTTGTGTCTCTTGATCTTCAAACTTTTGTTTAAAAAAATTGAAATTTTATAAAATAAAAATATAAAATTGTGTTGTTAATTTGTTTATAAAAATAGAGTTGCTGAAGTTGAATATGATTTATTTAATGAAAATAAATATTATTTAATGTTACTTAAATTTAAAATAAATTTATTTTTACAAGGATGTTTAAAAATAATATTGAGTCCGATTTTGTGTCTCTTGAAATTTTTATAAAAAAAGAGTTCTTAAATAATATTTAATGTTAAATTTAAAATAAATTTATTTTAACAAGAATGTTTTAAAATAATATTGAATATGATTTTGTGGAAGCCTATTGACTGTTTATTAAGGGGTTTCATCCTTCAACAAGTTGTAATGCATTTATATATATATTTTAAAGCAAAATGTTAGAGTTCAAAAATCTCTTTGAAGTCCAAGATTTATAAAATTAAAGAGAAAAAGTTATATAGAAACCAAAAAAAAAAGAAAAAAGAGGTAGAAGCCTTTAACAAAAGATAACGAAAACCGAAATTGGACTCTTCTTCTATAAACATATAGCAGAAATCATTTTGAGTCTATGCGGTTTCTTGGTAAGAGACATCTGTTGAATGTCTTGGAATTTTTTTAAAACTTTCTTTTTATGTGTCACACCGTACCTTAATTCTTATTACATTTACATTCATTATGCATTGTGTGTGTGTGTGTGTGTGTGTGTGTGTATGTATATAGAGGAAAGAACTCAATTGTAGCAAATGATTGTCCTTGATTGAACAATTGAAAGCTTGAGGATTTATAGGTACCTTAAGCATTTCATTAAGGATCAAAAGGATAATTTTACATATTATTTAATTATTATTATTATTTTGATATGTCTTCTTCCATTGTGATTTTAAGAGTAGCCATAGAAAAAAAAACAAAAGGAAAGGAAGAAAGAAAAACACTTAGAAAAAGAAAAAAGGGGGGGGGGGGGAATAGGGCTGATTCATTTCTTCTTATAGAAGTAGATTTTTCAAGTGAAATTAAGGATATAAAGTATAATTAAGACTATAACCTTCATCCTAGTAGACTCTGGTGATTGATTTGGTAAGTAATTTTAGTGTTTTTATTGATTTAATTTAGTGTTCTTAAGTTGCAGATTTCAGGTTCTTAAAGTCTGGTTTATCAATCTTTGTAATTCGATCATATATTGAGCTAGACAGCTACAAATTAAGTGGTATTTGATGATATATAACCTTTGAAGAATTATCTAAAATATTTCCTCTTTGGGCTTGATCTGATTCAATCTTTATATTAGGGTAATAAGAGAAAACATTTTATTGCTCAATCTGTCAGTTTCTTTGAGTTGGTTATAATTCATTTTATATAACTGTATTTGTGGGTGTCCAATTGGTGTGAAATTTTTATAGCATGTTCTATATATATATATATATATCCTTTTCTATAAGTCTCAGTAATATTTCAAAGTTATCTCGGAAAGCAACCATTTTGATTATGTGAACTAGGTTTATAGAGTTCATGAGTTAAAACTAATTTAGATACTTTTGGTATATCTTGAGTTAGAAAACTTAAAAATGAGTTTAGTTTGATTTTAAGAAAACTTGAAAGAGTTCTCTAAAATGTTATAGTTTTGATGAAGATCTAATTATGTTTTAATAGTGGTTCAATAGACTTGTGCTTTTTATTACTCAATCTATTTGAGTAATTGAGCTGCTTGTAATGCGACCTTATAATTTTATTTGTGGTTATCAAATGGAAATGAAATTTTTATTTAATGTAATGGACACAAAGAACTAGATTTGGTTAAAATTCCTTTTCTATAGGTCAAAACAATTTTTCTAATTTAGGCCTGAAAATAGCTATTTTAGAGTCCATGAAGCTACTTTGTAGAATTGAGATTAATTGTATTTTATGCATATCATTTAGGGGCTGCATGGTTAGAGTAGCATATGAGATTATTATATTGATGATTTATAAATGAAATTGTATCTATTAGGTGCTAGAAAAGGCAAGGGAAGTGCAGGTGCAGGTGCAAGTTAAGCAAATTCGGTGAACAGGGTTTGTGTATTTATAGGCTGTTTTGCTGAGTAGATGTTCAAGCCTTTTAAATATTTTTCGAATAGCAAGAAAATGAGTTTTTAATGATATTTTGTGAATGTAAAATGATGTGTACTAAATGTTTCAATTCAGTTTGGTTACTACTTGAATTACTTGAAGTATTTAAGCTTTAAAACAATAATGGTTTTAAGTGTGCAAGTTAAATGTATTATTAATACATGCTTTGTTTTGTAACCTGATTTGAAGTCATTTTATTTACTTGGTGATTTAAATAAATTTATGCTCTACATGGTTTCTCTCTTCTTTAAATTATGATGAGGATTGTTTAATTTTGAATGGTTATTGAACCATAAATACGATAATATTGTTTTGATTGATTATTTGGTGGAAATGGTATTTAATTTATGTATTAGCACCCTATGTGAGATTGTGAATGTACTGAAGTGTTATATGCACATTTGAGATTGTGTTGGTTGTTATTGCACAATAAACAACATGGTACTTGATTGTAGGACGGTAAAGGGAGAACGGTCATTTCGTGCTAATGTAGTTGAAGGGTGTAGTGACCTAATATTTTAAATTATTAAAATATATTTTGAGATATGCAGTGTTAATAATATATATTATAATTATTTGTGACTAGTATTTATTTATTTTACCTTAAATATTTTCTTAAGTAAAATAATTTATTTGGAAGTTTTATTATTTAAAAATATTAAAGAAGTTATTATTATTATTATTATTATTATTATTATTATTATTATTATTATGATTTTTATTATTTTTAGTGTGCATGTGTATCATGCATGTGTGTTATTTTTATTGTTATTATTTTTATTGTTATTTGTTATTATGATGATGATGATTATTATTATTATTATTATTATTTGTTATTATTCTTATTATATGTGCATGTGATGTGCATGTGTATTATATGTATGTATATGGGACAAGTGGCTATATATATATATATATATATATATAAAGAGTCAACAGGTCCAAAAATGAGTTTTTGGCCATTACCTTTCCTCTTCTTTTCTTTTTTCTTCCTTTCTTCACCACGTTTTCCCCCTACTTCTCGAGACCATTGCAGCGCCATTCAACCTCATCGAAGCGCCAACAGCCACCACCATCGAGCACCATCAACTTCCCTCTTCTTCCGCTTCCTCTTCATCACCTTCTAAATGTCGGAGCACTGCTGGAATCGTCGAAAATTACTTGAGGCCGAGTAGAGTTACTATAGCACCAAAATTTTTTTGGTGGTTTTAGGTAGAGTTTTTGGGCTCTTTAGACTCCTCTTGATATGTACTTATCGATTTTCAAGTCGTTTCGACTTTACGACGTCGGGATTGTGAGTTTTCTTCAATTTTAGTTTTTGTCCATTTTAGATTTTTATTTTTTAAGCTTGTTCTTGTTTGATTCTTGAGAATCTCCTTGAGTAATGTTGTTATTTAGAACCTAAGCTTCTCAAATATATTTTTTTGTTTATTTTTTTGAATTATTTTGAATTATGGGTGTTTTTGAATATTTTAATAATTAAAAATGAATTTTTATTAATTATGTTATTTATTTATTTTGGATGAAAATTTGGTTAAATTAGTATTGTTAATTTAAGTTATTAATCTTGGTAGTAAGAAAATAATTTTTAGAAATGTTGTATAATTTTTTAATAATATATTGTGTTATGTGATTTTGAATAAATGGGTAAATTAAGTGTTTTTATTGAAATTATAGTTAAATAACACGTTTTAAATAATTCTAGAATAACAAATGCTATTAAAATAATTTTTATGAATTATTTATGTAATACCCTATAATTTATTTTAATAAAAGTAATTTCTGAATTTGTATCATTTTATTATTTAAAAATGACGTTGTTTATTATTATTATTATTATTATTTGTAGAGTTATTTTAACTAGTGTTAGTATTATTATTGATGTTGTATACATATATATATATATATATATATATATATATATATATATATATATATATATATATATATATATATATATATATATATACATATTTCAGACCAAGGTTTGGTCAAAAGTATCCTTATGGGTCAACCCCTATTTTCTCTTCCTCCTTCTTTCTTTCTTCTTCTTTCATGCCATTTTCCTCTCCCTGCTACTGTGCTCCCGAACTAGTAGCCTCCTAACCTGTCAGATGCAGCCATAACCACCCCATTCCTTCTTCATCTGCTTCTTCCTTTGATGTCATCTCTGCAGTGCATCTGAAGAAGGCAGCTACAGCAGCAGCCATGTGAAGCAGCAGCAGGAACAACTATAGCAGTAGCCTCCATCCCTTCTGCCAAGACAATCAGTACAACCATCACCACAACTTGTTGTCACCTGAAAATTCAGCAGCTCAGGCTTGCAGCAGTAGCCCCTCCCCTGTCCTGAGTTGAGTTTGAAGTAAGTTAGTGTCATGACCCAAAACAGGGGCCATGACCGGCGCTAGGGAACGGGAATTCTTTCGAATCCGGAACCCGTAGCAAGCCTAAAAATAAAATAAAGCATACAATAACAATAATAACAATTTAATATGCAGCGGAAATAAAAATCATAATATCATTTTCATCACTGGATTTAATCAAAATCTCATCACATAAATAAAATCCCTTTAATACAAATCCAGTTTCAATATAATACATCTCTTAAATAAAATACATGAAATCCAATACTTTAATTCACAACTACTGCAGTGTCTAGATAAAATAAATAAGACTCAAGTAAATAATTTACATAAAGAAGCCGGGGCGGAAGAAATCCGGCGTATTGACCTGTTACTGAGATCTGAGGATGTTGACTCTCCTGAAAAATAGTCAACGGAGGGGAGTCAAACCTCACTGAGTGAATTACTATAATATATATACATACACACTAAGTGATAATGCATACAGTCAACAATATATATATAATATGTATATATACAGGCAATTACACACAGATGCAATAAAATCATTTTATATATATTTTCATTAAAATCATCTTTTATGAAGGATCACGTAGAACCCTAGAATATCGCAACCTCAGAAAATAGTGTTAAATAACACTCTAGCCACATAGGCTCACTTATTCCAAGTATATCCACTTAATCCATTTAGACAGTAGACTAGCCCCGAGACACTAAGTCAACCGAGCTCCAGTAGTCTGACTGCCAGTGTGATTGGCCCCGAGACACTTGGTCAACCGAGCTCCAACAATCACACCTCCAAACCACATCTCACACATCTCAATAATCATAATCAATCAATATCCACAAATAGGTTAGTAATATAGCCTAAATACTATAGGCGTACCGGTACGTACTCGGTCCTAGTGCTGCCCACTAGGTAGCACGTTCTATTGATATCCTTCATCATTAATGATGTAAAACATTCATTCACAAAAATAAATGATGCATGAATGTAAATGAAATAACAATATAATCCATATATATACCAGAAATATACCAAACATAAACCAGGTATATTTCGAGTATATATACGTTAAATAAATTCAATCAAATCATAAATTAAACTAAAAATATATTTAAAAACATTTTTAAATATATTTTATTAATAAAACATGTATATAATTTATTATATACCAAAAATAAACCAAAAATATACTTAATGTAAACTTAAGAAATAATCAAATTATTTATGCATATTTAATCAACATAAAACATGCATTTCTAAATCATGCATCCTAAGCATATATATATATAGTATAGTAACTCACCTAATGCGCTCCACGAGACAGGTCCGATGGGCCTGGTCCACTAACCCTCGGTCTCGGCGCAACTAGACAAGAAATAAATAACCGACATTAGAATAAACCTAACAGAAATCCTAGAATTCAATCTAGAGTATTAAAATACGGAAACAAAATTAGGGTTCGACTGGATATCACGTTTTACGAGAATTCTATCAAAAATTCTGTAGAACCTCCCCTGTAAAACGGACATCTCTCTACTCAAAAGAGTAGAGCCGACCCTGCAAAGAAACATACTTCGAAAAATAGGCTCAACACAAATCCATAACCCCTCGGTCGGACTCCAGACTACAATCTACCGATCGGGGGTCCACAAACACAGAATAATTCCAGATATACCAAAAATATCCTTGAAACCTAGAAATACATCTCATAGGTAGAAATTACATAATTAACCTTAAAACACTGTAAAAATCGATAAAAACTCATTTTATTAGAAAAACCGTATATTATATATATAATTGAAAATAATTCCCGAAAAATAGTTTTAATTAGTTAAAAATACCAAATAATTTATAGAAATCATTTTTATACCTTAAATAACTATTAAAACCAATTAAATTACATTTTTAGACAATTTAGGGTAAAATTACCAAAATACCCCTATATATATAAATATACTTAAATTACTTCAAAAATTCACCAAAAATCATACAATTATCCAAAATTAATTTTCTCAACATATTTATCAATAATATAAATAATTAAACTCAATTAACCAATTAAATTCAATTTAAAACACAATTAACCTAATTTCTCAAAATCACATAAACTTCAATAATTCAAAATAAATACTTAGAAATTCATAAAAATTCCAAATAAATTCCTATAATTCATTTCATCACCTAATTCAACCATAAACTCCAATTTCATAATTTAAATAATTAATTTCCAAAAATTAGAAAATAATATTAAAATATTCAAAAATACCCAAAAATCCAAAAAATCTCCAAAAATTCTACAAAAATTCATACATGTAGATTGAGCTAATAGGAACAACATTTGTGAAGGGAGTTTCCATCAATCATCCAATTCAAAGCTCAAAAAAATCAAAAACCCTAATGTGATCAAAATTGAAAATTCGAAACCTAAGCAAATCTAAACCATTTTAGCTCAAACCAAAGCTAGAATCACACTCACCGGAGCTCAAGGAGAAGAAAGAAATTGGCAGTGCCGAAAACGGTGGCCGGAGGAGGGAGAAACGGCGAAGGGAAGATTTCGGCCAAAAGAGGAAGAATGGAGCTGCCGGCGCCGGGGAAAGGGGCTGGAGGCGGCGGAGGACGGCTGGGAATGACGGTGGCAAGCCGGGAGGCACACCGACGGTAGGTGGCCGGAGTTGCAGACGGTGAGGGATGGTGGTCGGGCGTCGGGCGCGGGAGGAAAGAAGAAGAAGAAAAAGAAAAAGAAAAAGAAAGAAAAAGGAAAGAAAAGGAAAAAGAAAAAGAAAGAAAAAGGAAAAAAAAAAGAAAAAAGAAAAAGAAAAAGAAAATAATTAAATATTAATAAAATAATAATAATAATAAAAAAAAATTTTAATAATTTAATAATAAATAAAATAATTAAATAATTATAAATAAATAATACAATATTAGGGTTTTATGTATTAAACCCTAATTAAATAAATATACACACACGTAGGCTTTATTTAGTATTTTAAAATATATTTAAAATAATTAATAATACATTGTTTACGTGAAAATTTCCCCGAAAATGCAAGTCCCGGGAAAATTTTACGTAAAACACTAAAAATAATAAACAGTAATTAAAATAGATTTTAAATACATATCAACTCAATAAAATATCATAATATATATACAAAATTATTGACACTGCATATCCCGGTAAAGTGTAAAAATATATTTTTTTTAAAACACGGGATATTACAGTCTTCCCCCCTTACAGGAATTCGTCCCCGAATTCCAAAAGATAAGATTACAGGATCAGGAAGGAAAGAGATACGGGTAAGAAGCTCGCATCTCAGCTTCAGTCTCCCACGTATGTTCTTCAACTCTGTTGCTACGCCATAGAACCTTGACCATTGGAATCTGCTTCGATCTCAACTGTCGAATTTGAAAATCAACGATCGCCACAGGTTCTTCCACAAACGTCAAATCTTCACTCACTTCCACACTGTCAGGTTGCAACACGTGTGAAGGGTCTGAGATATATTTCCTTAACATCGAGATATGAAATACTGGATGCACCTGTGACATACTCGGAGGCAAATCCAACCGATATGCAATAGTGCCAACTCTCTCCAGAATCTCAAACTGTCCAATGTATCTCGGTGCTAACTTACCCTTCCTGCCAAATCTCATCACACCCTTCATCGGAGATACTTTCAGAAAAATGAAATCTCCAACCTGAAACTCCACATCTCTGCGCCTAGGATCCGCATAACTCTTCTGTCTGCTAACTGCGGTCTCTAATCTGCGCTTAATCACGGCGACCTTCTCTGCAGCATCCTGAACCATCTCTGGTCCAGTCAAAGCTCTCTCACCAATTTCATCCCAACACAATGGGGATCTACACTTCCTTCCATACAACGCCTCATACGGTGCCATACCAATACTGCTATGGTAGCTGTTATTATATGCAAACTCAACAAGTGGCAAATGATCATCCCAGCTACCTCCCAAATCCAGGACACACATCCTCAACATATCTTCCAGTGTCTGGATCATCCTCTCAGACTGACCATCTGTCTGAGGATGAAAAGCAGTACTGAAATCCAACCTAGTGCCCATCGCTTCCTATAACTTCTGCCAAAAACGAGAAGTAAACACCGAACCTCTATCTGACACAATGGACACAGGTACTCCATGAAGGCACACAATATGCTTCACATACAACTTCGCCAATCTAGCAACTGAATATGTGGCTTTCACAAGCAAGAAATGTGCAGACTTCGTCAACCTATCTACAATCACCTAGATGGAATCGTATCCATCCTTCGAACGAGGTAAACTAACCACAAAATCCATAGCTATCCTTTCCCACTTCCACTCGGGAATAGGAAGAGGTTGAAGTTTCCCAGAAGGCTTCTGATGTTCGGCTTTCACTTGCTGACACGTCAAGCACTTAGCAACATAATCAGCGACATCCTTCTTCAATCCATCCCACCAGTATAAATCTCTGATACTGTGGTACATCTTAGTAACACCTGGATGAACGCTGTAGGCTGTAGAATGTGCTTCCTCTAAAATCTCCTCTCTCAAGTCATCCACGTCAGGAACACACAATCTACCACTGATCCATAACACACCGTCATCATCGAGTGTGAAATCAATGAACTTCCCTGCTCTGACATTCTCTGCAAGCTCTTCTAGAATAGGATCTCGGCTCTGAGCTGCTTTAATCCTATCCCTCAGTACAGATCATACTTTAAACTGAGCTAGCAGTCCACCTGATCTACTAATCTTCATCATCAGACCTTGATCCACCATCAGATGCAATTCCTGGATCAATGGTCTCCTCTCAACACCGATGTGAGCAAGACTACCTGAGGACTTCCTACTCAAGGCATCTGCTACAACATTAGCTTTACCCGGATGGTAAAGAATCTCGCAATCATAATCCTTCAACAATTCCAACCATCTTCTCTGCCTCAGATTCAAATCTCGCTGTTGGAAAATGTACTTAAGGCTCTTGTGATCAGTAAATATCTCACAAGTCACCCCGTACAAATAATGTCTCCAAATCTTCAAAGCAAAGATCACTGCAGCCATCTCAAGATCATGTGTAGGATAGTTCTGCTCATGCTTCTTCAACTGCCTCGAATCATAGGCTATCACCCTACCATTCTGCATCAACACACAACCAAGACCAATTCTCGAAGCATCACAGTAAACTGTGAACTTATCCATACTATTAGGCAAAGCTAATACTGGCACTGTGGTCAACTTCTCCTTCAATAACTGAAAACTATTCTCACAAGCTTCTGACCACTCGAATCTAACATTCTTCTGAGTTAAGCAAGTCATAGGGGCTGCTATTCTGGAAAAATCCTGCACAAACCGCCTATAATACCCGGCTAAACCCAGAAAACTCTGAATCTTAGTAACAGAAGTAGGTCTAGGCCACTCAGATACTGCCTCAATCTTCTGTGGATCAACCTGAATCCCTTCTTTAGACACTACGTGTCCAAGAAAAGAAACACTCTCTATCCAGAAATCACACTTCGAGAATTTAGCATAAAGCTGATGATCTCTCAGTGTCTGTAGTACAATCCTCAAATGATATACATGCTCTTCCATACTCCTCGAATATACTAGTATATCATTAATGAAGACTACTACAAACTGATCCACATACGGTCTGAATACTCTGTTCATCAGGTCCATAAAAGCTGCTGGTGCATTAGTCAAACCAAAAGACATCACTAGAAACTCATAATGGCCATATCTAGTGCGGAACGCTGTCTTAGGAATATCAGATTCACTAATCCGCAATTGATGATAACCCGACCTCAAGTCAACCTTAGAAAAGAACTGTGCACCCTGTAGCTGATCAAACAAGTCATCTATCCTCGGAAGAGGATACTTGTTCTTCACTATCACCTTATTCAACTCTCTGTAGTTAATGCACAGTCTCAGGGTACCATCCTTCTTCTTCATAAATAGGACTGGTGCACCCCAAGGAGAAACACTAGGTCTGATAAAACCTTTATCCAACAACTCTTGCAACTGCTCCTTCAGTTCTCTCAACTCTGCAGGAGCCATACGATAGGGTGGCATAGATATAGGAGTAGTACCTGGAACCACATCTATACAGAACTCAATCTCTCTGTGAGGTGGTAAACCTGGCAACTCCTCTGGAAAAACATCAAGAAACTCACAAGCAACAGGAACATCTGTGAGTGACAACTTCTCCACTGACGTATCCCTAACCAATGCCAAAAACCCCTGACAACCTTTCCTCAATAACTTCCTAGCTGTAATAGCAGAAATAAGATTCTGAGGTGCTGAACTCCTATCACCAACAAACTTAAACTCTTCTTCATCAGGAATTCTGAAAGTCACCTCCTTATTCCTGCAATCTACCACGGCATAGTGCTGAGATAACCAATCCATTCCCAAAATAACATCGAACTCCATCACATCCAACAATATCAAATCAGCGAGTAATTCTCTATCTCCCACGAGAACTGGACAACCAGAAAGAACAATATCGGCGTCCAAGGAATCACTCAGAGGAGTGGCAACAGACAAAGGAAAAGCCATCCTCGAAGCTTGCCAATAAGATTTAGAAGCAAAAATGGGAGAAACAAATGAATGCGTGGCACCCGGATTAAACAAAACCCAAGCATCCGGGGTAACAAACAGAAACAATACCTGCCACGACTGCATTAGATGCCTGAGCATCCTGCTGAGTCAGATGGAAGACTCTGGCCTGACCTCGACCTCCCTGCTGACTGGTAGAAGCCTGGCCAACACCTCTGGCACCTCCTCTAGTACCTCTACCATCACTCTCCTGTGGAACAAACTGAGTGGAACTCTGATGCTGGGCTGGTGGTAACTGAAATGGCACGGGTGCTGCACTAGCAATCGACTGCTGTGGGAATCATGAAATTTGCTGCTGCTGATATCCGGAATAAGGACACGATCTGGAAAAATGTCCTGTCTGCCCGCATCTGAAACATGTCAGTGGTGTCAGATAACACGGTCCCTGATGGACTCTACCACAAGTCTGACAAACACTGGCCGCTGATCCAGAACTACGACCACTACTGCTGCTCGAAGCACCTGACCCAAATCTGAATGATCTACGCTGACCTCCACGGCCATGTCTACTGCTCTGATGCACTCGCTGCTGCTGTCTCTGACTCTGCTGAGTCGAACCTCGCTGCTGACTACTCGAACCAACATGAAAACTCGAATATGGAGTAGCCTGCGATCCACTCGACTGAACTCCCAACTGGTAATAATCAGGCATCGCTCCCTACCTAACTAATCTCAGCTCAATCTCCTTGGCTAACTCAATCACAGACTCCAGAGTAAGACCTGTTGTAGGCATACCAGCAAAAGCTGAACCCAAACCAGTAACGTAGGTAGTAACAGCGAAATACTGATCTCGCATCAGATCCTCAACATATCTACCCAATCGAAGAAACTCTCGGGTATACTCCTCTACAGATCGATCTCCACGAGAAATACTAGTCAAACGGAGACGATAACTCAAACGAAGAGGCTCTGGACAGAATCTCCTCATGAACCGCTCTCGAAACTGAGCCCATGTCATCGTCATCATATAGGGCTGGATCATCTGAATGAACCAATCTAGAGCTGGTCCCTCGACAGACAACTCAACAATCATGATCCGCTGGTACTCGGTATGAGCAGTCCGAGTCCTAGTCTCAATCGCATGCAGAAAATCTAAAGGATCAGAAGTACCATCAAAAGTAATTCTGCCAACTCGGGCATAGAATAAAGCTGCCTCAGGGTCAGACATACCCTGCTGATAGGCAGGCTGAACAGGCTGAACAACTGGAGGAACAGGAACATCAAACTCAGGCTCAACAGGCTCCTCATCCTGTAACTCTCTCTGCCTACGGCGACCTGCCGCTCCTCGAGGTCTACCTCTGCCATGACCTCTACGTCTAACTGGCTGCTCAGGAGGTAAAACCTCGTCCTGAAAAGACTTATCATCCTCGGCCTCAACGACTGGTGGAGCGACACGCGCTCACCTCCTCATTCTGAAAAGACAAACAGAAAAATTCAGGCAAAACAGACAACGGAGGAATAACGCTGAAAACTACAGCAAGGAATACTTATCAAGACATACTCGAACCTAATACACTGCAGTAGTCCAACATAAAAACACAACTTTAAAACTAGGGCCACAACTCACATAACTAAGCCCTGACACAGAAAACCACGCTCTGATACCAACTTTGTCACGACCCAAAACAGGGGCCATGACCGGCGCTAGGGAACGGGAATTCTTTCGAATCTGGAACCCGTAGCGAGCCTAAAAATAAAATAAAGCATGCACTAACAATAATAACAATTTAATATGCAGCGAAAATAAAAATCATAATATCATAATATCATTTTCATCACTGGATTTAATCAAAATCTCATCACATAAATAAAATCCCTTTAATACAAATCCAGTTTCAATATAATACATCTCTTAAATAAAATACATGAAATCCAATACTTTAATTCACAACTACTGCAGTGTCTAGATAAAATAAATAAGACTTAAGTAAATAATTTACATAAAGAAGCCGGGGCGGAAGAAATCCGGCGTATTGACCTGTTACTGAGGTCTGAGGATGTTGACTCTCCTGAAAAATAGTCAACGGAGGGGAGTCAGACCTCACTGAGTGAATTACTATAATATATATACATACACACTAAGTGATAATGCATACAGTCAACAGTATATATATAATATGTATATATACAGGCAATTACACACAGATGCAATAAAATCATTTTATATATATTTTCATTAAAATCATCTTTTATGAAGGATCACATAGAACCCTAGAATATCGCAACCTCAGAAAATAGTGTTAAACAACACTCCAGCCACATAGGCTCACTTATTCCAAGTATATCCACTTAATCCATTTAGACAGTAGACTGGCCCCGAGACACTAAGTCAACCGAGCTCCAGCAGTCTGACTGCCAGTGTGATTGGCCCCGAGACACTTGGTCAACCGAGCTCCAGCAATCACACCTCCAAACCACATCTCACACATCTCAATAATCATAATCAATCAATATCCACAAATAGGTTAGTAATATAGCCTAAATACTATAGGCGTACCGGTACGTACTCGGTCCTAGTGCTGCCCACTAGGTAGCACGTTCTATTGATATCCTTCATCATTAATGATGTAAAACATTCATTCACAAAAATAAATGATGCATGAATGTAAATGAAATAACAATATAATCCATATATATACCAGAAATATACCAAACGTAAACCAGGTATATTTCGAGTATATATACGTCAAATAAATTCAATCAAATCATAAATTAAACTAAAAATATATTTAAAAACATTTTTAAATATATTTTATTAATAAAACATGTATATAATTTATTATATACCAAAAATAAACCAAAAATATACTTAATGTAAACTTAAGAAATAATCAAATTATTTATGCATATTTAATCAACATAAAACATGCATTTCTAAATCATGCATCCTAAGCATATATATATAGTATAGTAACTCACCTAATGCGCTCCACGAGACAGGTCCGACGGGCCTGGTCCACTAGCCCTCGGTCTCGGCGCAACTAGACAAGAAATAAATAACCGACATTAGAATAAACCTAATAGAAATCCTAGAATTCAATCTAGAGTATTAAAATACGGAAACAGAATTAGGGTTCGACTGGATATCACGTTTTACGAGAATTCTACCGAAAATTCGGCAGAACCTCCCCTGTAAAACGGACATCTCTCTACTCAAAAGAGTAGAGCCGACCCTGCAAAGAAACATACTTCAAAAAATAGGCTCAACACAAATCCATAACCCCTCGGTCGGACTCCAGACTACAATCTACGGACCGGGGTCCACAAACACAAAATAATTCCAGATAGACCAAAAATATCCTTGAAACCTAGAAATACATCTCATAGGTAGAAATTACATAATTAACCTTAAAACACTGTAAAAATCGATAAAAACTCATTTTATTAGAAAAACCGTATATTATATATATAATTGAAAATAATTCCCGAAAAATAGTTTTAATTAGTTAAAAATACCAAATAATTTATAGAAATCATTTTTATACCTTAAATAACTATTAAAACCAATTAAATTATATTTTTAGACAATTTAGGGTAAAATTACCAAAATACCCCTATATATATAAATATATTTAAATTACTTCAAAAATTCACCAAAAATCATACAATTATCCAAAATTAATTTTCTCAACATATTTATAAATAATATCAATAATTAAACTCAATTAACCAATTAAATTCAATTTAAAACACAATTAACCTAATTTCTCAAAATCACATAAACTTCAATAATTCAAAATAAATACTTAGAAATTCATAAAAATTCCAAATAAATTCCTATAATTCATTTCATCACCTAATTCAACCATAAACTCCAATTTCATAATTTAAATAATTAATTTCCAAAAATTAGAAAATAATATTAAAATATTCAAAAATACCCAAAAATCCAAAAAATCTCCAAAAATTCTACAAAAATTCATACATGTAGATTGAGCTACTAGAAACAACATTTGTGAAGGGAGTTTCCATGAATCATCCAATTCGAAGCTCAAAAAAATCAAAAACCCTAATGTGACCGAAATTGAAAATTCGAAACCTAAGCAAATCTAAACCATTTTAGCTCAAACCAAAGCTAGAATCACACTCACCGAAGCTCAAGGAGAAGAAAGAGACTGGCGGTGTCAAAAACAGTGGCCGAAGGAGGGAGAAACGGCGAAGGGAAGATTTCGACCAAAAGAGGAAGAATGGAGCTGCCGGCACCGGGGAAAGGGGCTGGAGGCGGCGGAGGACGGCTGGGAACGGCGGTGGCAAGCCGGGAGGCACACCGACGATAGGTGGCCGGAGTTGCAGACGGTGAGGGATGGTGGTCGGGCGTCGGGCGCGGGAGGAGAGAAGAAGAAGAAGAAGAAGAAAAAGAAAAAGAAAGAAAAAGGAAAGAAAAGGAAAAAGAAAAAGAAAGAAAAAGGAAAAAAAAGAAAAAAGAAAAAGAAAAATAAAATAATTAAATATTAATAAAATAATAATAATAAATAAAATAAATTTTAATAATTTAATAATAAATAAAATAATTAAATAAATATAAAAAAATAATACAATATTAGGGTTTTATGTATTAAACCCTAATTAAATAAATATACACACACGTAGGCTTTATTTAGTATTTTAAAATACGCATGAGTTCATGCAAGTCCGAAAATATATTTAAAATAATTAATAATACATTGTTTACGTGAAAATTTCCCCGAAAATGCAAGTCCCGGGAAAATTTTACGTAAAACACTGAAAATAATAAACAGTAATTAAAATAGATTTTAAATACATATCAACTCAATAAAATATCATAATATATATACAAAATTATTGACACTGTATATTCCGGTACAGTGTAAAAATATTTTTTTAAAAAACACAGGATATTACAGTCTTCCCCCCTTACAGGAATTCGTCCCCGAATTCCAAAAGATAAGATTACAGGATCAGGAAGGAAAGAGATACGGGTAAGAAGCTCGCATCTCAGCTTCAGTCTCCCACGTATGTTCTTCAACTCTGTTGCTACGCCATAGAACCTTGACCATCGGAATCTGCTTCGATCTCAACTGTCGAATTTGAAAATCAACGATCGCCACAAGTTCTTCCACAAACGTCAAATCTTCACTCACTTCCACACTGTCAGGTTGCAACACGTGTGAAGGGTCTGAGATATACTTCCTTAACATCGAGATATGAAATACTGGATGCACTTGTGACATACTCGGAGGCAAATCCAACCGATATGCAACAGTGCCTACTCTCTCTAGAATCTCAAACGGTCCAATGTATCTCGATGCTAACTTACCCTTCCTGCCAAATCTCATCACACCCTTCATCGGAGATACTTTCAGAAAAATGAAATCTCCAACCTGAAACTCCACATCTTTGCGCCTAGGATCCGCATAACTCTTCTGTTTGCTAACTGCGGTCTCTAATCTGCGCTTAATCACGGCGACCTTCTCTGCAGCATCCTGAACCATCTCTGGTCCAGTCAAAGCTCTCTCACCAATCTCATCCCAACACAACGGGGATCTACACTTCCTTCCATACAACGCCTCATACGGTGCCATACCAATACTGCTATGGTAGCTGTTATTATATGCAAACTCAACAAATGGCAAATGATCATCCCAGCTACCTCCCAAATCCAGGACACACATCCTCAACATATCTTCCAGTGTCTGGATCATCCTCTCAGACTGACCATCTGTCTGAGGATGAAAAGCAGTACTGAAATCCAACCTAGTGCCCATCGCTTCCTACAACTTCTGCCAAAAATGAGAAGTAAACACCGAACCTCTATCTGACACAATGGACATAGGTACTCCATGAAGGCACACAATATGCTTCACATACAACTTCGCCAATCTAGCAACTGAATATGTGGCTTTCACAGGCAAGAAATGTGTAGACTTCGTCAACCTATCTACAATCACCCAGATGGAATCGTATCCATCCTTCGAACGAGGTAAACTGACCACAAAATCCATAGCTATCCTTTCCCACTTCCACTCGGGAATAGGAAGAGGTTGAAGCTTCCCAGAAGACTTCTGATGTTCGGCTTTCACTTGCTGACACGCCAAGCACTTAGCAACATAATCAGCGACATCCTTCTTCAATCCATCCCACCAGTATAAATCTCTGATACTGTGGTACATCTTAGTAACACCTGGATGAACGCTGTAGGCTGTAGAATGTGCTTCCTCTAAAATCTCCTCTCTCAAGTCATCCATGTTAGGAACACACAATCTACCACTGATCCACAACACACCATCATCATCGAGTGTGAAATCAGTGAACTTCCCTGCTCTGACATTCTCTGCAAGCTCTTCTAGAATAAGATCTCGGCTCTGAGCTGCTTTAATCCTATCCCTCAGTACAGATCATACTTTAAACTGAGCTAGCAGTCCACCTGATCTACTAATCTTCATCATCAGACCTTGATCCACCATCAGATGCAATTCCTGGATCAATGGTCTCCTCTCAACACCGATGTGAGCAAGACTACCTGAGGACTTCCTACTCAAGGCATCTGCTACAACATTAGCTTTACCCGGATGGTAAAGAATCTTGCAATCATAATCCTTCAACAGTTCCAACCATCTTCTCTGCCTCAGATTCAAATCTCGCTGCTGGAAAATGTACTTAAGGCTCTTGTGATCAGTAAATATCTCACAAGTCACCCCGTACAAATAATGTCTCCAAATCTTCAAAGCAAAGATCACTGCAGCCATCTCAAGATCATGTGTAGGATAGTTCTGCTCATGCTTCTTCAACTGCCTCGAAGCATAGGCTATCACCCTACCATTCTGCATCAACACACAACCAAGACCAATTCTCGAAGCATCACAGTAAACTGTGAACTTATCCACACTATTAGGCAAAGCTAATACTGGCGCTGTGGTCAACTTCTCCTTCAATAACTGAAAACTATTCTCACAAGCTTCTGACCACTTGAATCTAACATTCTTTTGAGTTAAGCGAGTCATAGGGGCTGCTATTCTGGAAAAATCCTGCACAAACCGCCTATAATACCCGGCTAAACCCAGAAAACTCCGAATCTCAGTAACATAAGTAGGTTTAGGCCACTCAGATACTGCCTCAATCTTCTGTGGATCAACCTGAATACCTTCTTTAGACACTAAGTGTCCAAGAAAAGAAACACTCTCCATCCAGAAATCACACTTCGAGAATTTTTCATAAAGCTGATGATCTCTCAGTGTCTGTAGTACAATCCTCAAATGATATACATGCTCTTCCATACTCCTCGAATATACTAGTATATCATCAATGAAGACTACTACAAACTGATCCACATACGGTCTGAATACTCTGTTCATCAGGTCCATAAAAGCTGCTGGTGCATTAGTCAAACCAAAAGACATCACCAGAAACTCATAATGGCCATATCTAGTGCGGAACGTTGTCTTAGGAATATCGGATTCACTAATCCGCAACTGATGATAACCCGACCTCAAGTCAACCTTAGAAAAGAACTGTGCACCCTGTAGCTGATCAAACAAGTCATCTATCCTCGGAAGAGGATACTTGTTCTTCACTGTCACCTTATTCAACTCTCTGTAGTCAATGCACAGTCTCAGGGTACCATCCTTCTTCTTCACAAATAGGACTGGTGCACCCCAAGGAGAAACACTAGGTCTGATAAAACCTTTATCCAACAACTCTTGCAACTGCTCCTTCAGTTCTCTCAACTCTGCAGGAGCCATACGATAGGGTGGCATAGATATAGGAGTAGTACCTGGAACCACATCTATACAGAACTCAATCTCTCTGTGAGGGTAAACCTGGCAACTCCTCTGGAAAAACATCAGGAAACTCACAAGCAACAGGAACATCTGTGAGTGACAACTTCTCCACTGATGTATCCCTAACCAATGCCAAAAACCCCTGACAACCTTTCCTCAACAACTTCCTAGCTGTAATAGCAGAAATAAGATTCTGAGGTGCTCAACTCCTATCACCAACAAACTTAAACTCTTCTTCATCAGGAATTCTGAAAGTCACCTCCTTATTCCTGCAATCTACCACGACATAGTGCTGAGATAACCAATCCATTCCCAAAATAACATCGAACTCCATCACATCCAACAATATCAAATCAGCGAGTAATTCTCTATCTCCCACGAGAACTGAACAACCAGAAAGAATAATATCGGCGTCCAAGGAATCACTCAGAGGAGTGGCAACAGACAAAGGAAAAGCCATCCTCGAAGCTTGCCAATAAGATTTAGAAGCAAAAATGGGAGAAACAAATGAATGCGTGGCACCCGGATTAAACAAAACCCAAGCATCCGGGTAACAAACAGAAACAATACCTGCCATGACTGCATTAGATGCCTGAGCATCCTGCTGAGTCAGATGGAAGACTCTGGCCTGACCTCAACCTCCCTGCTGACTGGTAGAAGCCTGGCCAACACCTCTGGCACCTCCTCTAGTACCTATACCATGACTCTACTATGGAACAAACTGAGTGGAACTCTGATGCTGGGCTGGTGGTAACTGAAATGGCACGGGTGCTGCACTAGCAATCGACTGCTGTGGGAATCACAAAATCTACTGCTGCTGATATCCGGAATAAGGACACGATCTGGCAAAATGTCCTGTCTGCCCGCATCTGAAACATGTCAGTGGTGTCAGATAACACGGTCCCTGATGGACTCTACCACAAGTCTGACAAACACTGGCCGCTGATCCAGAACTACGACCACTGCTGCTGCTCGAAGCACCTGACCCAAATATGAATGATCTATGCTGACCTCCACGGCCATGTCTACTGCTCCGATGCACTCGCTGCTGCTGTCTCTGACTCTGCTGAGTCAAACCTCGCTGCTGACTACTCGAACCAACTTGAAAACTCGAATATGGAGTAGCCTGCGATCCACTCGACTGAACTCCCAACTGGTAATAATCAGGCATCGCTCCCTACCTAACTAATCTCAGCTCAATCTCCTTGGCTAACTCAATCACAGACTCCAGAGTAAGACCTGCTGTAGGCATACCAGCAAAAGCTGAACCCAAACCAGTAACGTAGGTAGTAACAGCGAAATACTGATCTCGCATCAGATCCTCAGCATATCTACCCAATCGAAGAAACTCTCGGGTATACTCCTCTACAGATCGATCTCCACGAGAAATACTAGTCAAACGGAGATGATAACTCAAACGAAGAGGCTCTGGACAGAATCTCCTCATGAACCGCTCTCGAAACTGAGCCCATGTCATCGTCATCATATAGGGCTGGATCATCTGAATGAACCAATCTAGAGCTGGTCCCTCGACAGACAACTCAACAATCATGATCCACTGGTACTCGGTATGAGCAGTCCGAGTCCTAGTCTCAATCGCATGCAGAAAATCTAAAGGATCAGAAGTACCATCAAAAGTAATTCTGCCAACTCGGGCATAGAATAAAGCTGCCTCAGGGTCAGACATACCCTACTGATAGGCAGGTTGAACAGGCTGAACAACTGGAGGAACAGGAACATTAAACTCAAGCTCAACAGGCTCCTCATCCTGTAACTCTCTCTGCCTACGGCGACCTGCCGCTCCTCGAGGTCTACCTCTGCCACGACCTCTACGTCTAACTGGCTGCTCAGGAGGTAAAACCTCGTCCTGAAAAGACTCATCATCCTCGGCCTCAACGATCGGTGGAGCGACACGCGCTCACCTCCTCATTCTGAAAAGACAAACGAAAAAATTCAGGCAAAACAGACAACGGAGGAATAACGCTGAAAACTACAGCAAGGAATACTTATCAAGACATACTCGAACCTAATACACTGCAGTAGTCCAACAGAAAAACACAACTTTAAAACTAGGGCCACAACTCACATAACTAAGCCCTGACACAGAAAACCACGCTCTGATACCAACTTTGTCACGACCCAAAATAGGGGCCATGACCGGCGCTAGGGAACGGGAATTCTTTCAAATCCGGAACCCGTAGCGAGCCTAAAAATAAAATAAAGCATGCAATAACAATAATAACAATTTAATATGCAGCGAAAATAAAAATCATAATATCATAATATCATTTTCATCACTGGATTTAATCAAAATCTCATCACATAAATAAAATCCCTTTAATACAAATCCAGTTTCAATATAATACATCTCTTAAATAAAATACATGAAATCCAATACTTTAATTCACAACTACTGCAGTGTCTAGATAAAATAAATAAGACTCAAGTAAATAATTTACATAAAGAAGCCGGGGTGAAAGAAATCCAGCGTATTGACCTGTTACTGAGGTCTGAGGATGTTGACTCTCCTGAAAAATAGTCAACGGAGGGGAGTCAGACCTCACTGAGTGAATTACTATAATATATATACATACACACTAAGTGATAATGCATACAGTCAACAATATATATATAATATGTATATATACAGGCAATTACACACAGATGCAATAAAATCATTTTATATATATTTTCATTAAAATCATCTTTTATGAAGGATCACATAGAACCCTAGAATATAGCAACCTCAGAAAATAGTGTTAAACAACACTCTAGCCACATAGGCTCACTTATTCCAAGTATATCCACTTAATCCATTTAGACAGTAGACTGGCCCCGAGACACTAAGTCAACCGAGCTCCAGCAGTCTGACTGCCAGTGTGATTGGCCCCGAGACACTTGGTCAACCGAGCTCCAGCAATCACACCTCCAAACCACATCTCACACATCTCAATAATCATAATCAATCAATATCCACAAATAGGTTAGTAATATAGCCTAAATACTATAGGCGTACCGGTACGTACTCGGTCCTAGTGCTGCCCACTAGGTAGCACGTTCTATTGATATCCTTCATCATTAATGATGTAAAACATTCATTCACAAAAATAAATGATGCATGAATGTAAATGAAATAACAATATAATCCATATATATACCAGAAATATACCAAACGTAAACCAGGTATATTTCGAGTATATATACGTCAAATAAATTCAATCAAATCATAAATTAAACTAAAAATATATTTAAAAACATTTTTATATATATTTTATTAATAAAACATGTATATAATTTATTATATACCAAAAATAAACCAAAAATATACTTAATGTAAACTTAAGAAATAATCAAATTATTTATGCATATTTAATCAACATAAAACATGCATTTCTAAATCATGCATCCTAAGCATATATATATAGTATAGTAACTCACCTAATGCGCTCCACGAGACAGGTCCGACGGGCCTGGTCCACTAGCCCTCGGTCTCGGCGCAACTAGACAAGAAATAAATAACCGACATTAGAATAAACCTAACAGAAATCCTAGAATTCAATCTAGAGTATTAAAATACGGAAACAGAATTAGGGTTCGATTGGATATCACGTTTTACGAGAATTCTACTGAAAATTCGGTAGAACCTCCCCTGTAAAACGGACATCTCTCTACTCAAAAGAGTAGAGCCAACCCTGCAAAGAAACATACTTCGAAAAATAGGCTCAACACAAATCCATAACCCCTCGGTCGGACTCCAGACTACAATCTACCGACCGGGGTCCACAAACACAGAATAATTCCAAATATACCAAAAATATCCTTGAAACCTAGAAATACATCTCATAGGTAGAAATTACATAATTAACCTTAAAACACTGTAAAAACCGATAAAAACTCATTTTATTAGAAAAATCGTATATTATATATATAATTGAAAATAATTCCCGAAAAATAGTTTTAATTAGTTAAAAATACCAAATAATTTATAGAAATCATTTTTATACCTTAAATAACTATTAAAACCAATTAAATTACATTTTTAGACAATTTAGGGTAAAATTACCAAAATACCCCTATATATATAAATATACTTAAATTACTTCAAAAATTCACCAAAAATCATACAATTATCCAAATTAATTTTCTCAACATATTTATAAATAATATCAATAATTAAACTCAATTAACCAATTAAATTCAATTTAAAACACAATTAACCTAATTTCTCAAAATCACATAAACTTCAATAATTCAAAATAAATACTTAGAAATTCATAAAAATTCCAAATAAATTCCTATAATTCATTTCATCACCTAATTCAACCATAAACTCCAATTTCATAATTTAAATAATTAATTTCCAAAAATTAGAAAATAATATTAAAATATTCAAAAATACCCAAATATCCAAACAATCTCCAAAAATTCTACAAAAATTCATACATGTAGATTGAGCTACTAGGAACAACATTTGTGAAGGGAGTTTCCATGAATCATCCAATTCGAAGCTCAAAAAAATCAAAAACCCTAATGTGACCGAAATTGAAAATTCGAAACCTAAGCAAATCTAAACCATTTTAGCTTAAAACAAAGCTAGAATCACACTCACCGGAGTTCAAGGAGAAGAAAGAGACTGGCGGTATCGAAAACAGTGGCCGAAGGAGGGAGAAACGGCGAAGGGAAGATTTCGGCCAAAAGAGGAAGAATGGAGCTGCCGGCACCGGGGAAAGGGGCTGGAGGCGGTGGAGGATGGCTGGGAACGGCGGTGGCAAGCCGGGAGGCACACCGACGGTAGGTGGCCGGAGTTGCAGACGGTGAGGGATGGTTGTCGGGCGTCGGGCGCGGGAGGAAAGAAGAAGAAGAAGAAGAAAAAGAAAAAGAAAGAAAAAGGAAAGAAAAGGAAAAAGAAAAAGAAAGAAAAAGGAAAAAAAAGAAAAAAGAAAAAGAAAAATAAAATAATTAAATATTAATAAAATAATAATAATAAAAAAAAATAAATTTTAATAATTTAATAATAAATAAAATAATTAAATAAATATAAAAAAATAATACAATATTAGGGTTTTATGTATTAAACCCTAATTAAATAAATATACACACACGTAGGCTTTATTTAGTATTTTAAAATACGCATGAGTTCATGCAAGTCCGAAAATATATTTAAAATAATTAATAATACATTGTTTACGTGAAAATTTCCCCGAAAATGCGAGTCCCGGGAAAATTTTACGTAAAACACTGAAAATAATAAACAGTAATTAAAATAGATTTTAAATACATATCAACTCAATAAAATATCATAATATATATACAAAATTATTGACACTGCATATCCCGGTACAGTGTAAAAATATATTTTTTTAAAAACACGGGATATTACAGTTAGTGAGTTAGTAATTAGTTAGCTTTAGGTTAGTTTTAGTTAGATTTAGTTGTTTGTTAGTTGATTTTGGTTAGTTTTAGGTTGATTTGTGATTTTTGTTAATTATAAGTTATTTGTTTAATTTTTTTTACAGAATTTATTTTAATTATTTGGGTAATTCTTGGTTTATATATATATATATATATATATATATATATATATATATATATATATTAGTTGATCTAAGTTATTGGAGTTAATTTTGGTTAAGAGTATATAAAAATTAATTTAGATTAATTAAATTGATTTTTATGGAATTTTAGTATATTTATTTAGGTATTTTAAATTTTATGTATATTTTGTTAATATGGTTAATTAATTATTTTTGGTTGAATATTTGAGTTAATTAGTGTTAGTATATTATGTTAGTAATTTTAGTAGTCATAAAATAATTTTTGATAATTTATCTAAATGTTTTAGAAATTATCATATTATGTAAATTTTGATATAATAGGTAAATTGTGTGTTTTTGTTGATATTATAATTAAATACTATGTTTTAGCTAATTTTGAGATAAAATGTGGTATTAAAATAGTTTTTATAAATTATTTATTATTTTTAGTTAACTAATACCAACTATTTTTGAAAATTTATTCAAAATTAAATTATTTATTATTTTGTGGTTTGAATGAGTTTTTAATTAATATTATAGTATATTTAATCTAGATGGGCAATTATAGTTTGAAGTTGTCTATTTTATGTTGAATATTTGGAAAGTTGGATTGTTATTAATATTATATTATTATTTGAAATTTTATTAAATTATAGTGAAAAATAATTTTATTTAGTGTTTTAAAAATTAAATAAATTATATTATGATTTATTATTAATTTTTATTATTTTTGGTGATTTACTAAATTAATATTTAATATTTACTTATTTGTATTTTTGGTGAACCTCGGTTGGGAATTGTGTAGTTTGGGGTCCCAATCCGAGGTGTTGTGCCACTGTGAATTTTGAAGTGTGTTTATTTGTAGGATTGACTCTACTTCAGTAGAGGGATGTCTGTTTTATAGAGAAAACTCTATCAAATTTTTGGTAGATTTTTCGTAAAACGTGACACCGGGTCAATCCTAAAATTTTTATTCTGAGTTCGAATCGAGTCTTCCTTAGAAACTCTAGAAGTTAGGTTTCTATTTTCTGATTGTCATTTCCTATTTCTGTCTTTTAGCTGCCCCTCCAGTCGCGTCTACCAGTCGAGGTTGGACACGACGTGCTAAAGGAGCACCTTTATCTTGTAAGTTAATATTTGATTTGAGTGTCGGATTTTTAATTTAAATTATATTAAATTCTTACGAATTTAATTTTATGAGACTCTAGTCAGCATTATTCATATGATCTTGCATGATTTAATTTATAGTTGATTTAATTTATTTATTTATCTATTTTTTTATTGTAATTTTCATTGTTTTATTTATTTTCTTTTATTTTTAAATAAACCACGGTAGAATGGGCTATCTTATGGGTTTCATCAGCACTGTGTGCACATCGGTAAAATATGTGATTATTTTTAATTATATTACTAGGGCCAAAGGTCTGGTGATATTTTGCTCTCGGACACCGCCAGTAGTATAATATTTGTTTATTTAAAAAAAATACTAGGGCCAAAGGTCTGGTGATACTTTGCTCTCGGACACCGCTAGTATAATTTTAATTTATATTTATTAAATCACCGGGGCCAATGGTTTGGTGATGCTTTGCTCTCGGACATCGCCAGTGATATTGGATTAAGAGATATGACTGCAGCTGTGTATCCTGGTGATGCCTTGCTCTTGGGATTCGACAGTCTTGGATATAAGTGAGTCATATGACTGTTAAAAATTTATAAATCAGGTTCTACCAAATTTTTATACTTTTATACTGAAACAATTTAAAAAGACATTTAAATATTTATTTCTTCTCTTTTAAAAAATGGATTTATTATATGCATGCCAAATGGTTGAAATAAAATTATATTATATTATATTATATTTCCATAATATTTATTTTAATGAGGTTTTCAAATCGCTTTCATTTCTTTATTAACTTACTCAGTGAGGTCTGACTCCCCTCAATTAATTTTTTTCTAGGAGTTTGGGAGTTTACTGTTAGGCCTACTTCTCTTCGCCATGTAGCTTCGTCATCGGCTATTTTACATAGGTTTATTTAGTTTTGTTGTATTTACTTTTGTGTACCGCAATAGAGGAAATTGTATAACTGCATACTTTATTTGGAATTTCATGTATTTATAATTTATGTACCGAGATACTATTTGTATAACCGATGTTTATTTTATTCTATGCACTGATATTATGGTTTAAATTATATTGAGAAAAATATGTTTGATAATGTGCATTGTGATTTTATTAATTATTGTAAGGTTTCAAAGTTAAATATTCCATGATTTTCTTTTAAGGCTTACTATGGGTTTCAGTAGCTTTATGCTTTCCCATTCCCTAGTGCCAGTCACATGCTCCTGGGTTCGGGTCATGACAAAGTTGGTATTAGAGCTTTGGCTCATTTTTCATGCTTTTGACTGTCAATGTCTGTCTTTTTTTTTCATAATACTATGGTACAAGGGTTGTTAAACGTCGTTTGTTGATCTCTTGTCTTTTGGTTTTAGCATCTGAGTCTGTATTCTTGTCTTATTTTGAATCTTGGTTTTCTTATCTTTTCAGAATGAGGCGTGCTCAGAATACCCTTATTATAGATGCAGAACTTGGTGATGATGATCAGTCATTTCATGATGAGATTCTCTTTCCTGCCCCTCGACCTAGAGGTAGGGGTAGAGGTAGAGCTAGAATGGTAGCAGCTCAGAGGCAGGATCAACCTCCAATAGAGCCTTAGATTCCAGTAGAGGATCCTGCAGTCTTTGCAGCTGGCATGGCAGGTATTAACCAGGGCTTGGTAGCTCTTAATCAGGCAATGCCCATTGTGCAGCAGATGCTTCAGCGATAGACTCAAGGGATGTCAGATGTTGATGCAGCCTTATTGTACTCCAGAGTGGGGCGAGTTCACTTTGATGGTATTGGGGATGCATTAGATTTCATTAATACCATCGAGTCTAGGACCAGATCTGGGTATTCTGACTACCAGAGGATTATGATTGTGGAGCTATCAGTCTCAGCAGCAGCTCAGGACTAGTTTATGCAGTCCATTCAACCTTTCATGATGACGATGACATGGTTGGGATTTAAGGAGCAGTTCATGAGATTCTTCTATCCTTCGTCTATGAAAGAGAATTATAGATGGCAACTACTTAACATTGATAGGAGAGATCGATCAGTGGAGGACTAGACTCGGGAGTTCTACAGACTAATAAGGCATACTGAGGATGTAAGATAGGATGTCACCAGGGCAGTAGAGCTATATATAACTGGATTAGGCCCAGCTTATATCGGTATTCGACTAGAGGTTTGTAGTCTCGAGAGTGTGGTAGACGAGGTAAGACAACTTGAGCATAGACACATCCGACACAGCACAATACCTGACCCATATGATAGTCGCACTTTCAGACCTGTCTAGAGGGTGCAGCAGCCAGTATTTTAGATAGGCAGCTCGAGTTCTCAGTCAGCAGGCTCTTCTTAATAGAGCAGACAATTTAGGGCACATCGGACTGGTAGGCACCGCCTTACTCAGGATCGCAATAGCAGTAGGGCCGCTAGATTTGGTGGTAGCGCCAATAGTAGTAGTGGGCAGAGCTCTGGGCATGGCAGTTCTGGGTTTGGAGCTAGTGCGTGTGCCATTTGTAGTCAAGTGCATCAAGGTCTTTATCACTTGATGCCAGGAGCATGTGGTTAGTTTGGACATTTCGCTAGAGCTTGTCCGAACTATGGATTCCAGACATCTTTTGCTCAGGGATCTTCACCTACTGTTGTTCAGCCATTACAGTAGATGCCTCATCAGTATCAGGCACCCATGTACTCTCACCAGCAACCAATGTAGTATGCGAGCCAGCAGGGTCGAGGTAGAGGACAGATTCAGCCATTCACTTAACAATAGCCAGGATGTGGTCAAGCTAGGGTCTTCACTTTGACTCCTCAAGATGTGCAAGCATCCAACGATGTGGTAGTAGGTGTCATGACCCAAACATGAGGGCACGTGACCGGCACTAGGGAATGGGTAGGCATAAGGCCCCCGAAAGCCGTAGTAAGCCTTAAAGAAAAGAAAAATAAAACCTTATAATTTAAAACTTTATTTTATAACACAACACATTATCAAACTGATTTTTCTAAAATTTAAAATAGAATTGAATACATAAATAAAATATTCTCCAACGTCATATCATAAATCAAACTTAAATCATCATACATAAGCATGGTTCATACATATAAAATACATAAGTATACTTAAGTCATACAATTCATAATACAGATACTACTACAGCTTTCTAGAGTATTACAATAGTATAGCTTACAATGACCTACATAAAATGGCCGATGATGAAGAATTTCAACGTAGAGGCAGTCTGAGGTCGAACTCCCAAGCTCCTGAAAAAAGTAAATTGAGGGGAATCAAACCTCACTGAGTAAGTCAATAAAAGAGCTGTATGGTTTGAAAAAAAAACCCTTTTTGAAAAACCAATAGTTATAGTGAAAATAATTTATAATATATAGATATAGCTTTTGAAAAGTCTCGGTAGAATCCTAAACCCAAGTTTCTAACTGGCCAACTGGACTGCTGGTCCCCGAGAGCAAAGGCATCAATCGAGGAACCAAGCCGTAGTCATCCACTTAATCCAAATACATGGCACTGGCGGTCCTCGAGAGCTAAGGCATCAATCGAGGCACCCATCCCAGTCCATCATTAACTTTCCAATAACTGGTGGTCCTCGAGAGCATAGGCTTCCACCGAGGCACCCGTCCCAGTTTAATATCCACCAGTCATGCATAGAACGGATCCATCTCTCAATCTTTACCATGTGCATATGGTCCTGGTGAAACCCACCAGGTAGCCCGTTCTACCAAAATTTCTCAAAAATTGATTTTTAAATAAATAAAATGCACTTAAACCTTAAATAACATCATTAAATTAAATAAATCATATAAAAAATATTAAAAATATAAGCGAACACATCTTTAAATAAAACACATGCACAAATTATTTTATCGATTTACAAGATGAACGAGAAGGCTGACGACTGCACGTTTACCTAGATCCCACGGCTTTTACTCCGATATGCTCTAGAAAAAAAATTAACAGATTGATTGTAAAACATGTCTATGAAATTGAAATCCAAAATCAATAAAATAGTGAAATTCTAGGCTGACTCGAGGAAGATCGGATAAGACTCGATACAGAGGAAAAAGCCTAATTTACGGTAGAAATTTATTATGAATATCACATTTTACGAGAAAATCTATCGAAATTTCGGCAGAGTCTCCTCTGTAAAATGGACATCTCTCTACCATAGGTAGAGCCATACCTGCATAGAAAATGCACTTATAATATTCACAGATATTCACACTCGAGTCGGGCTTCCAAAACTACACTTAGCCCCGACTGAGATCACAATCCAACAAAACATCACAAAAATTAAATTATCTATTTCCCCCAAAACCTACACATCACATATATGATTATCCATAGTCAAAAAATCATCTCTCAATACAGATTTAAAAAATAAAATTTTACAAACCAAAATATATATATATATATATATATATATATATATATATATATATATATATATATATATATATATATATATATATATATATATATATATATGGAAACAACATTCACAATTAACATTACTCAATGAAAATTACCTATTAATACATATATAAAAATATATCTCTAAACCTCTTAAATGTTAATAAAGCTAATTAATGTATATTTTAATTATAATTAGCGTAAAATTACATATTTATCCAAATAATAGGAAAATACACATAATATTCAAAATAATACCTAATATACTATTAAAAGTTGATTCTTGAGAAATTAATATTAGTTAGTCTAAATTTGTAGATAATTTGTAAAAATCCTTTTAAATTCCTTGATTATTATACAACATCTAAAAAATCATTTTCTCTACATTAAACACCTTAATATAATTAAAAACATATAAATAACTACTAATTTCTTCTAAAAATATAATTTAACCTAATTATTCACATTTGCCATAAACTTAAAATATTTATAGAAATAGTATAAAATCACAAAAAAAAAACCAAAATTTAAATTCTAAAATTAATAACATTTAGTAATATTATTAATTATCAAAATTTCAAAATTTTTACAATAAATTTTCGAAATTTACAAAAATCTTAATTAAATATCCAAAATTTACAAAATTTATAATTGACTCCATAATTTCTAAAAAAAATCTTAAATAAACATCAATACATTACAAATAATTAACATTAATTAACCTAATTACTACTTAAACTAAATTAACAACCAATTAAACCAACTAATTATCAAATAAAATCACATAAAATTCAAATAAAATTCTGAAAAATCACATAACTCATTAAAATTATCAAAAATTAAAAAATCAACCACCTAAAACAGTAAACAACCTCAATGAACTAAAAATATACCAAGAATAACCAAGATCAAGGGAGGAAAGGAGAGATCGAGTGAGTATGACTCACTGTCGAGCTAGAAGAACAAAGGGGGAAGGGAAGCTTGCTGCCATCGGAAATGGAGGCTGAGGGAGCAGCTCAAGTGAGGTAAGAGGTAGCAACTAGCGGAGGGATGAAGCTGGCAGGGGACTATCATGCGCGAAGGAGGAAAGCTTGTTGTCTGGCAAGGAAAGAAGAAGCACTGCCACGCAAGGAAGAAGAAAGGCAACAGCAGTAGCAACCTAGAAGCTTCAGTTCATAGTGGAGATGGAGTCTCAAGCGGTGAAGGAAGCGGTATAGGGAGAGGAGAGGCGGTGTGGATGGCAGGCAGGGGAAAGAAATGGTGAGGGTGATGGATTTTCGGGCTGAATGCATATATATATATATATATATATATATATATATATATATATATATATATATATATATATATATATATATATATATATATATATATATATATATACATATGTATGTATGAATTTAATCCTATTTCTATGTACTATATATATGTATGCACACATTGAATATATATATATATACATGCATATATTTATATATGTATACATTTACATATATATATAGACACACACACACACACACAATTATAATAAGCTTATACTTGTTATAAACCCTAATAACACACACACACACACACCTATACATGTATATATATATACATATATATATATACCTAACCAAAAATAATAATTATATCGAGTAATAAACCTTGACATAATGCTAACACAAATGTATCGATTAAATAGTTTAGACAAGTAACATTTGTGTAAAATAAAAATTTAAATTTAATTATTAATAGCTGAAATTCAGAAATTGCTTTATTTAAATAAAAATATAGGGTATTATAATCTCCCCTCCTTATATGAATTCGTCCTTGAATTTAAGAAAGAAAGAAAAGAAGAATTACAAGGCTTAAGAAGGGAAGAGATATGGGAAAGAAACTCGCATCTCAACTTCAATTTCCCAAGTGCAATCCTCAACAGAATGGTTACTCTATAGCACCTTCACCATCGGCATCTCCTTAGTCCGCAACTGTCGAATTTGGCAATCCACAATCGCCACTGGGTACTCCTCATAAGTCAGATCATCGTTAAGCTCCATGGCTTGAGGTTGTAACACATGAGATGGATCACGAACATATTTCCTCAGCATGGACACATGAAATACAGGATGGATTCTCAACAGTTCTGGTGGTAACACTAGCCTATACACCACTTCACCCACTCTAGACCAAATCTCAAACGGTCCAATGTATCTAGGAGCTAGCTTACCCTTCTTGCCAAATCTCATAGCTCCTTTCATTGGAAACACCTTTAGGAACACCATGTCTCTAACCATAAAGGATGCATCCTTCCTTCTAGGGTCAGCATAGCTCTTATGTCTGCTAAAAGCTGTCTTCAATCGCTGTTGTATGATGGGGACTTTCTCTAAAGTCACCTGCACCAACTATGGACCCGTTAACTGTCTTTCACCAATCTCCCAATATAAAGGTGATCTACACTTCCTACCATATAGTGCCTCATACGGAGCCATCTCAATGCTAGCATGATAACTATTATTGTAAGCAAACTCAATCAATGGCAAGTGCGAATCCCACTGTCCTCAAAAGTCCATTACACACATCCTCAGCATATCTTCTAATGTCTGGATGATCCTCTCTGACTGACCATCTATCTGAGGATGGAAGGTCATACTGAAATCCAATCTGGTGCCTAAGGCCTTATGCAACTCTTACCAAAAGACTGAGGTGAATGTGGCTCCTCTATCCGACATTATACTCACTGGTACTCCATGTAGACAAACCATCCTATTGACATAAAGTCTCGCCAGTCTATCAATAGAGTATGTCTTCTTTATTGGTAGAAAGTGTGCTGACTTAGTTAGCCTATCAACAATCACCCAAATAGCATCATAACCTCCTATAGTTCGAGGTAGCCCAATCACAAAGTCCATAGCTATCATGTCCCATTTCCATTCAGGAATTGGCATAGGTTGCAACAATCCCGAGGGTCTTTGATGTTCAAGCTTCACTTCCTGACAAGTTAGACATCTAAACACAAACTCTACAATATCCCTCTTCATTCCATTCCACCAATATGTATCCTTCAAGTCATTATAAATCTTGGTAGAACCTGGATGAATACTATAAGCAAAAAAATGTGCTTCTTCTATAATTTCCTTCCTCAAGTTGTCAACATTTGACACACAAATCCTAGTGCCCAACCGCAATACAGCTTCTCTGTTAACCATAAAGTCTCTTGACTGCCCTTGTTGCACTTCATACATAATCCTCTACAACTGTGGGTCTCTATTCTAAGCTACCTTAACTCGATCCAAGTATATTGATCGTACCCTGAATTGAGCTAAAAGGCACTTTCAGGTAACCTTCAACTGCAACCCTTGATCAATCAACCCGTGCAACTCCTTGACAATGGGCCTCCTTTTTATGCTGATATGGGCAAGACTGCCCGCTAACTTCCTACTCAAGGCATCAACAACAACATTTGCCTTGCCTGGATGGTATAAAATGGAACAATCATAATCCTTAAGAAGTTCCATCCATCTTCTCTGCCTTAGGTTCAAATCCCTCTATTGGAAAATATATTTCAAGCTCTTATGATCAATGTATATCTCACATGTCACCCCATACAAGTAATGCCTCTATATTTTCAAAGCAAACACAATAACTGCCATCTCCAAGTCATGAGTAGGATAGTTTTGCTTGTGCTTCTTCAACTGCCTCGAAGCATAGGCAATTACTTGGCCATTTTGCATCAACACATAGCCCAATCCTACTCTGAAAGCATCACAATACACTGTATACCCTTCATTTTCAGAAGGTAGAGTCACAATTGGAGTTGATGTCAATAAGTCCTTCAATAACTGGAAGTGCTCTTCACATATGTCTGTCCACACAAACTTAGCACTCTTCTGGGTCAACCTTGTCAAAGGTGCTGCAATTTTAGAGAAATCCTTTACAAATCTCCTGTAATAGCCTGCTAGACCCAGGAAACTCCATACTTCTCTAACTATAGTCGGCCTCGACCACTCTGTAATAGCTTTTATCTTCTTAGGGTCCATTTGTATGCCATCCCTAGAAACCACGTGGCCTAAAAATGCCACTTGATTCAACCAGAACTCACACTTTGAAAACTTGGCATACAACCTATGCTCCCTTAAAGTCTGAAGCACCCTTCTCAGATGCATAACATGCTCAGCTTCACTCTTGGAATAAACTAAGATATCATCAATGAAGACTATTACAAATCGGTCCAAGTATGGCCTGAACACTCGATTCATCAAGTCCATAAAGGTTGTTGGAGCATTAGTCAACCCAAAGGACATTACTAAGAACTCATAATGGCCATATCTCGTCTGAAATGCTATTTTGGGCTCATTACCTCTTCTGATCCTCAACTGGTGATACCTAGATCTCAAGTCTATCTCAGAGAAGCATGTAGCACCTTGAAGCTGATCAAACAGGTCATCGATCCTTGGAAGTGGATACTTATTCTTGATGCTGACCTTGTTCAACTGCCTGTAATCAATACAGAGTCGAAGGCTACCATCCTTCTTCTTTACAAACAACACTAGAGCACCCTAAGGCAATGTACTGGGTCTTATGAAACCCTTATTAAGCAACTCCTATAACTGCTCCTTCAGCTCCTGTAATTCAGCTGGTGCCATTCTATAGGGTGGCATAGAAATAGGATCTGTACCAGGTATGACATCAATACAGAATTCTCTCTCTCTGTCTAGTGGTAATCCTGGCAATTCTTCAGGAAAAACATCCAGAAATTCACACACCACTGGCACCTATTCAATCGCCCCATTTTCTTTCTCAACATCTCTTACCATTGCCAAGTAACCTTGACAACCCCTTCTAAGCATCTTCTAGGCTGTAATGACAGAAATGAGATTACGAGGCATGGAGCTCTTTTTACCTTTAAAACAAAATTCTTCTTCATTTGGAATTCTGAACACCACTTCTTTCTCTCAACAATTCACAGAAGCATAATACCTCAATAACTAATCCATACCTAAAATGACGTCAAATTCTAGCACATTAAGCAACACCAAGTCCGCCAATAATTCTCTACCATCAACCAACACCGGACACGAAGGAAAGAAAATATGTGTCTCTAACTCGTCACTAAAAGGAGTCAACACAGATAAAGGAAAGGATAACCTGGAAGGCTGCCACTCGATTCTCAAAGCGAACACAGGAGAAATGAATGAATGTGAAGCACCGGGGTCAAATAATACTTTAGCATCGCATGCATAGACTGAGAGAATACCCACTACCACTGCATTAGAAGTCTGAGCATCCTGTGGTGTCAAAGTGAACACTCGAGCCTGGCCACGACCTACCTGTTGAGATGTCGAAGGCTGCATAAACCCACGACCACTAGGCCTACCAACTAAACCTCGGCCCTGCTGGCCCATAAGCTGTGGCGGTCTCTGTTGTGGCTGTACTGGTGCTCTATACTGCTAGGGCATCAGATAGTAAGGCTGAGCCACTGATGAAGATGAACCCTGAGCGTACTGTGGCTGATATCCAGAGTAAGGGCAAGCTCTGGCAAGATGACCAACCTATCCACATTTGAAGTAAGCGCCCGACAACAAATGACACAGGCCCTGATGGAATCATCAACAACTTGCACATGCACTGGCCCAGACCCAAAACTACTATGTCCGGAGCTCTGCCCACTACTACTGTTGCTGACTCCAGTACTGAATCTATGACCCCTACCACTCCTCCTATTCATAGCATAACCATGTCGGCCAACTTAGTGAGTCCTGGACCTCCTACCACCCTGCTGTGAACTACCCGCAGCCTGTTGACTCGAACTACCAATGTGAAATGCTAGCTGCTGATACCCAGGAGCTACACCATATCCACTACCGCCAACTATATAGGGATCTATCATGGTGCCCTGGCAGATATGTCACCTCTTAATCAAATGGGCCTCCTTAATCACACTCTCTAGGGTGCGATCCTCGGTAAGCATACCAATAAAAATGGGTCCTAAATCGATAACATATAGCTCTACTGCTCATGAGTATTTGTCATCCCCTGATTCCTCTGCTGTAGCATCTGCTGCACAAGGGGCATCACCTGATTCAATGCAGCAAGACCCTGATTAATCCTTGTCAGTCCAGTTACAAAGGCTATAGGGTCTATGGCTGGGGCTTCAGGCTCAACTGGCTGCTGATCAGGAATCTCAGCTGCGGCTACCCTAGCTCGACCTCTACCTCTACCTCTACCCCTATGATGTGGAGTAGGAGAGGGAGCCTCAGCGTGCACAGACTGCTAATTAAGTCTAAGAGTCAGATCAGTGGGGTCGGTTTGCACACGCCTCATTCTAAAAAAGACAAGGAAAATTGAATTCAAAACAAGGTAAGAATATTTAACGCAACACGAGATTAGAAATAAGAACATCTCAAAGACAATTAGCAACCCTATGACTGCAATAGTTATATAGAAAGATAGACATAGTCAATTAATCAAACTTATGCTTTGATACTAACTTTGTCATGACCTGAACCTAAGGGCATGTGACCGGCACTAGGGAATGGCTAGGCATAAGGCCCCTGAAACCCATAGTAAGCCTTAAAGAAAAGAAAAATAAAAACTTACAATTTAAAACTTTATTTTATAATAGAACACATTATCAAACTGATTTTTTTGAAATTTAAAATAGAATTGAATACATAAATAAAATATTCTCCAACGTCATATCATAAATCAAACTTAAATCATCATACATAAGTGTGGTTCATACATATAAAATACATAAGTATACTTAAGTCATACAATTCATAGTATAGATACTACTGTAGCTTTTTAGAGTATTACAACAGTACAACTTATAATGACCTACATAAAATGGCTGGTGATGAAGAAATTCGGCGTAGAGGCAGTCTAAGGTCGAACTCCCAAGCTCCTAAAAAAATAAATTGAGGGGAATTAGACCTCACTGAGTAAGTCAATAAAAGAGTTGTATAGTTTAAAAAAAAACCCTTTTTGAAAAACCAATAGTTATAGTGAAAATAATGTATAATATATAGATATAGCTTTTGAAAAATCTCGGTAGAACCCTAAACCAAAGTTTCTAACTGGCCAACTGGGCCCACTTATTCCAACTGGATTGCTAGTCCCCGAGAGCAAAGGCATCAACTGAGGAACCAAGCCACAGTCATCCACTTAATCTAAATACATAGAACTGGCAGTCCCCAAGAGCTAAGGCATCAACCGAGGCACCCATCCCAGTCCATCATTAACTTTCCAATAACTGGTGGTCCCTGAGCATAGGCTTCCACTGAGGCACCCATTCCAGTTTAATATCCACCAGTCATGCATAAAATGGATCCATCTCTCAATCGCTACCATGTGCACACGGTCCTGGTGAAACCCACCATGTAGCCCGTTCTACCAAAATTTCTCAAAAACTGATTTTAAATAAAATGCACTTAAACCTTAAATAACATCATTAAATTAAATAAATCATATACAAATATTAAAAATATGAGCACACGCATCTTTAAATAAAACACACGCACAGATCATTTTATTGACTTACAAGATGAATGAGAAGGCTGACGACTGCACGTCTACCTAGATCCCATAACTTTTGCGCTGATATACTCTAGAAAAGAAATTAACAGATTGATTGTAAAACATGTCTATGAAATTGAAATAAAAAATCAACAAAACATTAAAATTCTAGGCTGACTCGAGGAAGACCGAATAAGACTCGATAGATAGGAAAAAGCCTAATTTACGATAGAAATTTATTACGACTATCACATTTTACGAGAAAATCTATCAAAATTTCAGTAGAGTCTCCTCTGTAAAACAGACATCTCTCTACCATAGGTAGAGCCATACCTGCATAGAAAACACACTTCTAATATTCATAGACATTCACACTCGAGTCGGGCTTCCAGAACTACACTTAGCCCCGATCGAGATCACAATCCAACAAAACATCACAAAAATTAAATTATCTATTTCCCCCAAACCTACACATCACATATATGATTATCCATAGTCAGAAAATCATCTCTTAATATAGATTTAAAAAATAAAATTTTACAAACCAACATATATATATGTGTATATATATATATATGGAAACAACATTCACAATTAACATTACTCAATGTAAATTACCTATTAATACATATATAAAAATATATCTCTAAACCTCTTAAATGTTAATAAAGCTAACTAATGTATATTTTAATTATAATTAGCGTAAAATTACATATTTATCCAAATAATAGGAAAATACACATAATATTCAAAATAATACCTAATATACTATTAAAAGTTGATTTTTGAGAAATTAATATTAATTAGTCTAAATTTGTAGATAATTTGTAAAAATCCTTTTAAATTCTTTGATTATTATACAACATCTAAAAAATCATTTTCTCTACATTAAACACCTTAATATAATTAAAAACATATAAATAACTACTAATTTCTTCTAAAAATATAATTTAACCTAATTATTCACATTTGCCATAAACTTAAAATATTTATAGAAATAGTATAAAATCACAAAAAAAACCAAAATTTAAATTCTAAAATTAATAACATTTAGTAACAATATTAATTATCAAAACTTCAAAATTTTTACAATAAATTTTCGAAATTTACAAAAATCTTAATTAAATACCCAAAATTTACAAAATTTATAATTAACTCCATAATTTCTAAAAAAATCTTAAATAAACATCAATACATTACAAATAATTAACATTAATTAACCTAATTACTACTTAAACTAAATTAACAACCAATTAAACCAACTAATTATCAAATAAAATCACACAAAATTCAAATAAAATTCTGAAAAATCACATAACTCATTAAATTATCAAAAATTAAAAAATCAACCACCTAAAACACTAAACAACCTCAATTAACTAAAAATCTACCAAGAATAACCAAGATCAAGGGAGGAAAGGAGAGATCGAGTGAGTACCACTCACTGTCAAACTAGAAGAACAAAGGGGGAAGGGAAGCTTGCTGCCATTGGAAATGAAGGCTGAGGGAGTAGCTCAGGCGAGGTAGGAGGCAACAACTAGCGGAGGGACGAAGCTGGAAGGGGACTGTCGCACGCGAAGGAGGAAAGCTTACTGTCTGGCGAGGAAAGAAGAAGCGCTACCACGCGAGGAAGAAGAAAGGCAGCAGTAGCAGTAACCTGGAAGCTTCAGTTCACGGTGGAGATGGAGTCTCAGGCGGTGAAGGAAGCGGCACATGGAGAGGAGAGGTGGTGTGGATGGCAGGAAGGGGAAAGAAATGGTGAGGAAAATGGATTTTTAGGTTGAATGCATATATATATGTGTGTGTGTGTGTGTGTATGAATTTAATCCTATTTGTATGTACTATATATATGTATGCACACATTGAATATATATATATATATATATATATATATATATATACATGCATATATTTATATATATATATACATTTACATATATATATATATACACTATTATAATAAGCTTATACTTATTATAAACCCTAATAACACACACCCACACACACCTATACGTGTGTGTGTGTGTGTGTGTATATATATATATATATATATATATATATATATATATATATATACCTAACCAAAAATAATAATTATGTCGAGTAATAAACTTTGACATAATGCTAACACAAATGCATCGATTAAATTGTTTAGACAAGTAATGTTTGTGTAAAATAAAAATAAAAATTTAATTATTAATAGCTCAGATTCGAAAATTGCTTCATTTAAATAAAAATATTGGGTATTATAGTAGGTATTATTCCAGTCTGTTGCTTTGAGGCTAGAGTATTATTTGATCTGGCTGTTACATGTTCGTTTGTATCTCCTTTGTTTGCTTCAAAAGTGGTTTGTCTTCCTTCCAAGATGGGTTTTCCTCTGTCTATTTCAACTCCGTTTAGTAATGAGTTAGAGACAAACATTTTCTTTCCATCTTGTCCCGTGTTAGTAGAGGGTAGAGAATTATTGGCAAACTTGGTACTTTTGGATATGATCGAGTTTGATGTGATTCTTAGAATGGATTGGTTGTCCCAGTATTATGCTTCTGTGGATTATCGAGCAAAGGAAGTAATTTTCAAAATTCTTGGTGATGAGGAATTCAGATTCAGACGTACTGAGAGTTCCATGTTCTGTATTCTTATTTCTGCTATTATAGCTAGGAAGATGCTCAATAGAGGATGTCAAGGCTATCTAGCTATAGTTCGAGATGTTCAAGCAGAAATGGGATTAGTGGAGATGGTACTGGTAGTACATGAATTTATAGATGTTTTTCCAGAGGAGTTACCGGGATTGCCGTCGGATAGAGTGATAGAATTCTGTATTGATGTTGTCCTAGGTACAGATCCTATCTCTATGCCACCTTATAGGATGGCACCTACGAAGCTGAAGGAGTTAAAAGAGCAATTGCATGAATTATTAGATAAAGAGTTCATTCGGCCTAGTACATCTCCTTGGGGTGCTCCAGTTCTCTTTGTAAAGAAGAAGGATGGTAGTCTTCGACTCTGTATTGGCTACAGACAGCTGAATAAGGTTACCATCAAGAATAAGTATCCACTCCCCAGGATTGATGATTTGTTCGACCAGTTATAAGGAGCTCGACATTTCTCTAAGATTGACTTGAGATCTCGATATACTCAGCTGAGAATTAGAAGGGAGGATATACCTAAGTCAACATTTCGGACTAGATATGGCCACTATGAGCTCTTAGTAATGTCCTTTGGGTTGACTAATGCCCTAACATCCTTTATGGACTTGATGAAAAGGGTTTTTAGGCCATACTTAGATTGATTTATGATTGTGTTTATTAATGATATTCTGGTTTATTCAAAGAATAGGGCGGAGCATGCAATGCATCTGAGATTAGTGCTGCAGACTTTAAGAGAGCACCAGTTGTATGCTAAGTTTTCAAAATGTGAGTTCTGGTTAGACCAAGTGGCATTCTTAGGCCGTGTGGTGTGTAAAGATGGCATTCAGGTGGATCACAAAAAGATAGAGGCGATTACTGAATGGCCAAGACCTATAACGGTTACTGAAGTGAGAAGTTCTCTAGGTTTAGCAGGCTATTACAGGAGATTTGTGAAGGATTTTTCTAAGATTGCCGCGCCTTTAACTAGACTAACCCAGAAGAATGTTAGATTTGTATGGACTGATAGATGTGAGGAGTATTTCCAGTTTCTTAAAGATTTATTGACTTCAGCTCCAGTTCTAGCATTACCTTTTGGTGATGATGGATACATGGTATATTGTGACGCTTCCTGTGTAGGTTTAGGATGTGTGCTAATACAAAATGGCAAAGTGGTTGCTTATGCTTCGAGGTAGTTGAAGAAGCATGAGCAGAATTACCCCACTCACGATCTAGAGATGGCAGCAGTTGTATTTGCACTAAAGATCTGGAGGCATTATCTGTACGGTGTCACTTGTGAGATCTAAACCGACCACAAGAGCTTAAAGTATATCTTCGAGTAGAGGGATTTGACCTTAAGGCAAAGAAGATGGATGGAACTTCTGAAAGACTACGATTGTTTGATTCTTTACCATCTAGGCAAGGTGAATGTAGTAGCTAATGCGTTGAGTAGAAAATCATTAGGTAGTCTTTCCCACATTAGTACTGAGAGGAGACCTATTATTCAGGAGTTGCATGAGCTGATTGATCAGGGTTTGCAGTGGAAGGTGACTAAGAAGTGCCTTTTAGCTCAGTTTAGAGTATGATATGTGTACTTGGATAGAGTTAAGGCAGCTTAAAGAAGGGACCCACAGTTATAGAGAATTATGTTTGAGGTACAACAAGGTCAATCCGGAGAGCTTGTGATTGACAGTGAGGGAGTTCTACGCTTGGGTACTCGATTGTGTGTGCCAGATGTTGATGATATAAGGAAAGAGATCTTAGAAGAGGCGCATTTTTCTGCTTACAGTATTCATCCAGGTTTTACCAAGATGTATCATAATTTGAAGGATACCTACTGGTGGAATGGAATGAAGAAGGATGTTGCAGAATTTGTATCCAAGTGTCTCTTATGTCAGCAGGTGAAATTAGAGCATCAAAGGCCCTCAGGATTATTACAGCCCATGCCTATCCCAGAGTGGAAGTGGGATATGATTGCTATGGATTTTATGACTGGTTTACCTCGGACGATAGGTGGGTTTGATGCTATTTGGGTAATCATTGATAGGTTAACTAAGTTAGCTCACTTTCTGCCAGTTAAGAAGACATACTCCACTGACAGGTTGGCACGGTTGTATGTCAATAGAATTGTTTGTCTTCATAGAGTTCTAGTGAGTATAATATCTGACAAAGGAGCCACTTTTACATCAATTTTCTGGCAAGAGTTGCATAAGGCATTGGGTACCAAACTTGACTTCAGCACAACATTCCATCCTCAGACTGATGGTCAGTCTGAAAGGACTATTCAAACTTTAGACGATATGCTCTGGATGTGCGTGATGGACTTTGGAGGTCAATGGGATAATCATTTTCCACTTATTGAATTCGCATATAACAATAGTTATCATACAAGTATTAAGATGGCTCCGTATGAAGCGTTGTATGGTAGGAAGTGCATATCACCTTTGTGTTGGGAAATTGGTGAGAGATAACTCACAGGTTTATAGTTGGTGCAGATTACTTCTGAAAAAGTTCCTATCATTCAGCAGAGGTTGAGGACAGCAAGCAGAAGAGTTATGTTGATCCCAAAAGGAAGGATGTTTCCTTTCTAGTTGGAGATATGGTGTTTTTGAAGGTATCTCAAATGAAGGGAGTTATGAGGTTCGGTAAGAAGGGTAAGTTGGCTCTGAGGTACATTGGACCTTTTAAGATATGATCACGAGTTGGGGAAGTAGCCTATAGACTAGTGTTGCCACCTGAGTTATCTTGAATCCACTCAGTGTTCCATGTGTCCATGTTGAGGAAGTATATTCCTGATCCTTCTCATGTACTTCAGCCTCAAGTAGTGGAGCTCAGTGAAGATATGTCTTATGAGGAGTATCCAGTAGCGATTGTGGATCGCCAGGTTCGCTCTCGGGAGATTCCGATGGTGAAAGTGCTTTGGAGTAATCACACAGCAAAAGACTGTACGTGGGAGGCAGAATCTGAGATGCAAGCCCCTTATCTTTTTCATCCTTAGACTTTGTAATTCCTAACTTTTCTTTGAAATTCGAGGACGAATTTCTGTAAGGGGCAATACTGTAATACCCTATAATTTATTTTAATAAAAGTAATTTCTGAATTTGTATTATTTTATTATTTAAAAATGACGTTGCTTTTTTTATCATTATTATTATTATTATTATTATTATTATTATTATTATTATTATTATTATTATTATTTGTAGAGTTATTTTAACTAGTGTTAGTATTATTATTGATATTGTGTGTGTATATATATATATATATATATATTTCAGACCAAGGTTTGGTCAAAAGTATCCATACGGGTCAGCCCCTATTTCCTCTTCCTCCTTCTTTTATGCCATTTTCCTTTCCCTGCTACTGTGCACCCGAACCAGCAGCCTCCTAACCTGTCAGATGCAGCCATAACCACCCCGTTCCTTCTCCATCTGCTTCTTCTTCCTTTGATGTCATCTCTGCAGCGCATCTGTAGAAGGCAGCAGCAGCAATAGCCATGTGAAGTAGCAGCAAGAATGACTACAGCAGTAGCCTCCATCCCTTCTGCCGTGACAACCAGTACAATCACTGCCACAACCTACTGTCACTTGGAAATTCAGCCGCTCAGGCTTGCAGTAGCAGCCCCTCCCCTGTCCTGAGTTGAGTTTGAAGTAAGTTAGTGAGCTAGTAATTAGTTAGCTTTAGGTTAGTTTTAGTTAGATTTAGTTGTTTGTTAGTTTATTTTGGTTAGTTTTAGGTTGATTTGTGATTTTTGTTAATTATGAGTTATTTGTTTAATTTTTTTTACAGAATTTATTTTAATTATTTGGGTAATTCTTGGTTGATCTATATATATATATATTAGTTGATCTAACTTATTGGAGTTAATTTTGGTTAAGAGTATATAAAAATTAATTTAGATTAATTAAATTGATTTTTATGGAATTTTAGTATATTTATTTAGGTATTTTAAGTTTTATGTATATTTTGTTAATATGGTTAATTAATTATTTTTGGTTGAATATTTGAGTTAATTAGTGTTAGTATATTATGTTAGTAATTTTAGTAGTGATAAAATAATTTTTGATAATTTATCTAAAGTTTTTAGAAATTATTATATTATGTAAATTTTGATATAATAGGTAAATGGTGTATTTTTGTTGATGTTATAATTAAATACTATGTTTTAGTTAATTTTGAGATAAAATGTGGTATTAAAATAATTTTTATAAATTATTTATTATTTTAAGTTAATTAATACTAACTATTTTTGAAAATTTATTCAAAATTAAATTATTTATTGTTTTGTGGTTTGAATGAGTTTTTAATTAATATTATAGTATATTTAATCTAGATGGGAAATTATAGTTTGAATTTGTCTATTTTATGTTGAATATTTGGAAAGTTGGATTGTTATTAATATTATATTATTATTTGAAATTTTATTAAATTATGGTGGAAAATAATTTTATTTAGTGTTTTAAAAATTAAATAAATTATATTATGATTTATTATTAATTTTTATTATTTTTGGTGATTTACTAAATTAATATTTAGTATTTACTTATTTGTATTTTTGGTGAACCTCGATTGGGAATTGTGTAGTTTGGGGTCCCAACCCGAGGTGTTGTGCCACTGTGAATTTTGAAGTGTGTTTATTTGCATGATTGACTCTACTTCGGTAGAGGGAAATCTGTTTTACAGAGAAAACTCTGCTGAATTTTGGATAAATTTTCGTAAAACGTGATACCGGGTCAATCCTAAAATTTTTATTCTGAGTTTGAATCGAGTCTTCCTTAGAAACTCTAGAAGTTAGGTTTCTATTTTTTGATTGTCATTTCCTATTTCTGTCTTTTAGCTGCCCCTCCAGTCGCGTCTACCGGTCGAGGTTGGACACGACGTGCTAGAGGAGCACATTTATCTTGTAAGTTAATATTTGATTTGAGTGTCGGATTTTTAATTTAAATTATATTAAATTCTTATGAATTTAATTTTATGAGACTCTAGTCAGCATTATTCATATGATCTTGCATGATTTAATTTATAGTTGATTTATTTTATTTTATTTTATTTATTTATCTATTTTATTTATTGTAATTTTCATTGTTTTATTTATTTTCTTTTATGTTTAAATAAACCACAATAGAACGGGCTACCTGATGGTTTCATTAGGACCGTGTGCGCACCGGTAAAATATGTGATTATTTTTAATTATATTACTGGGGCTGAAGGTCTGGTGATGTTTTGCTCTCGGACACCGTCAATAGTATAATATTTGTTTATTTAAAAAAAATATTAGGACCGAAGGTCTGGTGATGCTTTGCTCTCGGACACCACCAATATAATTTTAATTTATATTTATTAAATCACTGGGGCCGATGGTCTGGTGACGCTTTGCTCTCGGACACCGCCAGTGATATTGGATTAAGAGATATGATTGCAGCTGTGTATCCTGGTGATGCCTTGCTCTCGGAATCTAGCAGTCTTGGATATAAGTGAGTCATATGACTGTTAAAAATTTATAAATCGGGTTCTACCAAATTTTTATATTGAAACAATTTAAAAAGACATTTAAATATTTATTTCTTCTCTTTTAAAAAATGGATTTATTATATGTATACCAAATGGTTGAAATAAAATTATATTATATTGTATTATATTTCCATAAAATTTATTTTAATGAGGTTTTCAAATCGCTTTCATTTCTTTATTAACTTACTCAGTGAGGTCTGACTCCCCTCAATTAATATTTTCCAGGAGTTTGGGAGTTTACTATTAGGCCTACTTCTCTTCACCGTGTAGCTTCGTCACCGGCTATTTTACGTAGGTCTATTTAGTTTTGTTGTATTTACTTTCGTGTACCGTAGTAGAGGAAATTGTATAACTGCATACTTTATTTGGAATTTCATGTATTTATAATCTATGTATTGAGATACTATTTGTATAACCGATGTTTATTTTATTCTATGCACTAATATTATGGTTTAAATTATATTGAGAAAAATCAGTTTGATAATGTGCATTGTGATTTTATTAATTATTATAAGATTTCAAAGTTAAATATTCTGCGATTTTCTTTTAAGGCTTACTATGGGTTTCGATAGCTTTATGCTTTCCCATTCCCTAGTGCCGATCACGTGCCCTTAGGTTCGGGTCGTGACAATTTACTATTTTTAACTAATTAATACTAATTTTCAAAAATATATTCAAATAATAATTTTATATACTATTTTTGTGATTAAATAAGTTTTTAACCATTTTTATTATATATATACTCTATTTAAGCAATTAATTGTGAATTTCACAATTTTATGTTAAATAATTGAAAATTTGATTTTTATTAATATTATATAATTTATTTGAGATTTTATTTAGTTAATGTGAAAATAATTATATTAAATATTTTTGATGTTTAAATATATTATATTTTGGTATTTTACGGATATTTATGGAATTTAATGATTTTTATTATATTTATTATTTAATATTGATTTGTGATGAATTGTGAACCTCGATTAGGAATTTGTGTAGTTCGGGGTTCCAACCTGAGATGTTGAACCTTGTGATTTCTTGCAGGATCAGCTCTACTTTTCAGTAGAGAGATGTTCGTTTTACATAGTTGACTCTGTCGAATTTTTGGTATAATTCTCGTAAAATGTGATATCGGGTCAATCCTAAGTTTTTGTGTTTAACTGAGTTTTAATTTTTAGATCGAGTCTTTCCTAGAATTCTTAGAAGTATACGTTAGGAATTTATTTTGATTTTATTATTATTTATTTTTCTAGCTGCGTCGCGACCGAAGCCTATCGAACCAAGCATGTTGAGTTAGTCTCAAGGAGTGCAAACTTATGAGTTATTGTTTTATATATACATTGCATATAGGATGTATAATATTAAGTATTCATGTTTTTAATATGTATTTATACATGAATTGTTTTATTAAATGATTTAGTATATGTTAGGTATACTTTTAGTATATTTTGGTATATTTCGATATATACACAATATATATGTTTGTTATATTTTTCATATACACTTAGTATATTTTTGGTATACTCATGGTTTATGTTGGTATATGTGTGCTATATATATCTAGTATATTTTTGGTATATTCTTTTATATTGTCTACCATTTTATTTTAATTGTGCATTTTATTATTTTCCATAAATATACGATTTTATTGAAGAATATCGATAGAACGTGCTACCTAGTGGGTTGCACTAGGACTGTGTACATACCGGTGTGATAAACTTTAAGGTTGAGTTTATAAAATCACTTGAGGTGACATTTGATTTATTGATTTTTGAGATTTAATGTAATGAGTAATGTGATTGCAGGAGCTCGATTGACCTAGTGTCTTGGGGCCAATCACATTAACAGTGAAACTGTAGAAGCTCGGTTGACTTAGTGTCTCAAGGCCAGTCTACTGTCCAAAATGGAATAAGATAATTACTTTGGAATTAAGTGAGCCTGATGGCTAGTGAGATATTTTGATTGAGGTTGTAGATATCTAGGGTTCTATTTGATCCTTCATTTAAATAAACATTTTCTACATATATATGGATTTTAGCATCTATGTGAAATGTGTGTATATGTATATTATTGTACTGACACTTGATTGTGTACGATTTAGGTTGCATGTATATATATTATAATAATTCACTCAGTGAGGTCTAACTCCCCTTAATATTTTTTTCAGGAGATTCCTTATCATCATACCTCAGTAGTGGACCTCTTCATCGGTCTTATTCAACCTTGGGTAGATTATGTAATTTATTTATCTAAACTTTTATTGTACTTTAGAAAACTGCAGTAGTAGCATATTGTATTAGCAGTATGTTATTTTGGATTTGAGACCTATCTTTGAATATTGTATGAATATATTTTTATTTTATGAAACGACATTTGAGTATTTATTTTTATATTGATTTAAATTTTAATTATGATGTATTTTTATATTATTATTGCATGTATTTTTATTTTTAAGGTTTTCTACTGGTTATGGATTTGAAAGAATTCCCATTCCCTAGTGCCGGTCATGACTCCCGGTTTGGGTCGTGACAAAGTTGGTATCAGAGCCTGGGTTATTAGTGTTGTGGACCTAGGTTTTCAATGGTGTGTTTTCTTTGAAACTACTACAGTTAATTAGGTTCAATTATGTTTTCGATAAGTTTTCCTTGATTTAGTTTTCTGCATAATCGTTAGGTTGTCTATTTTGTCTGAATCTCTTTAGTTTTTATCTTTTCGAAATAAAGAGGTGAGCGCGTGTCGCTCCATCGATTGTTGAGGCCAAGGATGATGAGTCCTTCCAAGATGAGGTTTTACCTCATGAGCTGCTAGCGAGGCACAGAGGCCGAGGCAGAGGTAGATCTCAAGGAGCAGTAGGTCACCATAGATATAGAGCACTATAGGATGATGAACCTGTAGAGATAGAGTACGAGGAAGCTGAGATACCTCTAGTTGCACCATAGATGCAGCCTACTTATCAACAGGGTATGTCAGACTTTAAGGCAGCATTGTTCTATGCCAGAGTTGGCAGTATAACATTCGATAGGATGTCAGACCCTCTAGATTTTTTGCATGCCATTAAGATGAGGACTTAGACTACTCACATCGAGTACCAATGAATCATGATAGTCAAGCTGTCTATAGAGGGACCAACCCTAGATTGGTTCATCCAAATGATACAACCATACATAATGACTATGACCTGGGCTCAGTTCCGAGAGAGGTTTATAAGGAGAATCTGTCTAGAGCCACTGCAAATGAGCTATAGACTCAGATTGACTAGCATCTCCATAGGTGATATATCTGTTGAGGACTACATTAGAGAGTTTCTCTGACTTGGCAGATATGTAAAGGACCTAATGCGAGGCCATTATTTCACTGTCATGACTTACGTCACTAGTATGGGTTCTACTTTTACTGGGATGCCTACTATAGGCCTTACTCTTGAGTTAGTGATAGAGTTTGCCAAGGAGATAGAGCTGAGACTAATCAGGCAAGGAGCTATGCTTGATTACTATCAATTAGGAGGTGTTTAGTAAGGAGGATTCCAGACTACTATGTATTTAACTTTCTAGATTAGTTCTAGTAGTCAATAGAGAGGCTTAGTACAATAGAGTTAGGGGCAACAATAGAGAGTCCATAGGAGTAGCAGTCATGGTTGTGCTGGACCTTGTAGACCTATCAAAATTTGACTTAGGTGCTTCTAGCGATAGCAATGGTCAGAGTTTTGGTTATGGCAGTATAAGATATGTAGCCAATGCTTGTCGAATGTGTGGGAGAATCCATCAGGGACCGTGTTATATGACTCTTAGAGCATGTTTTTGATGCAGATAGACAGGGCATTTCACAAGATCATGCCTATATTTTAGTTTTTAGCACAACAGTTTCCACAGTATTCTATTGCCAATGAAGCACTGACACCTTTTCAGTTACCGCCAGCTCAGTATTCGAGTATGACGTAGATTGTTGCCTAGTAGGGGCATGGCAGAGGTACCAGAGGGGGTATTAGGGGTTTTGGCCAGGTTTCCACTAAACATCAATAAGGTTGAGGTTAGGCTAAAGTTTTCCACCTCACTTAATAGGATGCTTAGGCATCTAATGTCATCATTATAGGTATTATTCTAGTCTACTTCTTGGATGCTTGGGTTTTGATGGGTGCTACACACTCTTTCGTGTCCCTTGTTTTTACTTCGAAGTCATGTTGGCAAGCTTTGAGGATGGCTTTTCCTTTGTCTATTGCCACTCCTATAAGCGATTTGTTAGACACCGATGCTGTTCTTTTTGGTTGTCCAATGTTAGTCGGGGGCAAAGAACTGCCAGCGGAATTAGTGTTGTTAGATGTGATGTAGTTCGGATTGTAAGCTTTCTTCAATTTTAGTTTTTATGCATTTTAGATTTTTATTTTTATTTTTAGCTTGTGCTTGTTTGATTCATGAGAATTTCCTTAAGAATTGTTGTTATTTGGAACTTAAGCTTCTAAAATATATATATATTTTGAATTATAGGTGTTTTTTTTTATATTTTAATAATAATTAAAAATGAATTTTTATTAATTATGTTATTTATTTATTTTGGATGGAAATTTGGTTAAATTAGTATTGTTAATTTAAGCTATTAATTTTGGTAGTAAGAAAATAATTTTTAGAAATTTTGTATAATCTTTGAATAATATATTGTGTTATGTGATTTTTGAATAAATGGGTATATTAAGTGTTTTTATTGAAATTATAGTTAAATAACATATTTTAAATAATTCTGGAATAATAAATACTATTAAAATAATTTTTACGAATTATTTACTATTTTTAACTAATTAATACTAATTTTTAAAAATATATTCAAATAATAATTTTATATACTACTTTTGTGATTAAATAAGTTTTTAACCATTTTTATTATATATATATATATATATATATATATACCCTATTTAAGTAATTAATTGTTAATTTGTAATATCCTGAGATTTTAAATAATTTTAAACTGCATCGGGATATGCAGTGTTAATAATTTTGATAAATATATTTAATTATTTGATTATTTAATTAGTTTCATATTTATTAAAGTTATTTTAAATTATTTTAAATTTTTTACGTAAAATTTTCTCGAGAATTTTATTTTTGAAAAAATTAAAACCTAAATAAATAATTATTAATTATGTTAGTCAGTTTTACATATTTGCATGAATCCATGCATGATTTTAATTATTGTATTAATATATATATATATATATATATATATATATATACATATTTAATAATTAGAGTTTATTTTAATTAAGTATATATTATATATTTTTATTAAATTAATATGTATTATATATATATATATATATATATATATATATATATATACAAATATAAAAGTTTGATTTATTTACGTTTCCTGCCACTCCTCTTCTCCATTTAACCCAACACCCTCACCCTCCATCTCCGCCACTGTTAAGCTTTTCCCTTGACGTCGGTGTGCTATCCGGCGTGCCACCACATTCCCAAGCTTCCTCCGCCGCCAGTAGCCTCCATTTCCGGTGAGTTTTGGCCATGAAAACCCGAGGAAGTCGAAACTTAGCTCATCGTCGTTTAAGCCTTTTCCGGCCACCATCTTGAACGCCATTGGTCTCTATCTCTTCCTTGAGCTTCGGTGAGTTCATTTCCCAGCTTAGTTTCACATGATTTGGTCTAGATTTCCCTTGGTTATCAATTTTCATTTTCGGCCACTTTGAGTTTTTGATTTTTTTGAACTTCAATTCTAATCATTCAAGCTTACTTACTTCATAAATATTGATCCTAGTAGCTCAATCTACATCCTGTAATTTTTTTGAAATTTTTGGGAATTATTTTGATTTTTGTGAATTTTTTTATTATTTTATTAATATTTTCTAATTTTCGTAAATTAATTAAATAAATTGTGAAATTGTGATTTATGGAGTTCATAGGAGTTAAAATTAATTTTAGAATTTAATTTGTAATTTTTGTATAATTATTATGAATTTATTTAGTTTAGGTGAATTTTGGAAATATACGTTAAATGAGTATTTTGTTAAAATTAATTGGTTAATTGAGTATAATTATTGATTTTATTGAATTATATGTGGAGAAATTAATTTTTGAGTAATTATATTATTTTTAGTGAATTTTTGTATAATTATAGTGTGTTATGTGAAATTATATATAACTAGGGGTATTTTGGTAATTTGGCACTAAATTGGTTAAAAATTAAGTTAAATTGGTTTTAATAATTATTTGAGGTATAAAAATTATTTTTATAAATTATTTAGTATTTTTAACTAATTAAAACTATTTTTTGAAAATTATTTTCAAATTATATATAATATATTATTTTTGTAAATAAATGAGTTTTTAATGATTTTTAATGTGTTTTAGGGCTAATTATGTAATTTGGAATTATAAAATGAATTTTGGCTAATATTTATGAATTTATTAAGAATTGTTGATTTTTAATAATATTTTATTAAAATTAGGGTTTTATTGTAATTATCTGTTAAATAATTATTTTCAGTGTTTTAAATATTTAATTTGCTATATTTTGGTATATTAAGGGTATTTTCGAATTTTTTGGAATTTAAATGTGTTCTGTGTTTATCTTGTGAATTGTGAACCTCGATCGGTAGAATTGTAGTTTGGGAGTCTGACCAAGGGGTTGTGAGACTGTGTATTTTTGAAGTGTGTTTTCTTGTAGGACTGGCTCTACTTTCTGAGTAGAGAGATGTCCATTTTACAAGGGAGGTTTTGCCGAATTTTTGGTACAATTCTCATAAAACGTGACATCCGGTCGAATTCTTATTCCTAATCTATGTCTGGTGTTTTAGATTGAGTTTCTAGAATTCCGTTAGACTTATTCTAATTACATATTGTCGTTTATTTGTTTAGTTGCGCCAAGACCAAGGCCTAGTGGACCATGCCCGTCGGACCCGTCTCGAGGAGTGCATAACTGTGAGTTGTTATTTTATATATACATATTTTAGGATTGTATGTTTTAGAAATGTATGTTTAAATTTTATGAAATATGCATAAATGGTTTAATAATTGCTTAGGTATATTTTGGTAAATTTTTGGTATATTTTAAATTAAATGCATGTTTTATTATTGAATTATACTTAAAATGTTTTTAAGTATATATATAGTTTATTTCTGGTTTATTTTGTATTTAAATTAAATTTGTTTAATATATATATACTCGAAATATACTTGGTTTATTTTTTGTATATTTCTAGTATATATATGGTTTATATTGTTATTTTAATTAATGTCATGCATCATTTATTTTATGAATGTATGTTTTATATATAAATGAAGGATATCAATAGAACGTGCTACCTAGTGGGCAACACTAGAACTGAGTACGTACCGGTACGACAATAGAATTTAGGTTAAATTACTAACCTATTTGTGAATATTGATCAGATTGATTTGATTGATATGAGATGTGATTTGAGAGTGTGATTGCTAGAGCTCGGTTGACCAAGTGTCTCGGGACCAATCACACTGATAGTCAGACTACTGGAGCTCGATTGACTTAGTGTGTCGGGGCCAATCTACTGTCCAAATGGAACAAATGAATTTATTTAGAATAAGTGAGCCTGTATCGCTAGAGTGTTGTCTAACACTGTTTGAGGTTGCGATCATCTAGGGTTCTATTTGATCCTTCATAAATGGATATTTTTCAGTGTCATATATATAAAATGATTTTTGCTGCATCTGTGTGTATTTTCCTGTATATATATCTATTACATATATACTATGGAATATGTGCATTTGTAATTTAGTTATGCATGTATATATATTATAACAATTCACTCAGTGAGGTCTGACTCCCCTCCGTTGACTATTTTTCAGGAGAGTCTTCGTCCTTAAACCTCAGTAGTAGACCCTTACGTTGGATTTCTTCTGCCCCGGCTTTACTATGTAAACTGCTTACTTGATTTTATTTTTTGTATTCTAGACACTGCAGTAGTTCAGTTGTGGGATGTTTATTTTATATATGTATGACATTTGTATTTTAAAGGATTGAAACAAGAATTTGTATTAAAAGATATTATATATATGAGATGAGTTTGTTTTATCAAACAAGTTGGTGGATTATTGTTATTACATATGAGATTCTAATTTCTGCTGCAAGATATTTTATTTATATTATTTTTATTGCATGCTTTTATTTTATTTTATTTTAAAGGCTTGCTATGGGTTCTGGATTCGAAAGAATTCTCGTTCCCTAGCGCCGGTCATGGCCCCTTGTTTTGGGTTATGACATAATTTCACAATTTTATGTTAAATAATTGAAATTTTTATTTTTATTAATATTATATAATTTATTTGAGATTTTATTTAGTTAATGTGAAAATAATTATATTAAATTTTTTTGATGTTTAAATATATTATATTTTGGTATTTTATGGATATTTATTGAATTTAATGGTTTTTGTTATATTTATTATGTAATATTAAATTGTGGTGACTTGTGAACCTCGGTTGGGAATTTATGTAGTTCGGGGTCTCAACCCGAGGTGTTGAGCCTTATGAATTTAGAAGTGCATTTTATTACACGATCGGCTCTACTTTTCAGTAAAGAGATGCTCATTTTGTAGAGGAGACTCTATTGAATTTTCAGTAGAATTCTTGTCAAACATGATTTCGGATCTTTCGATATCCTAAGTTTTTATGTTTAACTAAGTTTTAATTTTTAAATCGAGTCTTTCTTAGAATTCTTAGAAGTATATGTTAGGAATTTAGTCTGATTTTATTATTATTTATTTTTCTAGCTATGCCAAGATCGAGGCCTATCGGATAAGACCCATTGAGTCAGTCTCGAGGGGCGCAAACTTATGAGTTATTATTTTATATATGCATTTCATATATAATGCATGATATTGAGTATTCATATTTTTAATATGTATTTATACATGAATTGTTTTATTAAATGATTTAGTATATGTAAGGTAAACTTTCAGAATATTTTGGTATATTTTAATATATATGCAACATATATGTTTATTATATTTTTAATATACATTTAGTATATTTTTGGTATACTCATAGTTTATGTTGGTATATGTGTGGTATATATATCTGGTATATTTTTGATATATTCTTTTATATTGTATGCTATTTTATTTTAATTGTGCATTTTATTATTTTCTATAAATATACAATTTTATTGAAGGATATCGATAGAACGTGCTACCTAGTGGACTGCACTAGGACTGTATATTTACCAGTGCGATAAATTTTAGGGTTGAGTTTATAAAATCACTTAAGGTGACATTTGATTTATTGATTATTGAGATTTGATGTAATGAGTAGTGTGATTGCGGGAGTTCGGTTGACCTAATGTCTCGGGGTTAATCACACTGATAATGAGATTGCGAAAGCTCGGTTGACTTAATGTCTCGAGGATAGTCTACTATCCAAAATGGAATGAGAAAATTACTTTGGAATTAAGTGAGCCTGATGGCTAGTGAGATATTTTGATTCAAGTTGCGGATATCTAGGATTCTATTTGATCCTTCATTTAAATAAACATTTTATGCATTTATATATATATAAAAATAGATTTTAGCATATGTGTGAAATGTGTGTATATGTATATTATTATGCTGATGCTTGACTGTATATGATTTAGGTTACATGTATATATATTATAATAATTCACTCAGTGAGGTCTGACTCCCCTTAATATTTTTTTCAAAAGATTCTTCATCGTCATACCTCAATAGTAGACTTCTTCACTAGTCTTCTTCATCCCCGGCTACATTACGTAATTTATTTATGTGAACTTTTATTGTACTCTAGAAAACTACAGTAGTAGCATATTGCATCAGCAGTATGTTATTTTAGATTTAAGACCTCTCTCTGAATATTATATAAATATATTTTTATTTTATGAAATGACATTTAAGTATTTATTTTTATATCTATTTAAATTTTAATTCTGATGTATTTTTATATTATTATTGCATGTATTTTTATTTTTAAGGCTTGCTATAGGTTCCAGATTCGAAAGAATTCCTGTTCCCTAGTGTCGGTCATGACTCTTGGTTTGGGTCGTGACAAGGGGTTAGCCTTGAAGTGTGCCTAGAGAGTGAGTTTGTGATGGCCTATCTATTATGGTCGGGTTGTGATGCTTATCATAGGGATGGTTAATACATGCGAAATGTTGTATTGTTGTTTAAAAGGCATGTTTTACTTGGCTATGCTTGCACAAGTTTGAAAGTGAGAAAGGATTAAATGTTTTAAGGGATTGTAATATGATTTCAAATACTCTTCTATTATCATTTGAGAAGTTTAACGTATTTGGTTTAACTAAATTGTTTTTTACTTGATATATCTATTCATTGAGTATTTTTGTACTTATTTTACTCTATTTTATAAACATTTTCAGATAGCAGGGCTTAATAGTTGGTGGATAAAGTTAAGTGAGTGTGAATAGAAGTTTAAGAATAAGGTTGGCCAACATCATCATTAGAGAAGCCTTGTTCCTTTATTTCTTAAGCTTGTTATAGAAGTATTGTAAATGAGTATATTTCTAAGTTTTAAAAAATGGTGGCTAAGCTCTATGTAATATAACTATTTGGAAATGTGTTTTATATTATCGTAATGATGATTTCACTATTGTGTTTTTAGTTTACAAAGATTATTAATAATCTAGTAAAAAAATATAATTTTTATATTATTCGATTACTTTATACGTATTTTACTATATATAAATATGAATTTTACTATTCATAAATACATACTATTTTAGAAAAAGTTCTTATTCTTTAAATGTAACATATGAACAAGATTAAACTTTTAAAAGAGATTAATCTAAATCCTTGTCCAAATATAACGATATTTATAATATATTTAGACTAAATTATATAGTTTGTTAATGGTTGATTTTAAATATTCATCTCAGGCTATGTGAGATAAGGTATGACACATAGGATCATGAGTTTGTATCACAACTATCTATTAATGACTGATATCATCCTTCGACAAGGTATATTGGTGGGAGACATCATCATTCTCATCAGAAGCATCATCTGCAACGTTTTCCTTTTGACCATCTGCAACATCTATTGTCCTTTGTTGATAATTAGAAACATGTCTATGATCAACCTGCAAAGCATTAGATCGGAATCGGACATCAGACCGATTTGTCATACGATGGTCCTTCTGTTGATTAGTGGAAGCATCATCATTGTCATGTTGAGCAACAATATTAATGTAATATTTAAAATTTGTATTATTAATTAAATTAAATTATTTTTAATTGATTATGATTATTTTATTATTAGTAGTGTATTAAATTTATTTTTACTTTAATATTATTATTTTTGGGAGAGGAAATATTATTGGAGTGTGTTGGCAACTTTAATCCTTATATTTGAAGTTGTCCGACCAATATACGGAGATGGTCCTAAGACTTCATCTCCATGGCCTGGCTGGTGCTTGGTCTACTGAAGATATATCCAGAAGATATCTTTAGAGAGTCCACTTTGATCGTGTATAATCCATTGATATGTTTTGAGCTTTTGGAGGTATTATTCTGACTTTCGTATTTTCTTTTTTATTTTGTAAATGGCTAACTTTTTTCCTTTCCGTATGGGATTCGACTTGTAGATGACAAGCCCAAAGTATAAGAAAATGTTCAGATTCCTTCTCTATCGCCCCAACCTACAACGCCGGTGGCACCTGCTGAAGATGCTAGTCTGAAGGGTAAATCTATTGTTGGGTCCTCTCGGGGAGACAAAGATGAGGGGCAGAAGAAGCGTGCTCTGGATAGAGACTCGGATGCTAAGGAGCTGTGCAAGGAAATATTCGTCAAGCGTCTAAAGCTCTTTGGGTGTCTGGATATAAAGGCTTGGATCCTTAACAAAATGAAACCTACCAGCATCTCAAATGCTCAAGTTAGAGACAAGTATGTAGAATCCTTGAGGTTGCTAGCTGACATGTAGTGCTAGATGGAAGAGGACAATGAGGAGTTGTACAACTCCATGATTGGACACTCATTGGAGGTAAGAGTATGATGTTGTCTATCTTGTATTCTGTGTTGCCAGGGAATGACATTTGTTCTCTTTCTCGTATGGCTCAGGCTTTGCTATTGGCGAAAGATAATTACTACTACTTGAAGAGCCAGTATAGCCTGAATGAGACAAAGTTGGGTACTATAGCAATTGACTTTGAAAAGAAGTTGAATAAGGCAAAGGCGGTGCTAGAGCTTTGCCAAACTAGACACGTAGAGGCAAGGTTTGAGGTGGAGGTGAGCTAGAAGAAAGTGGCTTATCTGGAGCACAGTTAAGTGCAATTGACTTCTAAGATCCAAGAACAAGATGCCCAAATCACCACCCTGGAAAGGCAGCTAGGAGAACCTGAGAAATCTTGTGAAGATGAAAAAAAGATGTATTAAAACATGGTAGGGGGATTTATGAAGGCATATAAGTCCGAGTGACAAAGAGTTCTACTTGCCCAGAATTCAGCATTAGACTTTTCATACTTGGATAAGATAACTCCAATTGTCCTAGCTAGGATTGCCACTGAGGAGGATGTTTGAAGTAAAGCCTCATCCCTTTGTGTGAAAAAAGCTAAGTCTGTTGCTATGGGATTGTCCTCCGAGCTTCTACCATGAAAGTCTCTACAACCGAATGTCCTTTCATTTAAGCCCTCTGACGCTCAATTATTAGATTAGGATATGTGTTATTCTCTTTTTTCTTTGTATAATGTAAATTATTCTGTAATGTAACCTTTGCTAATTAATAAAAAAAAATTTTTGACAAGATCTTAAGTACATATATTGGTAGTATTTTTTGAGACAATCTGACTTCTAATGCCGCTATAGTTCTTTCCCATCTCTATCTCTGATCTTGTATGCCCCTTTAGACATGCTCTCTATGATCTGGTAAGGACCTTCCCAATTAAGTCTAAGTTTTCTTATACTTGTGTTGCCTATGTTGATGTCTGCCCTTCTAAGTACCCAATTCCCACTTTAAATGTCTTAGCTGGATGTGTCAATGATGGTATTCAATAATCTACCGCCTTTATGCTTTTGCGACTGTGGAATCATGTTCTCATCTTTCTTTCAGTAGATCCAGGCATATATGGGCGTTAATGTTGTTGGTGTCCTGGTCTAATTCTTTGCTGACCTTGTAACTTAGTGATTCGATTTCTATTAGTATTATTACATCCATAATGTAGGTTAGTCTGAATGTGGTTTCTCCTGTGGATGATCTGGACGTAGTCTTGTAAGGCCAGATGACACTATTAAGTTCTTTAATCCAATTTCCCTTCTTTTCATCGAGCCTCTTCTTTAACCCTTGCATGATAATCCTGTTGGTGACCTCAGTTTGCTTGTTTATCTGAGGGTGAGCTACTAAGGTGAAATGAAGCTTTATTCTAAAGTCAGAGCAAAACTTTATAAATTTCTTATTATCAAACTGCTTTCTATTATTTGTGATTAGGGTATGCAGTATTCCGAACCTGCATATGATTTCTTTTTAAAAGAAGTGTTGAACACGGGCTTCTATGATGGTCGATACAACCTCCACTTTTACCCACTTAATGAAATGGTCTATGGAATTGGGAATTTTTTCTATAATGTTAAGGTTGGGAAGGGACCCAAGATGTCCATTCCCCATATGGCAAAGAGCCAAGGACTGCCAATCAGATATTGAGGCTTGGAAGGCTTGTGATTAAGTCAGGCAAACTGCTAGCACTTGTGGCATTCCTGGGTTAGCTTCCAAGCCTCTTATGACATTGTGGGCCAGTAGTATCCTTATAATAATGACTTCCTAGTTAACAAGTATTGTGATTCATGTGCTCCATAAATTCCTTTGTGGATTTCCTTAAGTATATAATTCTCTTCTTCTAGGGACACGCATTTAAACCATAGGTGTGGGAGGGATCTTCTATAGAGTTCTTCATGATGGATAGAGTAGTGGGCTACCTTTATCTTTAGTTTTTAAGCTTTTAGTTTATCTTCTGGAAGTATACCATTTTCTAGATATTGAATAATCGATTTCATTCATTTCGGGACTTCCCGTACATCTATGATTTTTGAATCCTTGGTGCTTGGTGTCATTAGTGCTTTGGTGAGATATATTCCTCTAAACGCTTGATTGTTTTTTCCCATTGAGCTGGCCAATAGGTTAGCCTTAGAGTTTTCATTTTGGGGAATTTGGATTATTTCCCACTGTCCCCCGTCTTACTTGATCTTCTTAAGCATTTGCATGACTTTTCCAATGTATTTGGCAATTCTTGAATCTTTAATTTGGAATGTCCTTGTGACTTAGTTCACTACTAATTGAGAGTCCAAGTGTATCATAAGATGCTTGGCTTTGACCTCTAAGGCCAACTTTAGGCATGTGATAAGTGCTTCATATTCTGTAACATTATTGGTTGTGTTATACTTTATTCGAATGACATATCTAATATGAACTTTGAGTGGTCCTTTGAGGATAATCTCAGCACTAGATCCTTGGTTGGAGGATGCCATGTCAATATAGAGCCTCTATTCTAGGGCTTTGGAAGTGGCGAGATCTTCTGGCATCATTTCCTGTACAAAGTCTGCTAATGCTTGAGCCTTCACTTACTGTTGGGACTCATAGTCGATGTCGAATTCTTCAAGGAATATCGACCATTGAACTAACCTGCCATATGTCTTAGGTCTTTGTATCATTTTCCTCAAGGGGAAGCTAGACCTTACCACTATGAGATGAGCCTGGAAGTAGTGCCTAAGCTTTCGGGAGGCATGGACGATGGCCATGGCCAATTTATGTAGTATTAGGTAACGAATGTATGATCCTCGAAGTACTTTTCTAAGGTAGTATACCAGGCTTTGCTGACTCTTTTCCTCCTTTACTAGTACTGAAGCGATGGATTCTCAGCCTACGGAGAGGTATAAGTACAGTGTTTCCTCTAGGATCGATTTGCTGAGTAGAGGTAGCGAGGATATAAATTTTTTAATATCTTTAAAGGCAACCTGGCAGCCTACAGTCCAAACAAATTTCTTAAAATTTTTTAGAGCTTGAAATAGCGGTAGGCACCGTTTGACTAAGCAAGAGATGAAACACCCCAAAGTCATGATCCTACCATTCAGTTTTGAAAGCTTGTGGATAATCTTCGGAGCTTTCATATTGAGAATGGCCTCCATCATTTCTGGGTTAGCATCAATCCCTCTATAGGATATCATGAATCCTAGGAACTTCCTTACCTTGACTCTAAAGACGCACTTCTTTGGATTCAACTTGATCTGGGACTGGCTTAGCAATTAGAGGATTTGATCAAGGTCCACGAGGTGTTGCTTTGTATGCTTGCTTTTGATAATAATGTCATCCATAAATACTTGCACATTTTTCCTAATTTGGTTTCGAAGTACATGGTTCATCATCCTTTGATAAGTTGGCTCCACATTCTTTAATTCGAAGGGCATCACTTTATAGCAGTAAAGACCTTTGTGGGTGATGAAGGATGTTTTCTCTTAGTTTTCTTCCTTCATTGGTATTTGGCGGTATCCTTGTGCTATGTCTAAAAAATTATAAACACTGTGGCTGGTAGTGGAGTCTACTAATTGGTCAATTATTGGTAGTGGGTAGCTATCCTTGGGGCATGCCCAGTTGAGGTCAGTGTAATCCACATATATTCTATATTTGCCATTGGATTTCTTTATTAGCACCACGTTGGCTACCCATTTTGGGTGGGTAACTTCTGTAATGAATCCAACTTCTAGCAACTTCCTTATTTCTTTAGTGATTATCTTCTACCTCTCATATGAAAAAGTCCTCTTCTTCTAGATCACTGGCTTTGCCCGAAGTCTGATTTTCAAGCTGTGCGAGGCAATCCGAGGATCCACCTCGGTAATCTTAGATGCCCGAGAGGCAAACCCTCTTGAGTGTTTAGTGAGGACCTCACTTATTCCTTACTTAGTTCCACTATTAAGCTTATTTCCAATCTTTATTATTTTCCCCTCAACAATATGTAATGTCTGTATATCATCCATCAGTTTAGGGTTGACTCCCTGCTTCTTTATCTCCTAGGTTTCTAGGGGGAATGCTTTTGTCTGAGGTTTGATTGCCATCTGGTAGCACTGCCTGGCCATGTGCTGATCTCCATGAATTTTTAGAATTCTGCCTTCGATTGGAATCTTCATGGTCAAGTGTTGAATACTTGTGACTACATCAGTTTTATAAATAATTGGTCATCCTATAATACTATTGCATGCCAGTAGGAGATCTAACATGCTGAACTAAGCTTTAATGACTTTTGTTTCATCAATGTCCTGGTCTCTAAATTCCAAACTTAGCTCTACAATTCCCATCAGTTGTATAGTTGCTCCATAGAAGCTCATAATCGGATTTTGGATAGCCTTCAGGTCAACAATAGAGCCTCCTATCACTTTATAGGCATTCCAAGACAATGCGTTGATGGCGCTTCCATCATCGATTAGTAATCTCTTCATGAGATAATTGTTAATATATGCGCTCACCACTAGGGCATCATTATGGGGGGTGCCAAACATGGTTTCCATCTTTTGAATTAAACATGACAACTTGTCTCTTATTGAGGGTAGGTCTTTCCTTTTTATGGGCCCTTTTAGACCTCTTCTTATCATTTCCTCCTTCAATAATCATGTTGATTATGCAAGCCAGTTCATTCAAGATCTTCTTTAGTTCTGGCCTATCTTGTCCTTATGCATCCTAATTCTTGGTTCCTCTGGACGTGTCAGTAAAGTTGCTGAGTTTACCATTTTGCACTAGTCTTTCTATAGAATTCTTCAGTTCTCGGTAGGCCTCAATATTGTGCTCATAATCTCGATAATATTGGTAGTAATGGCCTTTGTCTTATGTGGTTCTCTTATTTAGACTTAATCTTCTAGCTAGGGTAATTCCCACCCTATTCTGTATGACCCATATGAGGATCCAGGATTTAAAGGTATTTAAAGGTATGTATCTCTCAACTTCCTTTTCAAACCTTTCCATTGGGTTTTTGAAGTTCATTTATGGAAAGCTTGCCCTTCTGGATTTTGATCTTTCTTCTTTAGCTTGTGCTTTCTGCTCATCCCTTCGCATCCTTCTGCCTTCATCCATTTTTATCATCTTGACTGCCATGGCCATCACCTCTATGAAAGTGTCAGGTCATTATCTTGTCTTTGAGCTTTTTAAGTCTGGTGTCATTCTTTAGGGCTTTAATAGCTACTTCATTTACAAGATTCTCAATTTGTACTGCCACCTTGTTGAATTGGTCCAAATAGCTTCCCAGTTATTCATTAGCCTCTTGTCAGCACATTCGAAGGTCATTTATGTTTTTGATTAGGGGAATGTTAGTAACGAACCTAGTTCAAAATTTCTCTGCTAGGTCTTTGAAAGAGGTGATGGAATTCTCAAGAAGCCGGTGAAACCACTTTTGAGTACTCTCTGTGAGCATTCTTAGGAAAACCCTGCACATGATTCCATTATTCATGTTCTAGAGCAATATTCTTGTTCTTAATGAGGATATGTGGTTGATGGGATATCCAGTTCCATCATATTGATCTAGTTGCGGCATTTTGAATTTAGTTGGGATCTCTATCTGGATTATTCTTCTTATAAAGGGCATTCTTCCCTTCATAATGCATTCATCTTCTTTCCTCGGTCTTGTGCGGGATTTGTGTATAACCTCTTCAAACTTTTAAGTTAATTTTGAGTCATCGAGAGCTGGAACCATTGAACTGGATTCCCCTTATAGAACTTTACACTTTCCTTTGCTTCCTTTGAGTAATTTTGAAGATGTAGTGTTGTTTTCTATGTGAGTTGCCTAGGTTTGCTGCTTTGAATTAAGGTAGCCAATTGTTGTTACATTAGGGCTATCTAAGCTTGAATGTTTTGTATTATTACTTCTTTATTTATTAGGGTGAGGCTGAATGTTTGAGTTACAGTGTTTAGGTTAGGTGTAGTTATGGCAGGTGTTCCTAGTAGATTCGGAAAAGGTACGGAAGGTATAGGTCTATTATAGTGTTGAAGGGGAGCATAGTATGGGAGGTTAGTGCTAGGAGCTTGCCACCCTCACGTGTTTCTAAATGGATTATATGTACAACTAGATGAGGGTCATGTATACTAAAAAGGGGCTAGCGGTACTATTGTTAGGGGAGGTGTTGACAAATTGATTGGAGGAATAAGGGCGGAAAGGTTGATGTGTGTGTCAGGAGTCGAGATTGGCAGTGGGCTGGAAGTTATGATGTTAATGTCTTAAGTTGGTAGATGCATGAATGGTTTTTACCCAAGAGTCCCCACAGACGGTGCCACTTGATAACTTATTTTCTAGAACTCTTGACTTGGAACCCTGTGAATGATTAACAAAGGGCAAGGTGAGAGGTATGGAAGATCCCCACAAAATATCTAATGCCTAAGTCAGAAGATATACAGGGGATCTAGAGAGAGTAGGAGAACAATGAGAGCGTAAGAGAATAGGATGAATGAGAATGAGAAATATGGGGTCTTATTTATAGGGATAGTGATGCTCAAACCTAAGAGGACTATGATTACTCTTTGAATGAGAGTCCTAAGCCAATTAGGAAAGAGTTCCTTCTTTCTTGGGAGTCTCCTGATTTAGGAACCTTTTCCTACCTATCTTTGTATGTCCTTCCTTTCTGAGTAATTTGTATAGGAAAATAAAAATCTTGCTTAAATAGGGATATATATGTGGGGTATAATTAATTGTGCTAATTATTATTATTATTATTATTATTATTATTATTATTATTATTATTATTATTATTATTATTATTTACTTAAATTTCATAATGCATTAATGATATAGACATATTTAATTAAAAGAGAAATATATATATATATATATATATATATATATATATATATATATATATATATAAATCCTACATGTTCTCTAAAATTTATGCTCACTAGCTAGTTTCTTTTTGAAACAATTATACAAAAAATGATACATTTAAACACTTCCATAGACAATTTCTTTTTTGGTTAACATTGTGGCTTTTATGATGACATGCAATGGAATATCAGAGTCTTCATTTGCAATATATTTTCTAAATCTTGAGGACTTTATAGCATAATTTTCAAAATTTCACATTTTCAAAATTCATTTTTTTGTTTTTGTTTTATTATCAATTAAAGATCTATATACATGACTATTGGAGCAAATGTCAGGGCATATTTGTACTTATAGTAAGAAAATAATTACCAACCATAACAAATAAATAACAATGAAAACAGAACTACACGTTGGCCTTTTCGTGAATAGACTCTATATTTATTTTATGTTTAATTTATATGAACAATAAGAAATTTGTTTATTTTTTTCTTCTATTCTATTGGAATTTGTTTTAATTGTTTTACTTTTTGGATTCACTAGTATTGGATTAAATACCAATTTCAAAATTTGTAATATATAGTTGTAAATCCATTTTTTCTTCTTTATGCTCTACATGGTTTCTCTCTTCTTTGAATTATGATTAAGCTTATTTTATTTTGAATGGTTATTTAACCATAAATATGATAATATTGTTTTGATTGATTATTTGGTGGAAATGGTATTTAATTTATGTATTACCACCCTATGTAAGATTGTGAATGTGTTGAGGTGTTATATGCACATTTAGGATTTTGTTGGTTGTTATTGTGGAATAAACAACATGGTACTATATTGTAGGATAGTGAAAGGAGAAAGGTCATTCTGTGCTAATGTAGTCAAAGGGTTAGCTTTCAAATGTGCCTAGAGAGTGAGTTTATGATGACATGTATGTTATGGTTGGGTTGTGATGCTTATTATAAAGATGGTTAATACATGTGAAATGTTGTATTGATGTTTAAAAAGACATGTTTTACTTGGCTATGCTTGCACAAGTTTGAAAGTGATAAAGGATTTAATATTTTAAGTGGATTATAATATGATTTCAAATACTCTTATATTATCATTTGAGAAGTTAAATGTATTTGGTTTAACCAAATTATTTTCTGCTTGATATATCTATTCATTAAGTATTTTTGTACTGATTTTACTCTATTTTATAAATGTTTTCAGATAGCAAGACTTAATAGTTAGTGGATAGAGTTAAGTGAGTGTGAATAGAAGTTTCAGAATAAGGTTGGCCAACATAATCGTTAAAGAAGTGTTGTTCCTTTGTTTCTTAAGCTTGTTACAGAAGTATTGTAAAAGAGTATATTTTTAAGTTTAAAAAAATGGTGGCTAAGTTATGTGTAATATAACTGTTTGGAAATGTGTTTTATATTATCTTAATGATGATTTCATTGTTGTTCTTTAGTTTACAAAGATTATTAATAATTTAGTAAAAGCATGTAATTTTTATATTATCCAATTACTTTATGCGTATTTTACTATATATATATATGAATTTTACTATTTATAAATACATATTTTACTATTTATAAATACATATTATTTTAAAAAAAGTTCGTATTCTTTAAATGTAACATATGAACAAGATTAAACTTTTAAAAGAGATTAATTTAAATCCTTGTCCAAATATAACGATATTTATAATATATTTAGACTAAATTAAATAATTTGTTAATGGTTGATTTTAAATATCTATCCCGGGCTATGTGAGACAAGGTGTGACACATAGGATAATGAGTTTGTGTCATAGTTGTCTATTGATGACTGATATCATCCTTCGGCATGGTATGTTAGTGGGATACATCATCATTCTCATTGGGAGCATCATTTTCCTTTTGACCATCTACAACATCTATTGCCCTTTGCTAATCATTAGAAACATGTCCACAATCAACCTAAAAAACATCATATGGGAATTGGATAGTAGATCGATTTGTCATGCAATGGTCCTTCTGCTGATCAGTGGAAGCATCATTATAGTCATGTTGAGCAGCAATATTAGTATAATATTTTGAATTTTTATTATTAATTAAATTAAATTATTTTTGATTGATTATGATTATTTTATTATTAGTAGTGTATTATTTTTATTTTTATTTTCTCTTTCTTCTTCTTCTTCTTTCTGTCATTGCCTCCCGCTATAAGCACTGCACCTCCAGCCCGTCTGATCACCTCCAAGCCTCCAGCAGATGCCGAACAATAGCCCAGTTCCTCCCATAGCCATCGGCAACACCCCCTTCTCCTTCCTCTTCTTGTTTCTCTTATTTTGGTCGGATTTCATTTGGTCTCCAGTGACAATTCTTACATCGGATGGTCGTGATTTTGGTGTCATTGGAATCCTCATCTTCCAAGTTTTCATAATCTACCTTCAGTTTCTCCGATCTCCTTTCGGATCGTCCTAAATCGAGGTATTAACGTTTGTTAGTTTTTGGTTAATTAAGTGAAATTTAGGCTTGATGTTGTTTAGGAAAGTTGATGTAAAGATTAAATGGTATACTATGATAACTTTTATATATTTTTTGGATTTATTTTTAATTTTTGGAATTTTTGGTTCGGTTTACTATTCCGATCCCGAAATTTTGGGTATTTTTAATAAATACTATATATTATTAGGAGTAATGTTTGTGAAGGAAATTTTGTAAAATTAGTTATAGATAATTTATTATAATTTTTGGAAGTTATATGTGAAAAATAAAAATTTTAGAGAAAATTGTGTAATTTGATTTTTGGTAAATTTACATTTAATTAACATGTATAATGATAATTTTAATTATTAGAAAGTATAAATTAATTTTATTAGCTAAATTAGTATTATTGTATATTTAGTTGATTTTAGATTAATTTTTGGAAATAATATAAATGTATATAAATATCATAGTATTTAATTATTTGATTGATTTAATTATATTTAGTGTTAAATTATATTTTTATGAATTTTCCAGAATTTATAAGTAATAATTTTTAAGTATAGTTATTATTATATTAAATGAGTTTTGTATATATTGATTATTAAAAATAATTTATTGTTTAATTAGTCTGATTAATTTTATATATATATATATATATAAATATATAATGTGGTAGTGTTATTGTTGATGTCAGTAGGGAATTTGTATGTAGTTTGGGAGCCTTATAGGAATGATTCTACTTCATGTAGAGAGATGTCCAATTTACAGAGGAGACTCTGTGGGAATTTCGATAGATTTCTCATAAAACATGACATCTGTAAATTTATGTTTAATCGTTAAGCCATTTTAGAGTAGTTCCTTAGAACGAGTCTTCGTTAGGGTTAATTCTGAATCTATTACGAGTTTCTTAAATTTTTATTAATTTCGGAATTTTTGGAAGTTCCTATGAATTTTTAATTATTTTTCTTAAGTATGTTTTAAATAAATATTATTTCATTTTAGAGAATATCATAGCCAGAATTCCTGGTAATAGGTGGATGCATAACCGTCAGCTAGCTCGCTCCAACTATAAGATAATAAATTGAACTCTGTGTGTGTGTGTGTTTTTTGCACATAGTGATTTTATAAAATTTAAGATGGTATTATGCTTACATGAAATTTAAGTTAGGTTATTTTACGTTATACTTAACATTATGATTATTTTATTTTATGTTATTTAATTTATAAATTACAGTTTTTTTAAATTGTGCTACATTTTGTTATATATTAGATTTGAAAAATATAAGTAGAATGGGCTACGTAATGAGTTTCATCAGGACTGTGTGCATATTAGTAGAGATTGAAAGATGGATCCAAATTTTTTTTATGATTTGTTAACTAGGACAGGTGCCTCAGTGGATGCCATAACTCTCAGGGACTGCCAGTGATTATTGGAAATGTTATGATTGGTTATTGGGATGGGTGCCTCGGTTGATGCCTCAGCTCTCAGAGATCGCTAGTAAAACATTGGATTAAGTGAATGACTGTGGCTGGTGCCTTACTTAATGCTTAGCTCTCAGGGACTGGCAGTTTTATAGTTAAGTGAATCAAGAGGCTATTAGACTTTGTGGAGTAGGGTTCTACCAAAAATTTTCACTTATAAATTATTAAATAAAGAACATTTTATTTTGAAGAAGTTTTATTGTAAATTCTTCATATTTATTTGAGATTGGAGAGTTAATGATTTGAAAATAAATTTTAAATACTTTAATTTTAATAATAGTAAAATTTATTTTATTATTATTATTATTTTATTTAATGGATTCTCAAAACCATACAGCTCTCTTTATTATCTTACTTAATGAGTTTTGACTCTCCTCAATAATTTTTTCAAGAGTTTGGGAGTTTGAGAGTCATCCCTCTTCTCAATGTCGGGTTTCTTCTTCTTCGACTTTATTATGTAAATTTATTTGTAATATGAACCCTAAAAGGGATCAAAAGTGAACTAATACGAACCCTACCTATAACAGAGATAGAGCACGCATTCAACTTTGAATATTAGCCCAAGGATCATCAATTATAGGTTGTATTGATGGAGCTAAATCCCTTGCTTATGAAATTGAAGCAAAATACTTAGCTATTAAAAGATGAACAATCATAAAATTCTAAGTCTAACTTAGCAATTGTAATGAATGGTAGATGTGAAACAATTCAAGTAAACTTGCAAAGTTTCAAAAGAACAAAGTTTAAAGAAAAAACCTCAATTTTTAATATTTCAATGCTTCTCTAAATTCATTTTTCATTGTATAAGCCCTTATATAGGCATGTAAATAACCTTCTCCTTGAAGGAAAAGGTTTTATTCCTTATTCCCAAAGATACCTATCTAGAAAAATCCTTGATTAAGGAGATTTTCTTCAAAATAGGACAACTAATGACAACTCATTTTTGAAAATTCAAAATTGACAACTCATTACAATTCATGACAACTAACCAAAATGACAACTCATGACAACTAAGCATTGAAGCATGCCATGTCATATGTTGACCATTGACCCTTAACTTTGACTTGTTGACTATTTGATTTTGACTTGGAATATTCTTAAATCTTCTCACATCTTTTAGAATCTTCCTTATTGACTCCAAAATAGAAAAATAACTCAAAAATCTTCCAATCAAGCTAATTAATTTCAAAATAGGAAATTAAGCTAACTAGCTTGAATTCTTCATATTCAGACACTTTTTATCCCTTTTGGGGTTTATATTAATTTGATATGTATTGTATAACTAAATTCTAGATATTGTAGTAGTTAATCAAAGAACTTATATTATTTGTATTCTGATTTTATCTTACTTAAGATGTTGTAATTGAAGAATATTTGATTTATTTATTTGGTTTGGTGCACTTATTATAATTTTATTGTCAAGTAATGGTTTTATTATTAAGAGTATTGTTTATTTTTCATGAAAAATTTTTTAAGGCTTACTACGGGTTTTGGTTATTTTATATATTCCCATTCCATAGTGCTGGTCATATGTCTTTTGGTTCGGGTCATGACAATTAACATTTAAATTGGTCACGTTAAAAACGTCATGAATAGCCTGCTCCAAAACCAACTCCTATTGACAAGCAACCTGCAAAGCTGTGAGTAACTGGACAGCAAGCTCATTAATCACTATAGAAACGTGTATCCAATCAGACTCAGGGACAACTGGCAAGTGTATTAGCTACCATTATTTCTTTGATTAATTTTTTTTATTCTTTTTAAATTCCAGCACTCGAGAAGATCAATAATCTGCTGGAACATGACCTATATTAGAACAAAAAGAACAAAAAAGGGGAAGATTCTTATAAACCACATCAATAAAAAAGCTCTTCCTAATTCTTTCGATCATTAAAGAGTCCAGAAGTTTGTTAGAAAGATCAACTTCAATTAAAATCCTTACATAATGACTAAAGTCACCATTAAGTGAATTATTATCAACACGAAGTAGTGTCCCTACACCCTTTGCTACATTTGTAAGAGTTTGAGGATGTTAATACTCCCAAGGTAACATATAAAATTGAACCCATAGTTGTGTAGTTGTAGATTTATGCTCAAATTGATCAAAATTTGGAGATCACTACCACAAATGAAGAGTTCCTGGCTTGAGAGACACTGAACCTCGACCCCAAACTAGTTTTTTCTCATTCTCAAATGTCAAAATAATTAGATAATAGCCTCTGCCCAATGAAATCAGCCTCTATACACTCAATAAACCCCAAATTAAAGATAACTTTTCTTTTAATAAAGAAACCTTCCATTGAGAATCACCCTTTTGCAAAAGCATGTGACCGATCAAAGCATATTGACACATTGATCATACAAACTTTGATTAATCTTGATTAAAATGAAACCACCTTTATTGACAGCCTCTGAAGGAGCTGATGAAATTAGAGATTGATTAGCCATGACTGAAGCAAAAGATCTCTTTGGTGTAGCCTAAATATAATCACTCTAGACCACCTGAGAGGGCTTTGGATTAGGAACGGAAAACATATCCTTATGACTAACAATTTCCATGGTTGATGTCCTCTCCCCCAAAGAGGGAATGCACAGGTGGCTGCAAGGTTTATTTTTCTTTTCACAACTTGTACCCACTTTTAGCAATTATTTGATTACAAGTTTCGCGATGCATCTATATATGATATAACATATTAGTCAATATTCAACATGAAATTTTGCCAGTTGATGAAAAGATAGGCTTTAGCAGTGATAGAGTACTGTATGTTCCAACTATATATATATTTTTTCCTCAACTCCATTATGTATCCCTTGATTACTAACTTGGGAATTAGCTATACATTTATCAACTGAGTGCCTAGTTCTAGCATATTTGGTGTTAACTAAATGGATCAATTCTGCTTCGAAAGAAACACTGATTCAAAAATCAAAGGAAAGAAAAGCTAAATTTTTTAAAAGGTCATCATATAATAATAATTTTTAAATATTAACTTTGAAATAAACTTTATTTTTTTAAAATAAAAATAAATCTTATCATTAAATTATATAATATTTTATCTTTATCGAAGCAAATAATAAATAATAAAACAATATATTTTTAATGCATGAAAAATATCAACTAATAAGAACATATATATATATATATATATGTCACGACTCGAACTTAGGGCACGTGACTGGCACTAGGGAATGGGAAAGCATAAAGCCACCGAATCTCATAGTAAGCCTTAAAAGAAAATGTGACATATTTAAACTTTGAAACCTTACAATAGATAATTAAATCACAATGCACATTATCAAACTGATTTTCTCAATATAATTTAAACCATAATATCAGTGCATAAAATAAATAAAAATCAGTTATACAAATAATATTTCAGTACATAAATTATAAATACATGATATCTCAAATAAAATATACAGTTATACAGTTTTCTCTACTGCGGTACACATATATAAATACAACACAACTAAGTAGACCTACGTGAAATCCCAAACACCTAAAAAAAATAAATTGAGGGAAGTCAGACCTCACTGTGTAAGTTAATAAAGAAATGAATGCGGTTTGAAAATTTCATTAAAAATAAATTTTTATGGAAATATAATATAATATAATTTTATTTAACCCATTTGATATACATATAATAAATCCAGTTTTAAAAAGGGAATAACTAAATATTTAAATGCCTTTTTAAAACATTTCAGTATAAAAAAAATTTGGTTGAACTCGATTTATAAATTTTATAACAGTCATACGACCCACTTATATCCTAAACTGCCGGATCCTAAGAGCAAAGCATCACCAGGATACAAAGCCACAATCACATCACTTAATCCAATATCACTAGCGGTGTCTCAGAGCAAAGCATCACCAGACCATCGACCCCAGTGATTTAATAATCAAAATTATACTGGCGGTGTCCGAGAGCAAGGCATCACCAGACCTTTGGCCCCATTATTTATTAAACAAACAAATATTATACTACTGGTGATGTCCGAGAGCAAAGCATCACCAGATCATCAGCCCCAGTAATATAATTAACATACTCACATATTTTACCAGTGCTCACACGGTCCTAATGAAACTCATCAGGTAGCCCGTTCTACCGTGGTTTATTTAAAATAATTGAAAATAAATAAAATAAGGAAAATTACAATAAATAACAATAAAATAAATCAACTATAAATTAATTCATGCAATAACATATGAAGAATGTCGACTAGAATCTCATAAAATTAAATTCATAAGAATTTAATATGATTTAAATTAAAAGAATCGACACTCAAATCAAATATTAACTTACAGGATAAAGGCACTCCTTTGGCACGTCGTGTCTGACCTCGACTGGTAGATGTGATTGGAGGGGTGACTAAAAGACAGAAAAGGAAAAGAACAATTAGAAAATAGAAACCTAACTTCTAGAGTTTCTAAGGAAGACTTAATTTGAACACAGAATAAAATTTTTTAGGATTGACATGGTGTCACGTTTTACAAGAAATCTATTGAAAATTCACCAGAGTTTTCTTTGTAAAACTGACATCACTATACCAAAGTAGAGTCAATCCTGCAAATAAATATACTTCAAAATTTCACAGAAGCTTAACACATTAGGTTGGGACCCCGAACTACAAAATTCCCAACTAAGGTTCACCAAAAATAAAATTAAGCAAATATTAAATATTAATATAGTAAATCACCAAAACTATAAAAAATAATAATAAATCATAATATAATTTATTAAATTTTTAAAACACTCAATAAAATTATTTTCCACTATAATTTAATAAAATTTCAATTAATAATATAATATTAATAAAAACTCAACTTTCCAAATATTCAACATAATATAGTCAAATTCAAACTATAATTGCCCAAATAGTGTAAATATACTATAATATTAATTAAAAATTATTTAAACCACAAAACAATAAATAATTTAATTTTGAATAAATTTTCAAAAATAGTTAGTATTAATTAACTAAAAATAATAAATAATTTATAAAAATTATTTTAATACCACATTTTATCTCAAAATTAATTAAAACATAGTATTTAATTATAATATCAACAAAAACACACCATTTACCTATTATTTCAAAATTTACATAATAATAATAATTTCTAAAAAAAATAAATAAATTATCAAAAATTATTTTATCACTACTAAAATTGCTAACATAATATACTAACCCTAATTAACACAAATATTCAACCAAAAATAATTAATTAATCACATTAACAAAATATACATAAAACTTAAAATACCTAAATAATATACAAAAATTCCATAAAAATCAATTTAATTAATCTAAATCAATTTTGATATACTCTTAACCAAAATTAACCCCAAATAATTTAGATCCACTAATATAAATATAGATCAACCCAAAAATTAACTACATAATTAAAATAAAATTCTGTGTAATTAGTAAATATATTAAAAATCAACAAAAATATTAAATTAACACAAAATCAACTAACAACAGCTCTAAACAACTAAAAATCAACCTGAAAACTAACTAAGATCAACCTAACAACTAACTGGAATCAACTAGAAATCAACTACAACAATTCTAACTAACTAACATAAAACTCATTTACAACAGAAATTCAGATGTAGAAAAAGAGCTATTGAAGGAACCAGAGGTGCTGATCTACTGCTGCCACACACTGCCAGACTTGTTGCTGCTTCTGTTGCTGCTGCTTCTTACTGCTTCTTACTGCTTCACTGCACGTTGCTGCTGGCGCAAGGAAGGAGGAAGAGAAGCTAATGTGGGGGGACAACAAGGAGGAGAAGTAGCTGATGGTGAGGAAGATGGTAGTATGGGTGGGTCTATTGCAGCGGAAAAAAAGAGAGAATAACAGAGAAAGATGAGAAGAGAATAGCAAGGAAGGAAAAGAAAAAAAAAATTGGCTCGTATCTATTTGACCAACTTTGGTCTAAACATATATATATATATATATATATATATATATATATATATACACACACACACACACATACACACACAACAATAATAGTAATACTAGCACTAGTTAAAATAATACTATAAATAATAATAATAACCAATAATAATGCCATGAATAAAATATTAGGACAATTTAAATAATAAAGTATGTGCATAAATTAAAATGATGTAAAAATAATAATATCAATAGTTCTCTAATAAAATTTTAAATTTAGTACTTAAATATAATAATTTTAATCTCATAATTATAATAATATAAAATAAAGATAATTAATATTGTTGAAACCTCAATATTTATATAAAAAAAATATATAGTTAAAAAATATTCGAGTTATTACAGTCTTTCCCCCTAATAGAAATTCATCCACGAATTTCAAAGAAAAGTAAGGAATTACAAGGTCTAAAGATGAAAAAGATAAGGATAGACAGCTTGCATCTCAGATTCTGTCTCCTACGTATAGTCTTCTGCCATGTGGTTACTCCAAAGCACTTTCACCATCGGAATCTCCCGAGAGCAAAGTTGGTGAACCTGGCGATCCATAATCGCTACTAGATACTCCTCATAAGATAGATCTTCGCTGAGCTCCACTACTTGAGGCTGAAGTACGTGAGAAGGATCAAGAATATACTTCCTCAGCATAGACACATGGAACATTGGGTGGATTCGAGATAATTCAGGTGCCAACACTAGCCTATAGGCCATTTCCCCAACTTGTGACCGTATGTCGAAAGGTCCAATGTATCTTGGAGCCAACTTACCCTTCTTACCGAACCTTATAACTCCCTTCATTAGAGATACCTTCAGAAACACCATATCTCCAACTAGAAAGGAAACATCCTTTTGGGATCAACATAACTCTCCAGCCTACTGAATGCTATCCTAAACCTCTGCTGAATGATAGGAACTTTCTCAAAAGTAATCTGCACCAACTCTAGACCTATCAACTATCTCTCACCAATTTCCCAACACAGAGGTGATATGCACTTCCTACCATACAGTGCTTTATACGGAGCCATCTTAATACTTGCATGATAACTATTGTTATATGTGAATTCAATTAGTGGCAAATGATTATCCCATTGACCTCCAAAATTCATCATGCACATTTGGAGCATATCCTCTAAATTCTAAATGGTCCTCTCAGACTAACCATCAGTTTGAGGATGAAATGTTGTGTTGAAGTCAAGTATGGTACCCAATGCCTTATGCAAATCTTGCTAGAAAACTGATGTAAAAGTGGCTCATCTATTAGATATTATGCTCACTAGAACTCCATAAAGATAAACAATTATGCTGATATCAACCGTGCCAACCTGTCAGTGGAGTATGTCTTCCTAACTGGCAGAAAGTAAGTTAACTTAGTTAACTTGTCTATGATCACCCAAATACCATCAAACCCACCTGTCGTTCGAGGCAAACCAATCATAAAATCCATGTTAATCATATCCCACTTCCACTCTGGGATAGGCATGGGTTGTAACAATCCTGATGGCCTCTGATGCTCTAGTTTCACCTACTGACATATGAGACACTTGGATACAAATTCTGCAACATCCTTCTTCATTCCATTCCACCAATATGTATCCTTCAAATTATGATACACCTTGGTAGAACCTGGATGAATACTGTAAGCAAAAAAATGTGCCTCTTCTAAGATCTCTTTCCTCATATCATCAACATCTGGCACACACAACCAAGTACCCAAGCGTAGAACTCCCTTACTGTCAATCACAAACTCTCTGGATTGACCATATTGCACCTCAAACATAATTTTCTGTAGTTGTGGGTCCCTCCGTTAAGCTGCCTTAACTCTATCTAAGTACATAAATCGTACTCTGAACTGAGCTAAAAGGCACTTCTTAGTCACTTTCTACTATAAACCCTAATCAATCAGCTCATGCAGCTCCGAAATAATCAGTCTCCTCTTAATAATAATGTGGGCAAGACTACATTCTGCTGATTTTCTACTCAACACATCAGCTACTACATTTGTCTTGCCTGGATGGTAAAGAATCGAACAATCCTAGTCTTTCAGAAGTTCCATCCATCTTCTTTGCCTTAAGTTTAAATCCCTCTGCTCGAAGATATACTTTAAGCTTTTGTGGTCAGTGTATATCTCACAAGTGACATCATACAAATAATGCCTCTAAATCTTCAGTGTGAATACAACTGCTGCCATCTGTAGATCGTGAGTGGGATAATTCTACTTGTGCTTCTTCAATTGCCTCAAATCATAAGCAACCACTCTGCCATTCTGCATTAGCACACATCCTAAACCTACACGGGAAGCATCATAATACACTATGTATCCATCATTACTAGAAGATAATGTCAATACTGGAGCTAAAGTTAATAAATCCTTAAGCAACTGGAAATGCTCCTCACATATATCAATCCACACAAATCTAACATTCTTCTGGATTAGTCTAGTCAAAGATGTGAAAATTTTAGAGAAATCCTTCATAAATCTCCTGTAATAGCTCGCTAAACCTAGAAAGCTTCTCACTTCAGTAACCGTTGTAGGTCTTGGCCATTTAGTGATAACCTCTATCTTCTTGGGATCCACCTCAATGCAATCTTTAGACACCATATGGCCTAAGAATGCCACTTGGTCTAACCAGAACTCATATTTTGAAAACTTAACATACAGCTGGTGCTCTCATAAAGTCTGTAACACCAATCTCAAATGCATGGCATGCTCTGCCTTATTCTTGGAATAAACCAAAATATCATTAATAAACACAATCACAAATCGGTCTAAGTATGGCCTAAACACCCTGTTCATCAAGTCCATAAAGGCTGCTGGGGCATTAGTCAACCCAAAGGACATCACTAAGAACTCATAGTGGCCATATCTAGTCTGAAATGTTGACTTGGTTACATCCTCACTTCTAATCCTCAACTGATGATACCCAAATCTCAAGTCAATCTTAGAGAAATGTTGAGCTCCTTGTAACTGATCGAACAAATCATCAATCCTAGATAGTGGATTCTTATTCTTAATAATAACCTTATTCAGCTGTCTATAGTCAATACAGAGTCAAAGACTACCATCCTTCTTCTTTACAAAGAGAACCGGAGCACCCCAAGGAGATGTACTAGGCCAAATAAACCCCTTATCTAACAATTCATGCAATTGATCTTTTAACTCCTTCAGCTCTGTAGGTGTCATCCTACAAGGTGGCATAGAGATAAGATCTGTACCTAGCACAACATCTATACAGAATTCTATCTCCCTATCTGATGATAATCCAGGTAACTCCTCTGGAAAAACATCTGAGAATTCACGTACCACTGGTACCCTTTCCACTAATCCCATTTTTGCTTGAACATCTCTAACTAAAGCTAGATAGCCTTGACATCCTCTACCAAGCATCTTCCTAGCAGTAATGGTAGAAATAAGGACATGAGACATGGAATTCTCAGTACCTTTGAATCTAAATTCCTCATCACCAGGAATTCTGAAAATTACTTCCTTTCCTCGACAATCCACAGAAGCATAATTTTGGGACAACCAATCCATACCCAGAATCACATTAAACTCGATCACATCCAGAAGGACTAAGTCTGCCAATAATTCTCTACCCTTTACTAACATGGGACAAGATAGAAAGAAAATGCCTATCTCTAACTCATCACTAAGCGGAGTCAAAACAGACAAAGGAGAACTTGTCTTAGAAGGAGGACAAGCCACTTTTGAAGCAAACAAAGGAGATATAAATGAACATGTAGCACCCAGATCAAATAAGACTCTAGCCTCAAAGTAACAGACTGGAATAATACTTACTACCATGGCGTTGAATGCCTGCACATCCTAAGGAGTCAAAATGAAGACCTTAGCCTGACCACATCCTGGCTGCTGCAAGGTGAATGGCTGAGTTTATCCTCTACCTCGGTCCTGCTGACTTGCATACTGCATTGGTCGCTGCTGAGGGTACATGGGTGCCTGATACTACTGAGGCACCTGCTGCAATGGTTGAAGAACAGAAGGTGAAGATCCTTGAGCAAAAGATGTCTGGAATCCATAGTTCATACAAGCTCTAGCCAAATGTCCAAACTGACCACATCTAAAACATGCTCCTGGCATCAAGTAACAAGGACCCTGATGCAGTCATTCACATGTGACACACGCACTAGCTCCAAACCCAGAACTGCCATGCCCAGAGCTTTATCCACTGTTGTTGCTAGCACTACCACTAAATCTAGCAGCCCTACTACTCCTACGATCCTAAGTAAGGCAGTGCCTACCAATCTTATGTGCCCTAAACTGTCTGCTCTATTGAGATGGGCCTACTGACTGAGAACTCGAGCTGCCTATCTAAAATACTATTTACTGCACCCTCTAGATAGGTCTGATAATGCCACTATCATATAGGGCAGGTATGGTGTCGTGCTGTATGTGTTTATGCTCTAGTTGTCTCGCCTCCTCTACCACACTCTCGAGACTATGACCCTCTGGTCGAATACCGATATAGGTTGGGCCTAATCCAGTCACATACAGCTCAACTGCTTTGGCAACATCCTATCTCACATCCTCAGCATGTCTCATCAGTTTGTAAAACTCCTGAGTATAGTCCTCCACTAATCAATCTCTCCTATCAATGTTAAGCAACTGTCATTTGTAGTTTGCTTACATAGATGAAGGACAGAAGAATCTCATAAACTGCTCCTTAAATCCTAACCATGTCATCATCGTCATGAAAGGCTGAATGGACTGTATAAACCAGTCTTAAGCTACTGCTGAGACTGATAGCTCTACAACATAATCCTTTGATAGTCAGAATACCCAGATCTGGTCATGGACTCGATGGTATTAATGAAATCCAATGCATCCCCAGTACCATCATAGTGAACTCACCTTACTCTGGAATATAACAAAGCTACATCAGCATCAGACATCTCCTCAGTTTGTCGCTAAAGCATCTACTGCATAATAGGCATCGCCTGATTAAGAGCTGCCAAGCCCTGGTTAATACTTGCCATACCAGCTATAAAACAGCAGGATCCTCTGCTGGAATCTGAGGCTCTATCAAAGGCTGATCCTGCCTCTAAGCTATTGCCACTCTAGCTCTACCCCTACCTCTAGGTCAAAGGGCCAGAGGGAGAATCTCATCCTAAAATGACTACTTCCCATCATTAGGTTATGCATCTACAGTAAGGGCATTCTGAGCACTCCTCATTCTGAAAAGATAAGAAAACCAAAATTCAAAACAATATAGGAATACTGTCACGACCCAAATCTGAGGGCACATGATTAGCACTAGGGAATGGGAAGGCATAAGGTCCCTGAAACCCATATTAAGCCTACAAGAAAAGAAAAGTAAAACCTTCCAATTTTAAACTTTAATTTATACCAAAACATATTATCAAACTAATTTTTCTATAAATAAACAAAATCGAGTGCTTAATAAAAATATGCTTCAGCGTTACATATTATAAATCAAGCTTAAATCATTATACATAAGCATGGTTCATACAAATAAAATACACAAATAGACTTAAGTCATTAATTCACAGTACATATGCTACTGTAGCTTCCTAGAATATTACAATAGTACAGCTTACAATGACCTACATAAAATAGCCAATGATGAAGAAACCCGACGTGGAGGTAATTTGACGTCGAACTCCCAAGCTCTTAAAAAAAATTGATGGGAATCAGACCTCACTGAGTAAGTCAATAAAAAGAGTTGTACAGTTTGAAAACCTTTTTGAAAACTATATAATTATAGTGAAAATAATTTATAATGTATAGGTATAGCTTTTGAAAAATCTCGGTAGAACCCTAAACCCAAAAATCTAAATGGCCAATTGGGCCCACTTATTCTAACTAGACCATCGATCCCCGAGAGCAAAGGCATTAACCAAGGCACCAAGTCGCAGTCATTCCCTTAATCCAAATATATGGCATTGGCGGTCCCCGAGAGCATAGGCTTCCACCGAGGCACCCATCCCAGTTTAACATTCACCAGTCATATATAATTCAGATCCACCTCTCAATCTCTACCATGTGCACATGGTCATGGTGAAGCCCACCAGGTAGCCTGTTCTACCAAAATTTCTCAAAATCAATTTTAAATAAATAAAATGCATTGTAAACATTAAATAGCAGCATTAAATTAAATAAATCATATAATAATAACATAAAAATATGAGCACATGCATCTTTAAATAAAACACACGCACAGATCATTTTATCGACTTACAAGATGAATGAGAAGGCTGACGACCGCGCGTCTGCCTCGATCTCATAGCTTCTTCTCTCATATGCTCTAGAAAAGAAATTAATATATCGATTTTAAAACATGACTATGAAATTAAAATAAAAAATCACAAAAACAGTGAAATTCTAGGCTGATTCGAGGAAGACTGGACAAGACTCGATAGACAAGATAAAGCCTAATTAACACTAAAAATTATTACAAATATCATGTTTTACGAGAAAATCTACCAAAATTTCAACAGAGTCTCCTCTGTAAAATAGACATCTCTCTACCAAAGGTAGAGCCAAACGTGCATGAAAAACACACTTCTAATAACTGTAGACATTCACACTCAAGTCGAGCTTCCAGAACTACACTTAGCCCCGATCGATGTCACAATCCAACAAGAACATCACAAAAATGATTATCCATAGCCAGAAAAATCATTTCTCAATATAGATTTAAAATAAAATTTCACAAATCAACATATATATATATATATATATATATATATATAGAAATAACACTCACAATTATCATTACTTAATGAAAATTACCTATTAATTTATATATAAATATATCGCTAAATCTCTTAAATATTAATAAAGTTAATTAATGTATTTTAAGTATAATTAGCGTAAACTCACATATTTATCCAACTAATAGAAAAATATACAAGATATTCAAAAATAATACCTAATATACTATTAAAAGTTAATTTTAAGAAATTTGTGTCAGTTAGTCTACATTAATAGAAAATTTGCAAAACCCTTTTAAATTCCTTGATTATTATTAAAACCAACTAAAATTTATTATTTAACTATATTTAACAAAATTACATTTCTACCATTATAGTATGCAACTTATATAATACACTATTAATACTAAAAAAAATTCCTTGAAAATTACTCAAACATCTAAAAATCATTTTCTCTACATTAAATATCTTAACATAATTAAAACATATAAATGACTTCTAATTTCTTCTAAAAAATATAATTTAATCCAATGATTCACATTTGACATAAACTTAAAAATAATTATAAAAATAGTATAAAAATCACAAAAACCATAATTTAAGTTCTAAAATTAATAACATTTAATAATAATATCAATTATCAAAATTTTATAATTTTTTTACAATACTTTTCGAAATTAATAAAAATATTCATTAAATACCCAAAATTTACAAATTTCATACTTAACTCAATAATTCTAAAACATCAATACTTTACAAATAATTAACATTAATTAACCTAATTACTACTTAAATTCAATTAACAACTAACTAAACCAACTAATACCAAATAAAATCACATAAATTTCAAAATAAAATTCTGAAAAAAAAAATCACACATTTACTAAGATTAACAAAAATTAAAATCAACCTCCTAAATCTTTAAACAACCACAAATGACTAAAAAAACTACCAAGACTAACCGGATCAAGGAAGGAAGAAGGAGATTGGGTAAGTATCACTCACTGCCGAGCTTGAAGAGCAAAGGGGAAAGGAAGCTTGCTACCACCAAAAATGGAGAAGATGGAGCAGCTCAGGCAAGGCAGGAGGCAGCAGCTGGTGGAGGAATGAAGCTGGCAGGGGACATATCGCGTGAAGGAGGAAGACTTGCTACCATGCGAGAAGTGAAGAAGAAGAAGAAGAAGAAGAATAGCAGCAGCAGCAACCCGTGAGCGTCTGTCCACGATAGAGATGAAGTCCCAGGCGGTGGAGGCAGCGGCACAGAGAGAGAAGGGTCGGTGTAGATGGCGAGCAGGGAAAGAAGATAGTGAGGGTGAGGAAATTTTCGGTGAGGGCTGCAAAATAGGTACATATATATATGTGTGTGTGTGTGTGTATAGATTTAATCCTATTTGTATGTACTGTATATATATATACACACATTAAATATATACACACATACATGTATATATTTATATATTTATATATACATTTATCTCTCCATTAGATAGCAAAATAATTAACAATTATATAATATAATTTAAAATTATTTATTAACATTACAAATTCAAAAATTACTTTATTTAATTAAAACACAGGGTATTACAGTCTCCCCTCCTTATATGAATTCGTCCCCGAATTCAAGAAAAGAAAGAAAAGAAGAATTACAAGGCTTAAGAAGAAAAGAGATACAGGAAAGAAACTCGCATCTCAGCTTCAGTTTCCCAAATGCAATCTTCAGCAGAGTGATTACTCCATAACACCTTCACCATTGGTATCTCCTTGGTCCGTAAATGTCAGATTTGGCGATCCACAATCGCTACTGGGTACTCCTCATAAGTCAGATCATCGCTAAGCTCTACAGCTTGAGGTTGCAACACATGAGACAGATCAGGAACGTATTTCCTTAGCATGGACACATGAAATACAGGATGGATTCTTGATAGTTCTGGTGGTAACACCAGCCTATACGCCACTTCACCCACTCTAGACCGAATCTCAAACAGTCCAATGTATCTAGGAGCTAGCTTACCCTTCTTGCCAAATCTTATAACTCCTTTCATTGGAGACACCTTCAGGAACACCATGTCTCCAACCATAAAGGATACATCCTTCCTCCTAGGGTCAGTATAGCTCTTCTATCTGCTGAAGGCTGTCTTCAATCGCTGCTGTATAATGGGGACTTTCTCTAAAGTGACCTGCACTAACTCTAGACCTATTAACTGCCTTTCACCAATCTCCCAACACAATGGTGATCTATACTTCCTACCATACAATGCCTCATACAGAGCCATCTCGATGCTAGCATGATAGCTATTATTGTAAGCAAACTCAATCAATGGCAAGTGCAAATCCCATTGTCCTCCAAAATCCATTACACACATCCTCAGCATATCTTCTAACGTCTGGATGGTCCTCTCTGACTGACCATCCGTATAAGGGTGGAAGGCTATACTGAAATCCAATCCAGTACCCAAGGCCTTATGTAACTCTTGCCAAAAGACTGAGGTGAATATGGCTCCTCTATCTGACACTATACTCATTGATACTCCATGAAGACAAATAATCCTATTGACATAAAGTCTCGTTAGTCTATCAGTAGAGTACGTCTTCTTTATTAGTAGAAAGTGTGCTGACTTAGTTAGCTTATCAAAAATCACCCAAATAGCGTCAAAACCTCCTATAGTTTGAGATAGTCCAGTCACAAAATCCATAGCTATCATGTCCCATTTTCATTCAGGAATTGGCATAGGTTGCAACAATCCTGAGAGTCTCTGATGCTCAAGCTTCACTTGCTGACAAGTCAGACATCGAGACATAAACTCTGCAATATCCCTCTTCATTCCATTCCACCAATGTGTATCTTTCAAATCATAATACATCTTGGTAGAACCTGGATGAATACTATAAGCAAAAAAATGTGCTTCTTCCATAATTTCCTTCCTCAAGTTATCAACATCTGGCACACAAATCCTAATGCCCAACCACAATACACCTTCTCCATCAATCACAAAGTCCCTTGACTACCCTTGTTGCACTTCATACATAATTCTCTGCAACTGTGGGTCTCTACTCTGAGCTGCCTTAACTCGATCCAAGTATACTGATCATACCTTGAATTGAGCTAAAAGGCACTTTCGGGTAACTTTCATCTGCAACCCTTGACCAATCAGCCCGTTCAACTCCTTGATAATGAGCCTCCTCTTTGTGCTGATATAGGCAAGACTACCCGTTGATTTCTACTCAAAGCATCCGCAATAACATTCACCTTGTCGTGATGGTATAAAATGGAACAATCATAATCCTTAAGGAATTTCATCCATCTCCTTTGCCTCAGATTCAAGTCCCTTTGCTAGAAGATATATTTCAAGCTCTTATGATTAGTGTATATCTCACATGTTACCCCATACAAGTAATGCCTCCATATTTTCAAAGCAAACACAACGGTTGCCATCTCCAAGTCATGAGTAGGATAGTTTTGCTCGTGCTTCTTCAACTACCTCGAAGCATAAGCAATCACTTGGCCATTTTGCATTAACATATAGCCCAATCCTACTCTAGAAGCATCATAATACACTGTAAACCCTTCATTTCCAGAACGCAAAGTCAGAATTGGAGCTGACGTCAATAAGTCCTTTAATAACTGGAAGTGCTCTTCACATCTGTCTGTCCACACAAACTTAGCACTCTTCTGGGTCAACCTTGTCAAAGGTGCGGCAATTTTAGAGAAGTCTTTCACAAATCTTATGTAATAGCCTACTAGACCCAGGAAACTCCATAGTTCTCTAACTATAGTCAGCCTCGGCCACTCAGTAATGGCTTCTATCTTCTTAAGGTCCACTTGTATGCCATCCTTAGAAATCACGTGGCCTAAAAATGCCACTTGATTCAACTAGAACTCGCACTTCAAAAACTTGGCATACAACCTGTGCTCCCTTAAAGTCTAAAGCACCCTTCTCAGATGCATAACATGCTCAGCCTCACTCTTGGAATAAACCAAGATATCATCAATGAAGACTATTACAAACCCGTCCAAGTGTGGCCTAAACACCCGATTCATCAAGTCCATAAAGGCTGCTGGAGCATTAGTCAACCCAAAGGACATTACTAAGCACTCATAATGGCCATATCTTATCCGGAAGGCTATCTTAGGCTCATCACCTCTTCTGATCCTCAACCGGTGATACCCAAATCTCAGGTCTATCTTAGATAAGCATGTAGCACCTTGAAGCTGATCAAACAGGTCATCGATCCTCGGAAGTGGATACTTGTTCTTGAAGGTGACCTTATTCAACTGCCTGTAATCAATACAGAGTCGAAGGCTACCATCCTTTTTCTTCACAAACAACATCGAAGCACCCCAAGCTGATGTACTGGGTCTTATGAAACCCTTATCAAGCAACTCATGCAACTGCTCTTTCAGCTCCTATAATTCAGCTGGTGCCATTCTGTAGGGTGGCATAGAAATAGGATCCGTACCAGGTATGACATCAATACAGAACTCTATCTCTCTGTCTGGTGGTAATCCTGGTAATTCTTCAAGAAAGACATCCAAAAATTCACATACCACTGGCACCTGCTTAATTGCCACATTCTCTTTCTCAACATCTATTACCACTGCCAAGTAACCCTGACAACCCCTTCTAAGCATCTTTCGGGCTATAATGGCAGAAATGAGATTACGAGGCATGAAGCTCTTTTCTCCTTTGAAATAAAATTCTTCTTCATTTGGAATTCTAAACACCACTTCTTTCTCTCAAAAATTCAAAGAAGCATAATACCTCGACAACCAATCCATACCTAAAATGATGTCGAATTCCAACGCATCAAGCAATACTAAGTCCACTAATAATTCTCTACCATTAACCAACACCGAACACGAAGGAAAGAAGACATTTGTCTCCAACTCGTCACTAAGAGGAGTCAACATAAATAGAGGAAAGGACAACTTGGAAGGCTGCCACTCTATTCTCGAAGCGAACACAGGAGAAATGAATGAATGTGAAGCACCGGGGTCAAACAATACTCTAGCATCACATGCACAGACTGAGAGAATACCTGCTACCACTGCATTTAAAGTCTGAGCATCCTGTGGTGTCAAAGTGAATACTCGAGCCTGGCCACAACCCACCTGCTGAGATGTCAAAGGCTGTACAAACCCACGACCGCTAGGCCTACCAATTGAACCTCAACCCTACTGGCCCATAGGCTGAGGCGATCTCTGTTGTGGCTATACTAGTGCTCTATACTACTAGGGCATCGGATAGTAGGGCTGAGCCACTGATGAAGATGAACCCTGAACGTACTGTGGCTGGTATCCAAAGTAAGGACAAGCTCTGGCAAGATAACCAACCTATCCACATCTGAAGCAAGCGCCCGACAACAAATGACATGGGCCCTGATGGAATCATTCACAACTCGCACATGCACTGGCTCTAGATCCAGAACTACTCTGCTTAGAACTCTACCCACTACTACTGTTGTTGACTCTAGTACTGAATCTGTGACCCCTACCACTTTTCCTGTTCGTGGCATACCCATGTCAGCCAACTCGGTGAGTCCTGGACCTCCTACCACCCTACTGTGAACTACCCGTAGCCTGCTAACTCGAACTACCAATGTGAAATGCTGGCTGTTGATACCCGGGAGCTATACCATATCCACTACCACCAACTATATAGGGATCTATCATGGTGCCTTAGCGGATATGTCGCCTCTCAATCAAACTAGCCTCCTCAATCTGTGATATCCCACATCGGTTGGGAAGGAGAACGAAGCACGCCTTATAAGGGTGTGGATACCTTCTCCCATCAGACGCGTTTTAAAACCATTCGCTGCGGGCTGGGCCTGGGCAAAGCGGACAATATCTGATGCGGGTTGGTCTGGGCTGTTACACAATCACACTCTCTAGGGTGCGATCCTCGGTATGCATACCAATAAAAGTGGGTCCCAATCCAGTAACATACAGCTCTACTACTCTGTAAAGGTCCCTCCTGATATCTTCTGCATGTCAAGACAACCTATTAAACTCCCTGGTGTAGTCCTCCACTGACCTATCCCCTCTAGTGATGTGGAGCAACTGCCACCTGTAGGCATCTCTGGTGGCTGGAGGACAGAAAAATCTCAAGAAGCGGTCCTTAAACTCTGGCCAAGTCAACTCATGCATAGATGGCTGAATTGACTGCATGAACCAATCTTGAGCTGTCGCTTGAACTGACAACTCCACAATCATTATCCACTGATAATTTGTGTGTCTCATCCTAGTATGTGCCTTAATAGCATTAATGAAGTCTAAGGCATCACCCGTACTGTCAAAAGAAACTCTACCAATCCGGGAGTAAAGAAGCGTTGCATTAGTATCTGACATCCCCTGATTCCTCTGCTGTAGCATCTGCTGCACAAGGGGCATCACCTGATTCAATGCTGCAAGACCCTGATTAATCCCTGCCAGTCTAGCTGTAAAGGCTATGGGTCAACGGCTGGGGCTTCAGGCTTGACTGGCTGTTGATCAAGAATCTCAGCTGCAGCTACCCTAGCTCGACCTCTACCTCTACCTCTGCCCCTACGACGTGGAGCAGAAAGGGGACCCTCATTGTGCACAGACTGCTCATCAAGTCTAAGGGTCAGATCGGAATCGAGGTCGGTGTGCATATGCCTCATTCTAAAAAAGACTAGGAAAATTGAATTCAAAATAAGGTAAGAATATTTAACGCAATGCGGAATTAGAAACAAGAACATCTCAAAGACAATTATCAACCCTATTACTGCAGTAGTTACACAGAAAGACAGACATAGATAATTAATCGAACTTATGCTCTGATACCAACTTTGTCATGACCCAAATCCAAGGGCACGTGACTGGCACTAGGGAATGGGAAGGCATAAGGCCCCCAAAACCCGTAGTAAGCCTACAAGAAAAGAAAAGTAAAACCTTCCAATTTTAAACTTTAATTTATAATAGAACATATTATCAAACTGATTTTTCTGTAAATAAACAAAATTGAGTGCTTAATAAAAATATGCTTCAGCATTACATATTATAAATCAAGCTTAAATCGTTATACATAAGCATGGTTCATACAAATAAAATAAGACTTAAGCCATACAATTCACAGTACATATACTACTACAGCTTCCTAGAATATTACAATAGTACAGCTTACAATGACCTACGTAAAATAGCTGGTGATGAAGAAATCCAGCGTGGAGGTAATCTGAGGTCGAACTCCCAAGCTCCTAAAAAAAATAAATTGAGGGGAATCAGACCTCACTGAGTAAGTCAATAAAAAGAGCTGTACGGTTTGAAAACCTTTTTGAAAACTATATAATTATAATGAAAATAATTTATAATGTATAGGTATAGCTTTTGAAAAATCTCGATAGAACCCTAAACCCAAAAATCTAAATGGCCAACTGGGCCCACTTATTCCAACTAGACCATCGGTCGCCAAGAGCAAAGCCATCAACTGAAGCACTAAGTCGCAGTCATTCACTTAATCCAAATATATGGCACTGGCAGTCCCCGAGAGCATAGGCATCAACCGAGGCACCCATCCTAGTCCATTATTAACCTTTCAATCACTAGCGGTCCCCGAGAGCATAGGCTTCCACCGAGGCACCCGTCCTAGTTTAACATTCACCAGTCATATATAATTCGGATCCACCTCTCAATCTCTACCTTGTGCACATGGTCCTGGTGAAGCCCACCAAGTAGCCCATTCTATCAAAATTTCTCAAAATCAATTTTTAAATAAATAAAATGTGTTTTACACCTTAAATAGCAGCATTAAATTAAATAAATCATATAAAAATAACATAAAAATATGAGCGCATGCATCTTTAAATAAAACACACGCACAGATAATCTTTATCGACTTACAAGATGAATGAGAACGCTAACGACCGCACGTCTACCTCGATCTCATAGGTTCTGCTCTGATATGTTCTAGAAAAGAAATTAACAAATTGATTTTAAAACATGACTATGAAATTAAAGTCAACAATCATAAAAATCATGAAATTCTAAGCTAACTCGAGGAAGACTGGACAAGACTCAATAGATATGATAAAGCCTAATTAACAATAGAAATTATTACGAATATCACGTTTTACGAGAAAATCTATACAAATTTCGACAGAGTCTCCTCTGTAAAACGGACATCTCTCTACTAAAGGTAGAGCCAAACCTGCATGGAAAATGCACTTCTAATAACCGCAGACATTCACACTCGAGTCAAGCTTCCAGAACTACACTTAGCCCCGACCGAGGTCACAATCCAACAAGAACATCACAAAAATGATTATCCATAGCCAGAAAAATCATTTCTCAATATAGATTTAAAATAAAATTTCACATATCAACATATATATATATATATATATATATATATATATATATATATATATATATATATAACACTCACAATTATCATTACTTAATGAAAATTACCTATTAATTTATATATAAATATATCGCTAAATCTCTTAAATATTAATAAAGTTAATTAATGTATTTTAAGTATAATTAGCATAAACTCACATATTTATCCAACTAATAGGAAAATATACAAGATAGTCAAAAATAATACCTAATATACTATTAAAAGTTTATTTTAAGAAATTTGTGTCAATTAGTCTAAATTAATAGAAAATTTGCAAAACCCTTTTAAATTCCTTAATTATTATTAAAACCAACTAAAATTTATTATTTAACTATATTTAACAAAGTTACATTTCTACCATTATAGTATACAACTTATATAATACACTATTAATACTAAAAAAAATTCCTTGAAAATTACTCAAACATCTAAAAATAATTTTCTCTACATTAAATATCTTAACATAATTAAAACATATAAATGACTGTTAATTTCTTCTAAAAAAATATAATTTAACCCAATGATTCACATTTGACATAAACTTAAAAATAATTATAAAAATAGTATAAAAATCACAAAAAAAACATAATTTAAGTTCTAAAATTAATAACATTTAATAATAATATCAATTATCAAAATTTTATAATTTTTTTACAATAATTTTTGAAATTAATAAAAATATTCATTAAATACCTGAAATTTACAAATTTCATACTTAACTCAATAATTTCTAAAACATCAATACGTTACAAATAATTAACATTAATTAACCTAATTACTACTTAAATTCAATTAACAACTAACTAAACCAACTAATACTAAATAAAATCACATAAATTTTAAATAAAATTCTAAAAAAAAATCACACATTTACTAATATTAACAAAAATTAAAATCAACCTCCTAAATCTCTAAACAACCATAAATGACTAAAAAAAATACCAAGACTAACTGGATCAAGGAAGGAAGAAGGAGATCGGGTGAGTATCACTCACTGCCGAGCTTGAAGAGCAAAGGGGAAAGGAAGCTTGCTGCCACCGGAAATGGAGAAGATGGAGCAGCTCAGGTGAGGCAGGAGGCAACAGCTGGTGGAGGAATGAAGCTAGCAGGGGACATGTCGTGTGAAGGAGGAAGACTTGCTGCTAGGCAAGAAGTGAAGAAGAAGAAGAAGAACAGCAGCAGCAGCAACCCATGAGCGTCTATCCACGATGGAGATGAAGTCCCAGGCGGTGGAGGCAGCGGTACAGAGAGAGAAGGGTCGGTGTAGATGGCGAGCAGGGAAAGAAGATAGTGAGGGTGAGGAAATTTTCTGTGAGGGCTGCAAAATAGGTACATATATATATATGTGTGTGTGTGAGAGAGTGTGTGTGTGTAGATTTAATCCTATTTGTATGTACTCTATATATATATATACACATATTGAATATATACACACATACATGTATATATATATATATATATATATATATATACACACACACACACACACACACTATTATAATAAGCTTATACTTGATATAAACCCTAAACACACACATAAAAATCATGAAATTAATGTAGTTTAATAATAATAATAATAATAATAATAATAATAATAATAATAATAATAATAATAATAAATGTCATAATAATAAAATAACACTCACATAAATTAATATAATATTAACATAAATATCTCTCCATTAGATAGCAAAATAATTAATAATTATATAATATAATTTAAAATTATTTATTAACATTACAAATTCAAAAATTACTTTATTTAATTAAAACACAGGGTATTACAAATACAAACTCAGATGCTGAAACCAAAAGACAAGATCAACAAATGATGTTTAACAACCTAAGTATCACAATATTATAAGAAAAAGATAGACATCAATAGTTAAAAGCATGAAAAATGAGCCAAAGCTTTAATACTAACTTTGTTACGACCTGAACCCAGGGCATGTGACCAACACTAGGGAATGGTAAAGTATAAAACTACCGAATCCCATAGTAAGCCTTAAAAGAAAAACGCAGAATATTTAAACTTTAAAACCTTACAATAGATAATTAAATCACAATGCACATTATCAAATTGATTTTCTCAATATAATTTAAACCAAAATATTAGTGCATAAAATAAATAAACATCAGTTATACAAATAATAGCTTAGCACATAAATTATAAATACATGATATCCCAAATAAAATATGCAATTATGCAGTTTTCTCTACTGCAGTACACGTATATAAATACAACACAACTAAGTAGACCTATGTAGAATAGCCGGTGACAAAGTTACAGGGCGAACAAAAGTAGGCCTAGCAGAAAAATCTCAAACTCTTAAAAAAAATAAATTGAGGGGAGTTAGATCTAACTGAGTAAGTTAATAAAGAAATGAATGCGGTTTGAAAATCTCATTAAAAATAATTTTTTATGGAAATATAATATAATATAATTTTATTCAAACCATTTGATATACATATAATAAATCCATTTTTAAAAAGGGAATAAATAAATATTTAAATACCTTTTTAAAAAATTTCAGTATAAAAAAAAAATTTGGTAGAACTCGATTTATAAATTTTATAACAGTCATACAACACACTTATATCCAAAACTACTAGATCCCGAGAGCAAAGCATCACCAGGATACAAAGCCGCAGTCACATCACTTAATCCAATATCACTAGCGGTGTCCGAGAGCAAAACATCACTAGATCATCGGCCGCAGTAATTTAATAAATAATAATCAAAATTATACTGGTGGTGTCCGAGAGCAAAGCATCACTAGACCTTCGGCCCCAGTAATTTAATAAATAATAATCAAAATTATACTGGTGGTGTCCGAGAGCAAAGCATCACTAGACCTTCGGCCCCAGTATTTATTAAACAAACAAATATTATGCTATTGGCGGTGTCTGAGAGCAAAGCATCACCAGACCATCAACCCCAGTAATATAATTAATATACTCACATATTTTACCAGTGCGCACACGGTCCTGATGAAACTCATCAAGTAGCCCGTTCTACCGTGGTTTATTTAAAATAATTGCAAATAAATAAAACAAGGAAAATCACAATAAATAACAATAAAATAAATCAACTATAAATTAATTCATGTAATAACATATGAAGAATGTCGACTAGAATCTCATAAAATTAAATTCATAAGAATTTAATATGATTTAAATTAAAAGACTCGACACTCAAATCAAATATTAACTTATAGGATAAAGGTGCTCCTCTGGCACGTCGTGTCTGACCTCAACTGATAGACGCGACTGGAGGGGCGGCTAAAAGACAGAAAAGGAAAACGACAATCAAAAAATAGAAACCTAAATTCTAGAGTTTCTAAGGAAGACTCGATTCGAACACAAAATAAAAATTTTTAGGATTGATCCGGTGTCATGTTTTACAAGAAATCTATTGAAAATTCGATAAAGTTTTCTTTGTAAAACGAACATACCTCTACCGAAGTAGAGTCAATTTTGCAAATAAGCATACTTCAAAATTTTACAGAAGCTCAACACCTTGGGTTGGGATCCCGAACTACAAAATTCCCAACCAAGGTTCACCAAAAATACAATTAAGCAAATATTAAATATTAATATAGTAAATCACCAAAAACTATAAAAATTAATAATAAATCATAATATAATTTATTAAACTTGTAAAACACTCAATAAAATTATTTTCCACCATAATTTAATATTAATACAAACTCAACTTTCCAAATATTCAACATAATATAGTCAAATTCAAACTATAATTGCCCAAATAGTTTAAATATACTATAATACTAATTAAAATCTCATTTAAACCACAAAAAAATAAATAATTTAATTTTGAATAAATTTTCAAAAATAGTTAGTATTAATTAACTAAAAATAATAAATAATTTATAAAAATTATTTTAATACCACAATTTATCTCAAAATTAACTAAAACATAGTATTTAATTATAATATCAACAAAAACACACCATTTACCTATTATTTCAAAATTTACATAATAATAATAATTTCTAAAAAATTAAATAAATTATCAAAAATTATTTTATCACTACTAAAATTACTAACATAATATACTAACACTAATTAACTCAAATATTCAACCAAAAATAATTAATTAATCACATTAACAAAATATAGATAAAACTTAAAGTACCTAAATAAATATACAAAAATTCCATAAAAATCAATTTAATTAATCTAAATCAATTTTGATATACTCTTAACCAAAATTAACTCCAAATAATTTAGATCCACTAATATAAGTATAGATCAACCCAAAAATTAACTACATAATTAAAATAAAATTCTGGGTAATTAGTAAATATAACAACAATATAAAATAAAGATAATTAATATTGTTGAAACCTCAATATTTACATAAAAAAAATATATAGTTTAAAAATATTCGGGTTATTACAATAAATAAATAAATAATTATATATATATATATATATATATATATATATATATATATATATATAAAGTAAATGATATAAAGAAAATGATCTTACTTATTCTTAATTATAGGCTAATGTTTAAAATAATTTTATTTTTCTAATTTGTATCAATTTAAATAGTTATTTTTAATTTTTTTTAAAATTTTATCCAATTTTCAATTTGCTTGTCTAATTAATGACATGACAAGTTGATGAGATAGAAACAGTGTTGACAAAGCATGTAAGGGTGAACAAAAATAACTGAAAAATGAATTGTAAAAAATTTAATTTAATTTTTACTTTAGAGATAAAAAATATTTTTATTTTGGTTTTATTTTTATATTAAAAAATATAATTAAACCGAACGAGTAGAATTTTTAAAATATTTTAAATTATATTGTGGTTACTATTTGAGTTTATTAGTTTATCAGTAATATTTTAAAATAAATCAACAATATCATTTTTAAATATTTAAAACTCTTAATAAAATTATTTAATACCAAAAAATTTAAAACAAAACTCTTTAAATTCGTTTTAGAAAATTTATTTTCTTAACAAATTAATAAGTAAAATAACTATAAAAATTAGTAATAATAGATCTCATAAATATTATTAAAATTGTGCAAAATTACATAAATCCAATATGTTTAAAATTGCAAAAATAAAAGGTTAAACCGAATAAACCGATCATACTGATTCGAATCAATTCAACTCCGTTCAATTCGATTTTAATTTTTATTCAATTTAGTTTGATTATTTTAAATATTTTCAGCTTAGTTTGATTTTATATTTTTTTCAACTGAAGTGCACCAACTTTTTTTTTTAGATCTTGATTAAAATGACACTCTTTTGATCTTTGTCAAATCAATATTATTTTTGACACGTCTATAAGTCACATCAATAATTACACATGTCAATTGAAAGTTAGATAAATTTAAAAAAAATTAAAAATTAACTTATTGAATTAATATAAATAATAAACAGAATTGTTTAAAAAATTTTCCTATAGTTGAATATATATATCTCGTGAACTCGTGAATATGTGATAATAGGCGTTAGTGTTTAGAATTCAACTAATACACATTGATGTTACATTGTAATTTATGGTATATTATTAATATTATTATTGTAATTTATTTTCATAATAAATTAATAGCTTGATTGTCACGACCCAAAACAGGGACCATGACCGGCGCTAGGAAACGGGAATTCTTTCGAATCCGGAACCCGTAGCAAGCCTAAAAATAAAATAAAGCATGCCACAATAACAATAAAAATATAATATGCAGCGGAAATAAAAATCATAATATCATTATATTATCCATATCAACTGGATTTAAATAAAAATCTCATCCCATACATAAAATCTCTTTAATACAATCCAGTTTCAACATAATATATCTCCTTTAAAACAAAATACATGAAATCCAATACTTTAATTCACAACTACTGCAGTGTCTAGATAAAATAAATAAGACTCAAGTAGACAATTTACATAAAGAAGCCGGGGCGGAAGAAATCCGGCGTATCGACCTGCTATTGAGGTCTGAGGAAGTTGACTCTCCTGAAAAAATAGTCAACGGAGGGGAGTCAGACCTCACTGAGTGAATTACTATAATATATATACATACACACTAAGTGATAATGCATACAGTCAACAGTATATATATATCTAATATATATACAGGCAAATACACACAAATGCAGAAAAATCATTTTTATATATTTTACTGAAAAATCCCAATTTATGAAGGATCACATAGAACCCTAGAATATCGCAACCTCGGAAAATAGTGTTAAACAACACTCTGGCCATACAGGCTCACTTATTCCAAATATATCCACTTAATCCATTTGGACAGTAGACTGGCCCCGAGACACTAAGTCAACCGAGCTCCAGCAGTCTGACTGCCAGTGTGATTGGCCCCGAGACACTTGGTCAATCGAGCTCCAGCAATCACACCCCAAACCACATCTCACATATCAATAATCATAATCAAATCAATATCCACAAATAGTTAGTAATATAGCCTAAAGCTATAGGCGTACCGGTACGTACTCGGTCCTAGTGCTGCCCACTAGGTAGCACGTTCTATTGATATCCTTCATTAATAAATAATAAAACATTCATTCACAAATACATGATGCATGAATTTAAATAAATCAACAATATAAACCATATATATACTGGAAATATACCAAACATAAACCAGGTATATTTTGAGTATATATCTGTCAAATAAATCCAATCAAATCATGAATTAAACTAAAAATATATTTAAAAACATTTTAAATATATTTTTTTTACAAAACATGTATATAATTTATTATATACCAAAAATATACTTGAATATAAATCACATTATTTATGCATATTCAGTCAAAATAAAACATGCATTTTTCTAAATCATGCATCCTAAGCATATATATATATAATATAGTAACTCACCTAATGCGCTCCACGAGACAGGTCCGACGGGCCTGGTCCACTAGCCCTCGGTCTCGGCGCAACTAAACAAGCAATAAATAACCAACATTAGAATAAACCTAACAGAAATCCTAGAATTCAATCTAGAGTATTAAAATACGGAAACAGAATTAGGGTTCGACTGGATATCACGTTTTACGAGAATTCTACCGAAAATCCGGCAGAACCTCCCCTGTAAAACGGACATCTCTCTACTCAAAAGAGTAGAGCCGACCCTGCAAAGAAACACACTTCGAAATACAAGCTCAACACAATCAAAATCCCACGGTCGGACTCCAAACTACAGTCCACCGACCGGGGTCCACAAACACAGAATAATATTCCAGATATACCGAAAATATCCTTAAATCACAGAAATACATTTTATAAATAAAAAATTACATAATTGACCTTGAAACACTATAAAAACCGATTAAAACTCATTTTATTAGAAAAACCGTATATTATATATATAATTGAAAATAATTCACGAAAAATAGTTTTAATTAGTTAAAAATACTAAATATTTTGTAGAAATCATTTTTATACCTTAAATAAATATTAAAACCAATTAAATTACATTTTTAGACAATTTAGGGTAAAATTACCAAAATACCCCTATATATATAAATATACTTAAATTACTTCAAAAATTCACCAAAAATCATACAATTACCCAAAATTAATTTTCTCAACATATTTATCAATAATATCAATATTTAAACTCAATTAACCAATTAAATTCAAATAAAAACACAATTAACCTAATTTTCCAAAATCACCTAAACTTCAATAATTAAAAATAAATACTTAGAAATTCATAAAAATTCCAAATAAATTCCTATAATTCATTTCAACACCCAATTTAACCATAAACTCCAATTTCATAATTTAAATAATTAATTTCCGAAAATTAGAAAATAATATTAAAATATTCAAAAATACCCAAAAATCCAAAAAATCTCCAAAAATTCTACAAAAATTCATACATGTAGATTAAGCTACTAGGAACAACATTTGTGAAGGAAGTTTCCATGAATCATCCAATTCGAAGCTCAAAAAAATCGAAAACCCTAATAGGCCGAAATTTACAAATCGAAAACTAAGCAATTCTAGACCATTTTAGCTCAAACCAAAGCTAGAATAACACTCACCGGAGCTCAAGGAGAAGAAAGAGACCAGCGGTGTCGAAAACGGTGGCCGGAATCGGCGTGATCGACGGTGAGTTGATTTTCGGCTTCTCCGGCCAAAATCACTCTCCCGACGCCGGAAACGGCCTACACAGACGGCGAAACTGGTCGGGGAAGATGGTGGCACACCGGACGGCACACCCACGGTGAAGGAACGGCATGGCAGCGACCGGAAATGGTGAGGGAACGATCGGAGAAGAAGAAGAAGAAGAAGAAACTGTCGGGGGCAAAATGGTAATTTTGCAAATTCTTTTGATTTTTAATGTATATATGTATATATATATACTTTATACTTTATATTAAAATAATATTAAATTACACACATCAAATATACACCACACACATTAAAATATTAATATTTTAATAATTTATACCAAATAAAATTAATTAAATAACAATTAAAACAATTAAATACTTAATAAAATATTAGGGAATTAATAAACCCTAATTAAATAAATATACACACACCGACTTTATTTACTAATTTAAAAATATGTATGAGTTCATGCAAGTCCGTAAATACCTTTAAAATAATTAATAATACATTGTTTACGTGAAAATTTCCCCGAAAATGCAAGTCCCGGGAAAATTTTACGTAAAACACTGTATATAAAACACATTAATTAAAATAGGTCTAAAATACATATCAACTCGTAAAAATATCATATAAAATACAGAAATCATTAACTCTGCATATCCCGGTACTGTGTAAAAATATTTTAAAAACACGGGATATTACATTGATTCGCTCCAATTACATATGATCTCATTATAATTTCATTGAATATAACACATAACACAGAGCAATCCCCTTTATGTACACATATATAATAAGCTATTAAATATTGTTTTATAAAAAGGTTTAAGTAAATTCAGTTTGCCCCGCAAGGTTGTAAAATTGTATTATAAATTTAACATTTGATTTAATATATTAAATATTATAATTTAAAGAAATTAAATAGAGTTAACTTTGATTAAATATCACATTCATCAATTATCAATTCTAACATGTCTAAATCATCATTAGCTTATGTAATTCGAATTATAAATTTTAAAATTTTAATAATAAATAATCAAATATTAACTGTTGCTATTTCTGAATACTACCACATTCAACAGCTCCTGCTATTGTTGTCTATATTCCTTCTAATATCAACTTGCTTGGATGCTTAATAAAAACTAGCTTGTAAAATCATAAGTTGTGAATAAATGAATGATTTTTATTTTATTTTGATAGTTAATTGTTTTATTGATATAATTTTTTTTAATTTCCAACTCTAAAAATATATTATAACATTAATGCTGTCACGACCCAAAACAGGGGCCATGACCGGCGCTAGGGAACGGGAATTCTTTCGAATCCGGAACCCGTAGCAAGCCTAAAAATAAAAATGCAATAATAACCATAAAAATATAATATGCAGCGGAAAATAAAATCATAAATATTACAATATCATCCATAACAACTGGATATAATTCAAAACTCATCACATCACATATATAATCTCATAAATGTATAATCTTTATACAAATCTAGTTTTAACATAATACATCTCTTTAAACAAATACATAAAATCCAATACTTTAATTTACAACTACTGCAGTGTCTAGATAAAATAAATAAGACTCAAGTAGAAAATTTACATAAAGAAGCCGGGGCGGAAGAAATCCGGCGTATCGACCTGCTACTGAGGTCTGAGGAAGTTGACTCTCCTGAAAAATAGTCAACGGAGGGGAGTCAGACCTCACTGAGTGAATTACTATAGTATATATACATACACTCTAAGTGATAATGCATACAGTCAACAGTATATGAGTAATATGTATATATACAGGCAAGTTCATACAGATGCAGAAAAATCATTTTATATATTTTGTCTGAAAATCAACTTTTATGAAGGATCACATAGAACCCTAGAATATCGCAACCTCAGAAAAATAGTGTTAAACAACACTCTAGCCATGCAGGCTCACTGATTCCAAATATATCCACTTAATCCATATGGACAGTAGACTGGCCCCGAGACACTAAGTCAACCGAGCTCCAGCAGTCTGACTGCCAGTGTGATTGGCCCCGAGACACTTGGTCAACCGAGCTCCAGCAATCACACCCAAACCACATCTCACATATATCAATAATCATAATCAATTCAATATCCACAAATAAGTTAGTATTATAGCCTAAATACTATAGGCGTACCGGTACGTACTCGGTCCTAGTGCTGCCCACTAGGTAGCACGTTCTATTGATATCCTTCAGTGATAAATAATAAAACATTCATTCACAAATACATGATGCATGAATTTAAATAAATCAACAATATAAACCATATATATACCGAAAATATACCAAACATAAACCAGGTATATTTTGAGTATATATACGTCAAATAAATTCAATCAAATCATGAATTAAACTAAAAATATATTTAAAAACATTTTAAATATATTTTATTAATAAAACATGTATATAATTTATTATATACCAAAAATATACCAAAAATATACTTGAATATAAATCATGTTATTTATGCATATTTAGTCAAAATAAAACATGCATTTTCTAAATCATGCATCCTAAGCATATATATATAATATAGTAACTCACCTAATGCGCTCCACGAGACAGGTCCGACGGGCCTGGTCCACTAACCCTCGGTCTCGGCGCAACTAAACAAGAAATAATTAATCGACATCAGAATAACCCTAACAGAAATCCTAGAATTAAATCTAGAGTATTCAACACAGAATCGGAAATTAGGGTTCGACTGGATATCACGTTTTACGAGAATTCTACCGGAAATCCGGCAGAACCTCCCCTGTAAAACGGACATCTCTCTACTCAAAAGAGTAGAGCCGACCCTGCAAAGAAAATACACTTCAAAAATAACACCACAATCCATCACAACCCCTCGGTCGGACTCCAGACTACAATCTGTCGACCGGGGTCCACAAACACAGAATATATATTCAAATATACCAAAAATATCCTTAAATCATAAAAATACATTTCATACGTAGAAATTACATAATAAATCTTGAAACACTGTAAAAATCGATTAAAATTCATTTTATTAGAAAAACCGTATATTATATATATAATTGAAAATAATTCCCGAAAAATAGTTTTAATTAGTTAAAAATACCAAATAATTTGTAGAAATCATTTTTATACCTTAAATAAATATTAAAACCAATTAAATTACATTTTTAGACAATTTAGGGTAAAATTACCAAAATACCCCTATATATATATATACCTAAATTACTTCAAAAATTCACCAAAAATCATACAATTATCCAAAATTAATTTTCTCAACATATTTATCAATAATATCAATAATTAAACTCAATTAACCAATTAAATTCAATTTAAAACACAATTAACTTAATTTTCCAAAATCACCTAAACTTCAATAATTAAAAATAAATACTTAGAAATTCATAAAAATTCCAAATAAATTCCTATAATTCATTTCAACACCTAATTCAACCATAAACTCAAATTTCATAATTTAAATAATTAATTTCCGAAAATTCGAAAATAATATTAAAATATTCAAAAATACCCAAAAATCCAAACAATCTCCAAAAATTCTAAAAAAATTCATACATGAAGATTAAACTACCAGGAACAACATTTGTGAAGGAAGTTTCCATGAATCATCCAAATTGAAGCTCAAAAAAATCGAAAACCAAAAGTGGCCGAAATATTCAACTCAAAACCTAAGCAATTCTAGACCATTTTAGCTCAAACAAAAGCTAGAATAACACTCACCGGAGCTCAAGGAGAAGATAGAGACCGGCGGTGTCGAAAACGGTGGCCGGATGAGGGAGAAACGACGGTGAGAAGAAATGGTGGTCCGGCGGCACCCACGGGAAGAAGAAGAAGAAGAAGAAGAAGAAGAAAAAGAAAAAGAAAGAAAAAGGAAAGAGAAAGGAAAAGAAAAAGAAAGAAAAAGGAAAAGAAAAAGAAAAAAAAAGAAAAAAGAAAAAAATAATAAATTTTAATAATTTAATAATAAATAAAATAATCAAATAATAATAAATAAATAATAAAATATTAGGGTAATAATAAACCCTAATTAAATAAATATACACACAGGCTTTATTTAATAATTTAAAAATATGTATGAGTTCATGCAAACCCGTAAATACATTTAAAATAATTAATAATACATTGTTTACGTGAAAATTTCCCCGAAAATGAAAGTCCCGGGAAAATTTTACGTAAAACACTGAAAATAATAGACAGTAATTAAAATAGGTTTAAAATACATATCAACTCATAAAAATATCGTATATATATTCAAAATTATTGACACTGCATATCCCGGTACAGTGTAAAAATATTTTTAAAAAACACGGGATATTACAGTCTTCCCCCCTTACAAGAATTCGTCCCCGAATTCTAAAAACAAGATTACAAAATCAGGAAGGAAAGAGATACGGGTAAGAAGCTCGCATCTCAGCTTCAGTCTCCCACGTATGCTCTTCAACTCTGTCGCTACGCCACAAAACCTTGACCATCGGAATCTGCTTCGATCGCAACTGTCGAACTTGATAATCAACGATCGCCACAGGTTCTTCCACAAACGTCAAATCTTCACTCACTTCCACACTGTCAGGTTGCAACACATGTGAAGGATCTAAGATATACTTCCTCAACATCGAGATATGAAATACTGGATGCACTTGTGACATACTCGGAGGCAAATCCAACCGATATGCAACAGTGCCAACTCTTTCCAGAATCTCAAACGGTCCAATATATCTCGGTGCTAACTTACCCTTCCTGCCAAATCTCATCACACCCTTCATCGGAGATACCTTCAGAAAAATGAAATCTCTAACCTGAAACTCCACATCTCTGCGCCTAGGATCCGCATAACTCTTCTGTCTGCTAACTGCGGTCTCTAATCTGCGCTTGATCACGGCGACTTTCTCTACAGCATCCTGAACCATCTCTGGTCCAGTCAAAGCTCTCTCACCAATCTCATCCCAACTCAACGGGGATCTACACTTCCTTCCATACAACGCCTCGTATGGTGCCATGCCAATACTGCTATGGTAGCTGTTATTATATGCAAACTCAACAAGCGACAAATGATCATCCCAGCTACCTCCCAAATCCAAGACACACATCCTTAACATATCTTCCAGTGTCTGGATCGTCCTCTCAGACTGACCGTCTGTCTGAGGATGAAAAGCAGTACTGAAATCCAACCTAGTGCCCATCGCTTCTTGCAACTTCTGCCAAAAACGAGAAGTAAACACCGAACCTCTATCTGACACAATGGACACAGGTACTCCATGAAGACACACAATATGCTTCACGTACAACTTCGCCAATCTAGCAACTGAATATGTGGCTTTCACAGGCAAGAAATGTGCAGACTTCGTCAATCTGTCTACAATCACCCAGATGGAATCGTATCCATCCTTCGAACGAGGTAAACCGACTACAAAATCCATAGCTATCCTTTCCCACTTCCACTCGGGAATAGGAAGAGGCTGAAGCTTCCCAGAAGGCTTCTGATGTTCGGCTTTCACTTGCTGACAAGTCAAGCACTTAGCAACATAATCGGCAACATCCTTCTTCAATCCATCCCACCAGTATAGATCTCTGATACTATGGTACATCTTAGTAACACCAGGATGAACGCTGTAAGCTGTAGAATGTGCTTCCTCTAAAATCTCCTCTCTCAAATCATCCACATCAGGAACACACAATCTACCACTGATCCACAACACACCATCATCATCGAGTGTGAAATCAGTGAACTTCCCTGCTCTGACATTCTCTGCAAGCTCTTCTAGAATAGGATCTCGGCTCTGAGCTGCTTTAATCCTATCCCTCAGTACAGATCGTACTTTAAACTGAGCTAACAGTCCACCTGATCTACTAATCTTCATCATCAGACCTTGATCCACCATCAGATGCAACTCCTGGATCAATGGTCTCCTCTCCACACCGATGTGAGCAAGACTACCTGAGGACTTCCTACTCAAGGCATCTGCTACCACATTAGCTTTACCCGGATGGTAAAGAATCTCGCAATCATAATCCTTCAACAGTTCCAACCATCTTCTCTGCCTCAAATTCAAATCTCGCTGCTGGAAAATGTACTTAAGGCCCTTGTGATCAGTAAATATCTCACAAGTCACCCCGTACAAATAATGTCTCCAAATCTTCAAAGCAAAGATCACTGCAGCCATCTCAAGATCATGTGTAGGATAGTTCTGCTCATGCTTCTTCAACTGCCTCGAAGCATAGGCTATCACCCTTCCATTCTGCATCAACACACAACCAAGACCAATTCTAGAGGCATCACAGTAAACTGTGAACTTATCCACACTATTAGGCAAAGCTAATACTGGCGCTGTGGTCAACTTCTCCTTCAACAACTGAAAACTATTCTCACAAGCTTCTGACCACTCGAATCTAACATTCTTCTGAGTCAAGCGAGTCATAGGGGCTGCTATCCTGGAAAAATCCTGCACAAACCGCCTATAATACTCGGCTAAACCCAGAAAACTCCGAATCTCCGTAACTGAAGTAGGTCTAGGCCACTCAGATACTGCTTCAACCTTCTGTGGATCAACCTGAATACCTTCTTTAGACACTACGTGTCCAAGAAAAGAAACACTCTCCATCCAGAAATCACACTTCGAGAATTTAGCATAAAGCTGATGATCTCTCAGTGTCTGTAGTACAATCCTCAAGTGATATACGTGCTCTTCCATACTCCTCGAATATACCAGTATATCATCAATGAAGACTACTACAAACCGATCCACATACGGTCGGAATACTCTGTTCATCAGATCCATAAAAGTTGCTGGTGCATTAGTCAAACCAAAAGACATCACCAGAAACTCATAATGACCATAACGAGTGCGGAAAGCTGTCTTAGGAATATCAGCTTCACTGATCCGCAGCTGATGATAACCTGACCTCAAGTCGACCTTAGAAAAGAATTGTGCACCCTGGAGCTGATCAAACAAGTCATCTATCCTCGGGAGAGGATACTTGTTCTTCACTATCACCTTATTCAGCTCTCTATAGTCAATGCACAGTCTCAGGGTACCATCCTTCTTCTTCACAAACAAGACTGGTGCACCCCAAGGAGAAACACTAGGTCTGATAAAACCCTTATCCAACAACTCTTGCAACTGCTCCTTCAACTCTCTCAACTCTGCAGGAGCCATACGATAGGGTGGCATAGATATAGGAGTAATACCTGGAACCACATCAATACAGAACTCAATCTCTCTATGAGGTGGTAAACCTGGCAATTCCTCGGGAAAAACATCAGGAAACTCACAAGCAACAGGAACATCTGTGAGTGACAACTTCTCCACTGACGTATCCCTAACCAATGCCAAAAACCCCTGACAACCTTTCCTCAACAACTTCCTAGCTGCAATAGCCGAAATAAGATTCTGAGGTGCTGAACTCCTGTCACCAACAAACTTAAATTCTACTTCACCAGGAATTTTGAAAATCACCTCCTTATTCCTGCAATCAACCACGGCAAAGTGCTGAGACAACCAATCCATTCCCAAAATAACATCGAACTCCATCACATCCAACAAAATCAAATCGACGGATAATTCTCTATCTCCCACGAGAACTGGACAACCAGAAAGAACAATATCGGTGTCCAAAGAATCACTCAGAGGAGTGGCAACAGACAAAGGAAAATCCATCCTCGAAGCTTGCCAACAAGATTTAGAAGCAAAAATAGGAGAAACAAACGAATGCGTGGCACCCGGATCAAACAAAACCAAAGCATCCAGGTAACAAACAGAAAGAATACCTGCCACGACTGCATTAGATGCCTGAGCATCCTGCTGAGTCAGATGAAAAACTCTGGCCTGACCTCGACCTCCCTGCTGACTGGTAGAAGCCTGGCCAACACCTCTGGTACCTCCTCTAGTACCTCTACCACGACTCTGCTGTGGAACAAACTGAGTAGAACTCTGATGCTGAGCTGGTGGTAACTGAAATGGCACGGGTGCTGCACTAGCAATCGACTGCTGTGGGAATCGCGGAATCTGCTGCTGCTGATATCCGGGATAAGGACACGATCTGGCAAAATGTCCTGTCTGCCTGCATCTGAAACATGTCAACGGTGTCAGATAACACGGTCCCTGATGGACTCTACCACAAGTCTGACAAACACTGGCCGCTGATCCAGAACTACGACCACTGCTGCTGCTCGAAGCACCTGACCCAAATCTGAACGATCTACGCTGACCTCCACGACCATGTCTACTGCTCCGATGCACTCGCTGCTGCTGTCTCTGACTCTGCTGAGTCGAACCTCGCTGCTGACTACTCGAACCAACATGAAAACTCGAATACGGAGTAGCCTGCAATCCACTCGACTGAACTCCCAACTGGTAATAATCAGGCATCGCTCCCTGCCTAACTAATCTCAGCTCAATCTCCTTAGCTAGCTCAATCACAGACTCCAGAGTAAGACCTGCTGTAGGTATACCAGCAAAAGCTGAACCCAAACCAATAACATAGGTAGTAACAGCGAAATACTGATCTCGCATCAGATCCTCAGCATATCTACCCAGACGAAGGAACTCTCGGGTATACTCCTCTACAGATCGATCTCCACGAGAAATACTGGTCAGACGAAGACGATAGCTCAAACGAAGAGGCTCTGGACAAAATCTCCTCATGAATCGCTCCCGAAACTGAGCCCATGTCATCGTCATCATAAAGGGCTGGATCATCTGAATAAACCAATCCAAGGCTGGTCCCTCGACAGACAACTCAACAATCATGATCCTCTGATACTCGGTATGAGCAGTCCGAGTCCTAGTCTCAATCGCATGCAGAAAATCTAAAGGATCAGAAGTACCATCAAACGCAATCCTGCCAACTCTGGCATAGAACAAAGCTGCCTCAGGGTCAGACATACCCTGCTGATAGGCAGGCTGAACAGGCTGAACAACTGGAGGAACAGGAACATCAAACTCAGGCTCAACAGGCTCCTCGTCCTGTAACTCTCTCTGCCTACGGCGACCTGCCGCTCCTCGAGGTCTACCCCTGCCACGACCTCTACGCCTAACTAGCTGCTCAGGAGGTAAAACCTCATCCTGAAAAGACTCATCATCCTCGGCCTCAACGACCGGTGGAGCGACACGCGCTCGCCTCCTCATTCTGAAAAGACAAACGGAAAGATTCAGACAAAATAGACAACGGAGGAATAACGCTGAAAACTACAGCAAGGAATACTCATCAAGACATACTCGAACCTAATACACTGCAGTAGTCCAACAGAAAACACAACTTAAAAACTAGGGCCACAACTCACAAAACTAAGCCCTGACACAGAACTCCGCTCTGATACCAACTTCGCTCTGATACCAACTTTGTCACGACCCAAAACAGGGGCCATGACCGGCGCTAGGGAACGGGAATTCTTTCGAATCCGGAACCCGTAGCAAGCCTAAAAATAAAAATGCAATAATAACCATAAAAATATAATATGCAGCGGAAAATAAAATCATAAATATTACAATATCATCCATAACAACTGGATATAATTCAAAACTCATCACATCACATATATAATCTCATAAATGTATAATCTTTATACAAATCCAGTTTTAACATAATACATCTCTTTAAACAAATACATAAAATCCAATACTTTAATTTACAACTACTGCAGTGTCTAGATAAAATAAATAAGACTCAAGTAGAAAATTTACATAAAGAAGCCGGGGCGGAAGAAATCCGGCGTATCGACCTGCTACTGAGGTCTGAGGAAGTTGACTCTCCTGAAAAATAGTCAACGGAGGGGAGTCAGACCTCACTGAGTGAATTACTATAGTATATATACATACACTCTAAGTGATAATGCATACAGTCAACAGTATATGAGTAATATGTATATATACAGGCAAGTTCATACAGATGCAGAAAAATCATTTTATATATTTTGTCTGAAAATCAACTTTTATGAAGGATCACATAGAACCCTAGAATATCGCAACCTCAGAAAAATAGTGTTAAACAACACTCTAGCCATACAGGCTCACTGATTCCAAATATATCCACTTAATCCATATGGACAGTAGACTGGCCCCGAGACACTAAGTCAACCGAGCTCCAGCAGTCTGACTGCCAGTGTGATTGGCCCCGAGACACTTGGTCAACCGAGCTCCAGCAATCACACCCAAACCACATCTCACATATATCAATAATCATAATCAATTCAATATCCACAAATAAGTTAGTATTATAGCCTAAATACTATAGGCGTACCGGTACGTACTCGGTCCTAGTGCTGCCCACTAGGTAGCACGTTCTATTGATATCCTTCAGTGATAAATAATAAAACATTCATTCACAAATACATGATGCATGAATTTAAATAAATCAACAATATAAACCATATATATACCGAAAATATACCAAACATAAACCAGGTATATTTTGAGTATATATACGTCAAATAAATTCAATCAAATCATGAATTAAACTAAAAATATATTTAAAAACATTTTAAATATATTTTATTAATAAAACATGTATATAATTTATTATATACCAAAAATATACCAAAAATATACTTGAATATAAATCATGTTATTTATGCATATTTAGTCAAAATAAAACATGCATTTTCTAAATCATGCATCCTAAGCATATATATATAATATAGTAACTCACCTAATGCGCTCCACGAGACAGGTCCGACGGGCCTGGTCCACTAACCCTCGGTCTCGGCGCAACTAAACAAGAAATAATTAATCGACATCAGAATAACCCTAACAGAAATCCTAGAATTAAATCTAGAGTATTCAACACAGAATCGGAAATTAGGGTTCGACTGGATATCACGTTTTACGAGAATTCTACCGGAAATCCGGCAGAACCTCCCCTGTAAAACGGACATCTCTCTACTCAAAAGAGTAGAGCCGACCCTGCAAAGAAAATACACTTCAAAAATAACACCACAATCCATCACAACCCCTCGGTCGGACTCCAGACTACAATCTGTCGACCGGGGTCCACAAACACAGAATATATATTCAAATATACCAAAAATATCCTTAAATCATAAAAATACATTTCATACGTAGAAATTACATAATAAATCTTGAAACACTGTAAAAATCGATTAAAATTCATTTTATTAGAAAAACCGTATATTATATATATAATTGAAAATAATTCCCGAAAAATAGTTTTAATTAGTTAAAAATACCAAATAATTTGTAGAAATCATTTTTATACCTTAAATAAATATTAAAACCAATTAAATTACATTTTTAGACAATTTAGGGTAAAATTACCAAAATACCCCTATATATATATATACCTAAATTACTTCAAAAATTCACCAAAAATCATACAATTATCCAAAATTAATTTTCTCAACATATTTATCAATAATATCAATAATTAAACTCAATTAACCAATTAAATTCAATTTAAAACACAATTAACTTAATTTTCCAAAATCACCTAAACTTCAATAATTAAAAATAAATACTTAGAAATTCATAAAAATTCCAAATAAATTCCTATAATTCATTTCAACACCTAATTCAACCATAAACTCCAATTTCATAATTTAAATAATTAATTTCCGAAAATTCGAAAATAATATTAAAATATTCAAAAATACCCAAAAATCCAAACAATCTCCAAAAATTCTAAAAAAATTCATACATGAAGATTAAACTACCAGGAACAACATTTGTGAAGGAAGTTTCCATGAATCATCCAAATTGAAGCTCAAAAAAATCGAAAACCAAAAGTGGCCGAAATATTCAACTCAAAACCTAAGCAATTCTAGACCATTTTAGCTCAAACAAAAGCTAGAATAACACTCACCGGAGCTCAAGGAGAAGATAGAGACCGGCGGTGTCGAAAACGGTGGCCGGATGAGGGAGAAACGACGGTGAGAAGAAATGGTGGTCCGGCGGCACCCACGGGAAGAAGAAGAAGAAGAAGAAGAAAAAGAAAAAGAAAGAAAAAGGAAAGAGAAAGGAAAAGAAAAAGAAAGAAAAAGGAAAAGAAAAAGAAAAAAAAGAAAAAAGAAAAAAATAATAAATTTTAATAATTTAATAATAAATAAAATAATCAAATAATAATAAATAAATAATAAAATATTAGGGTAATAATAAACCCTAATTAAATAAATATACACACACAGGCTTTATTTAATAATTTAAAAATATGTATGAGTTCATGCAAACCCATAAATACATTTAAAATAATTAATAATACATTGTTTACGTGAAAATTTCCCCGAAAATGAAAGTCCCGGGAAAATTTTACGTAAAACACTGAAAATAATAGACAGTAATTAAAATAGGTTTAAAATACATATCAACTCATAAAAATATCGTATATATATTCAAAATTATTGACACTGCATATCCCGGTACAGTGTAAAAATATTTTAAAAAAACACGAGATATTACAAATGCTATCAACATGCATATATATATATATATATATATATATATATATATATATGTAATATCCCGTGTTTTTAAATATTTTTACACTGTACCGGGATATACATTGTTAATAATTTTTGTATATATATTACGATATTTTTATGAGTTGATATTTATTTAAAACCTATTTTAATTACTTTGTCTTATTTACAGTGCTTTACGTAAAATTTTCCCTAGACTTGCATTTTCGGGGAAATTTTTACGTAAATAATTTATTATTAATTATTTTAAATATATTTTCGGACTTGCATGAACTCATACATATTTTTAAATTACTAAACACCGTGTATGTGTGCGATATTTATTTAATTAGGGTTTAATATATATTATCCTAATATTTTATTATTTATTTATTAATTTATTGTTATTTAATTATTTTTATTTATTATTATATTTTAAAATATTAAATTTTATGTGTGTGGTGTATATTTAATGTCTGTAATTTAATATTATTTTATTATATAGTATAAAGTATATATATATATATACATATAATATATCAAAAAACACAACTTTTGGAAAATTACCATTTTGCCCCGACTATCCCCTTCTTCCCCGATCACCTTCCCTCGCCGTTCCGGTCGCTGCCGTCCCGTTCCCTTGCCGTTGGTTTGCCATCCGGTGTGCCACCACCTTCTCCAGCCTTCCTCGCCGCCTGTAGCAGCGGATTCCGGCACCTGGAAGCCATTTTTGGCCGGAGAAGCCGAATTTCCTTCCACCGTCGTTCATGACGATTCCGGCCACCATTTTCAACACCGTCAGTCTCTTTCTTCTCTTTGAGCTCCGGTGAGTGTGATTCTAGCTTTGGTTTGAGCTAAAATGGTCTAGATTTGCTTAGGTTTCGAATTTTCTAATTCGGCCATATTAGGGTTTTTGATTTTTTTGAGCTTTGAATTGATTGATTCATGAAAAATCCCTTCACAAATGTTGTTCCTAGTAACTTAATATACATGAATGAATTTTTTTAGAATTTTTGGAGATTTTTTGGATTTTTGGGTATTTTTGAATATTTTAATATTATTTTCTAATTTTCGGAAATTAATTATTTAAATTATTAAATTGTGTTTTATGGTTAAATTAGGTGTTGAAATGAATTATAGGAATTTATTTGGAATTTTTATGAATTTCTAAGTATTTATTTTGAATTATTTGAGTTTATGTAAATTTGGGAAATTAGGTTAAATGTGTTTTTATTTGAAATTAATTGGGTAATTGAGTTTAATTATTGATATTATTGATAAATATATTGAGAAAATTAATTTTGGATAATTTTATAATTTTTGGTGAATTTTTTAAGTAATTTTAGTATATTTATATATATAGGGGTATTTTGGTAATTTTACCCTAAATTGGCTAAAAATGTAATTTAATTGGTTTTAATAGTTATTTAAAGTATAAAAATTATTTCTACAAATTATTTAGTATTTTTAACTAATTAAACTATTTTTCGTGAATTATTTTCAATTATATATATATTATATGATTTTTCTAATAAAATGAGTTTTTATCGATTTTTATTGTGTTTAAAGGTTAATTATGTAATTTCTACTTATAAAATGAATTTCTATGTTATAAGGATATTTTTGGTAATTCTGAATTGTTCTGTGTTTGTGGACCCCGGTCGGTAGATTGTAGTCTGGAGTCCGACCGTGGGATTTTGATTATGCTCTGTGTAGATTTTTGAAGCGTATTTCCTTGCAGGGTTGACTCTACTCTTTTGAGTAGAGAGATGTCCATTTTACAGGGGAGGTTCTGCCGAATTTTTGGTAGAATTCTCGTAAAACGTGATATCCGGTCGAACCCTGATATCGATTTTATGTTTAATACTCTAGATCGAATTCTAGGATTTCTATTAAGTTTATTCTAATGTCGATTATTTATTGGTTGTTTAGTTACGCCGAGACCGAGGGCTAGTGGACCAGGCCCGTCGGACCCGTCTCGTGGAGCGCACTAGGGTGAGTTACTATACTATATATATATGCTTTAGGATGCATAATTTAGAAATATATGTTTTATTTTGATTAAAATACATAAATAATATGATTTGTATTTAAGTATATTTTTAGTTTATTTTTGGTTTATTTTTGGTATATATTAAATTATATGCATGTTTTATGAATAAACTATATTTAAAATGTTTTTAAATATATTTCTAGTTTATTTTATGATTTGATTGGATTTATTTGACGTATATATACTCAAAATATACCTGGTTTACTTTTGGTATATTTCTAGTATATATATGGTTTATGTTGATATTTTATTGAACTTCATGCATCATTTATTTTTGTGAATGAATGTTTTATATTATTAATGATGAAGGATATCAATAGAACGTGCTACCTAGTGGGCAGCACTAGGACCGAGTACGTACCGGTACGCCTATAGTATTTAGGCTATATTACTAACTTATTTGTGGATATTGATTGAATGTGATTATTGATATGTGTGAGATATGGTTTGGGTGTGATTGTTGGAGCTCAGTTCACCAAGTGTCTCGGGGCCAATCATACTGACAGTCAGACTGCTGGAGCTCGGTTGACTTAGTGTCTCGGGGCCAGTCTACTGTCTAAATGGATTAAGTGGATATCTTTGGATTAAGTTAGCCTGTGTGGCTAGAGTGTTGTCTAACACTATTTCTGAGGTTGCGATATTCTAGGGTTCTATGTGATCCTTCATAAAAGATGATTTTCAATAAAATATATATATAATGATTTTATTGCATCTGTGTGTAATTGCCTGTATATATATATTAGATATATACTATTGATTGTATGCATTGTCACTTAGTGTGTATGTATATATATTATAGTAATTCACTCAGTGAGGTCTGACTCCCCTCCATTGACAATTTTTCAGGAGAGTCAACATCTTCAGACCTCAGTAGCAGGTCGATACGCCGGATATCTTCCGCCCCGGCTTCTTTATGTAAACTGCTTACTTGAGTCTTATTTTTATAATCTAGACACTATAGTAGTTGTAAATTAATTATGAGATATTATGTATTTTATTTACGCGAGATGCATTTTAAGAAATTGAACTGGATTGTATTAAAAAGATTTTATATATATGTGATAAGTTGAGATTTAAATTAAATCCAGTTAATGAAATTGTTATTATGATATTTATGATTTTTATTTCTGCTGCATTATATATTATTATTATTATTGCATGTTTATTTTATTTTTAGGCTTGCTACAGGTTCCGGATTTGAAAGAATTCCCGTTCCCTAGCGTCGGTCATGGCCCCTATTTTGGGTCGTGACAAAGTTGGTATCAGAGCGGAGTTCTGTGTCAGGGCTTAGTTTTATGAGTTGTGGCCCTAGTTTTTGAAGTTGTGTTTTCTGTTGAACTACTGCAGTGTATTAGGTTCGAGTATGTCTTGATAAGTATTCCTTGCTTAGTTTTCTACATTATTCCTCCGTTGTCTATTTTGTCTGAATCTTTTTGTTTGTCTTTTCAGAATGAGGAGGCGAGCGCGTGTCGCTCCACCGATCGTTGAGGCCGAGGATGATGAGTCTTTTCAGGATGAGGTTTTACCTCCTGAGCAGTCTGTTAGACGTAGAGGTCGTGGCAGAGGTAGACCTCGAGGAGCGGCAGGTCGTCGTAGGCAGAGAGAGTTACAGGACGAGGAGCCTGTAAAGCCTGAGTTTGATATTCCTGTTCCTCCAGTTGTTCAACCTGTTCAGCCTGCCTATCAGCAGGGTATGTCTGACCCTGAGGCAGCTTTATTCTATGTCCGAGTTGGCAAGATTGCTTTTAATGGTACTTCTGATCCATTAGATTTTCTGCACGCGATTGAGACTAGGACTCGGACTGCTCATACCGAGTACCAACGGATCATGATTGTCGAGTTTTCTGTCGAGGGACCAGCCCTAGATTGGTTCATTCAGATGATCTAGCCTTATATGATGACGATGACATGGGCTCAGTTTCGAGAGCGATTTATGAGGAGATTCTATCCAAAGCCTCTTCGTTTGAGATATCATCTCCGGTTGATAAGTATTTCTCGTGGAGATCGATCTGTAGAGGAGTACACCCAAGAGTTTCTTCGTCTGGGTAGATATGCTGAGGATCTGATGCGAGATCAGTATTTTGCGGTCATTACCTATGTTACTGGTTTGGGTTCAGCGTTTGCTGGTATGCCTACAGCAGGTCTTACTCTGGAGTCTATGATTGAGTTAGCCAAGGAGATTGAGCTGAGGCTAGTTAGGCAAGGAGCGATGTCTGATTATTACTAGCTAGGAGTTCAGTCGAGTGGATTGCAGGCTACTCCGTACTCTAGTTTTCATGTTGGTTCGAGTAGTCAGCAGCGAGGTCCGACACAGTAGAGTTAGAGACAACAGCAGCGAGTGCATCGGAGCAGTAGACATGGTCGTGGAGGTCAGCGTAGATCATTTATATTCGAATCAGGTGCTTCGAGCAACAGCAGTGGTCGTAGTTCTGGATCAGCGGCCAACGTTTGTCAGACTTGCAATAGAGTCCATCAGGGACCGTGTTATCTGACACCGCTGACATGCTTCAGCTGCGGGTAGACAGGACATTTTGCTAGATCGTGTCCTTATTCCGGATATCAGCAGCCGCAGATTCCGCAATTCCCACAGCAGTCGATTGCTAGTGCTGCACCCGTTCCATTTCAGTTACCTCCAGCTCAGCATCAGAGTTCCACTCAGTTTGTTCCACAGCAAAGTCATGGTAGAGGTACTAGAGGAGGTGCCAGAGGTGTTGGCCAGGCTTCTACCAGTCAGCAGGGAGGTCGAGGTCAGGCCAGAGTCTTCCATCTCACTCAGTAGGATACTCAGGCATCTAATGCAGTCGTGGCAGGTATTGTTTCTGTTTGTTACCTGGATGCTTGGGTTTTGTTTGATTCGGGTGCCACGCATTCGTTTATTTCTCCTGTTTTTGCTTCTAAATCTTGTTGGCAAGCTTCGAGGATGGCTTTTTCTTTATCTGTTGCCACTCCTCTGAGTGATTCCTTGGACACCGATATTGTTCTTTCTGGTTGTCCAGTTCTCGTGGGAGATAGAGAATTACCCGCTGATTTGATATTGTTGGATGTGATGGAGTTTGATGTTATTTTGGGAATGGATTGGTTATCTCAGCACTATGCCGTGGAAGATTGCAGGAGTAAAGAGGTGATTTTCAGAATTCCTTATGAAGTAGAGTTGCATTTGTTGGTGGATCAAGGTCTGATGATGAAGATCAGTAGATCAGATGGACTGCTAGCTCAGTTTAAAGTGTGATCTATACTGAGGGATAGGATTAAAGCAGCTCAGAGCCGAGATCCTATTCTAGAAGAGCTTGCAGAGAATGTCAGAGCAGGGAAGTTCACTGATTTCACACTTGATGATGATAGTGTGTTGTGGATCAGTGGTAGATTTTGTGTTCCTGATGTGGATGACTTGAGAGAGGAGATTTTAGAGGAAGCACATTCTACAGCCTATAGCGTACATCCAGACATTACTAAGATGTACCACAGTATCAGAAATTTATACTGGTGGGATGGATTGAAGAAGGATGTCACTGATTATGTTGCAAAATGCTTGACATGTCAACAGGTGAAAGCCGAACATCAGAAGCCTTTTGGGAAGCTTCAGCCTCTTCCTATTCCCGAGTGGAAGTGGGAAAGGATAGCTATGGATTTTATGGTCAGTTTACCTCGTTTGAAGGATGGATACGATTCCATTTGGGTGATTATAGACAGGTTGACGAAGTTTGCACATTTTTATTTCCTGTGAAAGCCACATATTCAGTTGCCAGATTGGCGAAGTTGTACATGAAGCATATTGTGTGCCTTCATGGAGTACCTGTGTCCATTGTGTCAGACAGAGGATCGGTGTTTACTTCTCATTTTTGGCAGAAGTTACAGGAAGCGATGGGCATTAGGTTGGACTTCAGTACTGCTTTTCATCCTCAGACAGATGGTCAGTCTGAGAGGATGATCCAGACACTAGAAGATATGTTGAGGATGTGTGTCTTGGATTTGGGAGGTAGCTGGGATGATCATTTGCCGCTCGTTGAATTTGCATATAATAACAGCTACCATAGAAGTATTGGTATGGCACCGTATGAGGCATTGTATGGAAGGAAGTGTAGATCCCCTTTGAGTTGGGATGAGATTGGTGAGAGAGCTTTGATTGGACCTAAGATGGTTCAGGATGCTGCATAGAAATTCGCTGTGATCAAGCGCAGATTAGAGACCGCAGTTAGCAGGCAGAAGAGTTATGCGGATCCTAGGCGCAGAGATATGGAGTTTCAGGTTGGAGATTTTATTTTTCTGAAGGTATCTCTGATGAAGGGTGTGATGAGATTTGGCAGGAAAGGTAAGTTAGCATCGAGATATATCGGACCGTTTGAGATTCTGGAGAGAGTTGGCACTGTTGCATATCGGTTGGATTTGCCTCCGAGTATGTCATAGGTGCATCCAATATTTCATATCTCGATGTTGAGGAAGTATATCTCAGACCCTTCACACATGTTGCAGCCTGACAGTGTAGAAGTGAGTGAAGATTTGACGTTTGTGGAAGAACCTGTGGCGATCGTTGATTATCAAGTTTGACAGTTGCGATCGAAGCAGATTCCGATGATCAAGGTTCTGTGGCGTAGCGATAGAGTCGAGGAGCATATGTGGGAGACTGAAGCTGAGATGCGAGCTTCTTACCCGTATCTCTTTCCTTCTTGATCTTGTTTTTTCTGGAATTCGGGGACGAATTCTTGTAAGGGGGGAAGACTATAATATCCCGTGTTTTTAAATATTTTTACACTGTACCGAGATATACAGTGTTAATAATTTTTGTGTATATATTACGATATTTTTACGAGTTGATATTTATTTAAAAATTATTTTAATTACTTTGTCTTATTTACAATGCTTTATGTAAAATTTTCCCGAGACTTGCATTTTCGGGGAAATTTTCACGTAAATAATTTATTATTAATTATTTTAAATATATTTTCGGACTTGCATGAACTCATATATATTTTTAAATTACTAAACACCATGTATGTGTGCGATATTTATTTAATTAGGGTTTAATATATATTACCCTAATATTTTATTATTTGTTTACTAATTTATTGTTATTTAATTATTTTTATTTATTATTATATTTTAAAATATTAAATTTTATGTGTGTGGCGTATATTTAATGTGTATAATTTAATATTATTTTATTATATAGTGTAAAGTATATATATATATATATATATACATACATATAATATATCAAAAAACATAACTTTTGGAAAATTACCATTTTACCCCCGACTATCACCTTCTTCCCCGATCACCTTCCCTCGCCGTTCCGGTCGCTTCCGTCCCGTTCCCTTGCCGTTGGTTTGCCGTCCGGTGTGCCACCACCTTCTCCAGCCTTCCTCGCCGCCTGTAGCAGCGGATTCCTGCGCCTGGAAGCCATTTTTGGCCGGAGAAGCCGAATTTCCTTCCACCGTCGTTCATGATGATTCCGGCCACCATTTTTGACACCACCGGTCTCTTTCGTCTCCTTGTGCTCCGGTGAGTGTGATTCTAGCTTTGGTTTGAGCTAAAATGGTCTAGATTTGCTTAGGTTTCGAATTTTTCAATTTGGCCATATTAGGATTTTTGATTTTTTTGAGCTTTGAATTGATTGATTCATGGAAAATCCCTTCAAAAATGTTGTTTCTAGTAACTTAATATACATGTATGAATTTTTGTGGAATTTTTGGAGATTGTTTGGATTTTTGGGTATTTTTGAATATTTTAATATTATTTTCTAATTTTCGGAAATTAATTATTTAAATTATGAAATTGTGTTTTATTGTTAAATTAGGTGTTGAAATGAATTATAGGAATTTATTTGGAATTTTATGAATTTCTAAGTATTTATTTTGAATTATTTGAGTTTATGTAAATTTGGGAATTAGGTTAAATGTGTTTTTATTTGAAATTAATTGGTTAATTGAGTTTAATTATTGATATTATTGATAAATATGTTGAGAAAATTAATTTTGGATAATTGTATAATTTTTGATGAATTTTTGAAGTAATTTTAGTATATTTATATATATAGGGGTATTTTGGTAATTTTACCCTAAACTGGCTAAAAATATAATTTAATTGGTTTTAATAGTTATTTAAAGTATAAAAATGATTTCTACAAATTATTTAGTATTTTTAACTAATTAAAACTATTTTTCGTGAATTATTTTCAATTATATATATATTATACGATTTTTCTAATAAAATGAGTTTTTATCGGTTTTTATTGTGTTTAAAGGTTAATTATGTAATTTCTACTTATAAAATGAATTTCTATGTTATAAGGGTATTTTTGGTAATTTCGAATTATTCTGTGTTTGTGGACCTCGGTCGGTAGATTGTAGTCTGGAGTCCGACCGTGGGATTTTGATTGTGCTCTGTGTAGATTTTCGAAGTGTATTTCCTTGCAGGGTCGACTCTACTCTTTTGAGTAGAGAGATGTCCGTTTTACAGGGGAGGTTCTGTCGAATTTTCGATAGAATTCTCGTAAAACGTGATATCCGGTCGAACCCTGATATCGATTTTATGTTTAATACTCTAGATCGAATTCTAGGATTTCTATTAGGCTTATTCTAATGTCGGTTATTTATTGCTTGTTTAGTTGTGCCGAGACCGAGGGCTAGTGGACCAGGCCCGTCGGACCCATCTCGTGGAGCGCACTAGGGTGAGTTACTATACTATATATATATGCTTTAGGATGCATAATTTAGAAATATATGTTTTATTTTGATTAAAATGCATAAATAATATGATTTGTATTTAAGTATATTTTTAGTTTATTTTTGGTTTATTTTTGGTATATATTAAATTATATGCATGTTTTATGAATAAATTATATTTAAAATGTTTTTAAATATATTTCTAGTTTATTTTATGATTTGATTGGATTTATTTGACATATATATACTCGAAATATATCTGGTTTACTTTTGGTATATTTCTAGTATATATATGGTTTATGTTGATATTTTATTGAGCTTCATGCATCATTTATTTTTGTGAATGAATGTTTTATATTATTAATGATGAAGGATATCAATAGAACATGCTACCTAGTGGATAACACTAGGACCGAGTACGTACCGGTACGCCTATAGTATTTAGGCTATATTACTAACTTATTTGTGGATATTGATTGAATGTGATTATTAATATGTGTGAGATATGGTTTGGGTGTGATTGCTGGAGCTCGGTTGACCAAGTGTCTCGGGGCCAATCACACTGACAGTCAGACTGCTGGAGCTCGGTTGACTTAGTGTCTCGGGACCAGTCTACTGTCTAAATGGATTAAGTGAATATCTTTGGATTAAGTTAGCCTGTGTGGCTAGAGTGTTGTCTAACACTATTTCTGAGGTTGCGATATTCTAGGGTTCTATGTGATCCTTTATAAAAGATGATTTTCAATAAAATATATATAAAATGATTTTATTGCATCTGTGTGTAATTGCCTATATATATATATTAGATATATACTATTGATTGTATGCATTGTCACTTAGTGTGTATGTATATATATTATAGTAATTCACTCAGTGAGGTCTGACTCCCCTCCGTTGACAATTTTTCAGGAGAGTCAACATCTTCAGACCTCAATAGCAGGTCGATACGCCGGATTTCTTCCGCCCCGACTTCTTTATGTAAACTGCTTACTTGAGTCTTATTTTTATAATCTAGACACTGCAGTAGTTGTAAATTAATTATGAGATATTATGTATTTTATTTATGCGAGATGCATTTTAAGAAATTGAACTGGATTGTATTAAAAAAATTTTATATATATGTGATGAGTTGAGATTTAAATTAAATCCAGTTAATGAAATTGTTATTATGATATTTATGATATTTATTTTCGATGCATTATATATTATTATTATTATTGCATGTTTATTTTATTTTTAGGCTTGATACGGGTTCCGGCCGGTCATGACCCCTGTTTTGGGTCGTGACAATATATATATATATATATATGTCTGCTAACTGCGGTCTCTAATCTTCGCTTAATCACAACGACTTTCTCTGCAGCATCCTGAACCATCTCAGGTCCAGTCAAAGCTCTCTCACCAATCTCATTCCAACTCAGAGGGGATCTACAATTCCTTCCATACAACACCTCGTACGGTGCCATACCAATACTGCTATGGTAGCTGTTATTATATGAAAACTCAACAAGCGACAAATGATCATCCCAGCTACCTCCCAAATCCAGGACACACATCCTCAACATATCTTCCAATGTCTGGATCGTCCTCTCAGACTGGCCATCTGTCTTAGGATGAAAAGTAGTACTGAAATCTAACCTAGTGCCATCGCTTCCTGAAACTTCTGCCAAAAACAAGAAGTAAACACCGAACCTGTATCTGACACAATGGACACAGGTACTCCATGAAGGCACACAATATGCTTCACGTACAACTTCGCCAATCTGGCAACTGAATAGGTGGCTTTCACAGGCAAGAAATGTGCAGACTTCGTCAATCTGTCTACAATTACCCAGATGGAATCGTATCCATCCTTCGAACGAGGTAAACCGACCATAAAATCCATAGCTATCCTTTCCCATTTCCACTCGGGAATAGGAAGAGGCTGAAGCTTCCCATAAGGCTTCTGATGTTTGGCTTTCACTTGCTGACACGTCAAACACTTTGCAATATAATCAGCGACATCCTTCTTCAATTCGTCCCACCAGTATAGATCTCCGATACTGTGGTACATCTTAGTAATGCCCGGATGAACGCTGTAAGCTGTAGAGTGTGCTTCCTCTAGGATCTCTTCTCTCAAATTATCCACATCTGGAACACACAATCTACCACTGATCCACAACACACCACCATCATCGAGTGTGAAATCAGTGAACTTCCCAGCTCTGACATTCTCTGCAAGCTCTTCCAGAATAGGATCTCGACTCTGAGCTGCTTTAATCCTATCCCTCAGTATAGATCGCACTTTAAACTGAGCTAGCAATCCACCTGATCTACTAATCTTCATCATCAGACCTTGATCCACCATCAGATGCAACTCCTGGATCAATGGTCTCCTCTCAACACCGATGTGAGCAAGACTGCCTGAGGACTTCCTACTCAAGGCATCTGCTACCACATTAGCTTTACCCGGATGATATAGAATCTCGAAATCATAATCCTTTAACAATTCCAACCATCTCCTCTGCCTCAGATTCAAATCTTGCTGCTGAAAAATGTACTTAAGGCTCTTGTGATTAGTAAATATCTCACAAGTCACCCCGTACAAATAATGTCTCCAAATCTTCAAAGCAAAGATTACTGCAGCCATCTCAAGATCATGTGTGGGATAGTTCTGCTCATGTTTCTTCAACTGCCTCGAAGCATAGGCTATCACCCTTCCATTCTGCATCAACACACAACCAAGACCAATTCTAGAGGCATCACAGTAAATTGTGAACTTATCCACACTATTAGGCAAAGCTAATACTGGGGCGGTGGTCAATTTCTCCTTCAACAATTGGAAACTATTCTCACAAGCTTCTGACCACTCGAATCTAACATTCTTCTAATTCAAGCGAGTCATAGGGGCTGCTATCCTGGAAAAATCCTGCACAAACTGCCTATAATACCCGGCTAAACCCAGAAAACTCCGAATCTCAGTGACAGAAGTAGGTCTAGGCCATTCAGATACTGCCTCAATCTTCTGTGGATTAACCTGAATACCTTTTTTAGACACTACATGTCCAAGAAAAGAAACACTCTCCATCCAGAAATCACACTTTGAGAATTTAGCATAAAGCTGATGATCTCTCAGTATTTGTAGTATAATCCTCAAGTGATATACATGCTCTTCCATACTCTTCGAATAAACCAGTATATCATCAATGAAGACTACCACAAACTGATCCACATACGGTCTGAATACTCTGTTCATCAAGTCCATAAAAGCTGCTGGTGCATTAGTCAAACCAAAAGACATCACCAGAAACTCATAATGGCCATATCGAGTACGAAATGCTGTCTTAGGAATATCAGCTTCACTGATCCGCAGCTGATGATAACCCGACCTCAAGTCAACTTTAGAAAAGAACTGTGCACCCTGTAGCTGATCAAATAAATCATCTATCCTCGGGAGAGGATACTTGTTCTTCACTGTCACCTTATTCAGCTCTTTGTAGTCAATGCACAGTCTCAGGGTACCATCCTTCTTCTTCACAAACAAAACTGGTGCACCCCAAGGAGAAACACTAGGTCTGATAAAACCTTTATCCAACAACTCTTGCAACTGCTCCTTTAACTCTTTCAACTCTACAGGAGCCATACGATAGGGTGGCATAGATATAGGAGTAGTACCTGGTACCACATCTATACAAAACTCAATCTCTCTGTGAGGTGGTAAACCTGGCAACTCCTCGGGAAAAACATCAGGAAACTCACAAGCAACAGGAACATCTGTGAGTGACAACTTCTCCACTGAAGTATCCCTGACCAATGCCAAAAACCCCTGATAACCTTTCCTCAACAACTTCCTAGCCATAATAGCAGAAATAAGATTATGAGGTGTTGAACTCCTATCACCCACAAATTTAAACTCTTCTTCACCAGGAATTCTGAAAGTCACCTCTTTATTCCTGCAATCTACCACGGCATAGTGCTGAGATAACCAATCCATTCCCAGAATAACATCAAACTCCATCACATCCAACAAAATCAAATCAATGGGTAATTCTCTATCTCCCACAAGAAATGGACAACCAGAAAAAACAATATCGGTGTCCAAGGAATCGCTCAGAGGAGTGGCAATGGACAAAGGAAAAGCCATCCTCGAAGCTTGCCAACAAGATTTAGAAGCAAAAACAGGAGAAACAAATGAATGTGTGGCACCCGGATCAAATAAAACCCAAGCATCCAGGTAACAAACAGAAATAATACCTGCCACGACTGCATTAGATGCCTGAGCATCCTGCTGAGTAAGATGAAAAACTCTGGCCTGACCTCGACCTCCCTGCTGACTGGTAGAAGCCTGGCCAACACCTCTGGCACCTCCTCTAGTAGCTCTACTATGACTCTGCTATGGAAAAAATTGATTGGAACTCTGATGCTGGGCTGGTGGTAACTAAAATGGCACGGGTGCAGCACTAGCAATCGACTGCTGTGGGAATCGCGGAATCTGCTACTACTGATACCCAGAATAAGGACACGATCTGGCAAAATGTCCTGTCTGCCCGCATCTGAAGCATGTCAGTGGTGTCAGATAACACAGTCCCTGATGGACTCTACCATAAGTCTGACAAACACTGGCCGCTGATCCAGAACTACGACCACTACTGCTGCTCGAAGCACCTGACCTAAATCTGAATGATCTGCGCTGACCTCCACGGCCATGTCTACTGCTCCGATGCACTCGCTGCTGCTGTCTCTGACTCTGCTGAGTTGGACCTCGCTGTTGACTACTCGAACCAACATGAAAACTCGAATACGGAGTAGCCTGCAATCCACTCGACTGAACTCCCAGCTGGTAATAATCAAGCATCGCTCCTTGCCTAACTAGCCTCAACTCAATCTCCTTGGCCAACTCAATCATAGACTCGAGAGTAAGGCCTGCTGTAGGCATACCAGCAAAAGCAAAACCCAAACCAGTAACGTATGTAGTGACTGCGAAATACTGATCTCGCATCAGATCCTCTGCATATCTACCCAGACGAAGAAACTCTCGGGTGTACTCCTCTACAGATCGATCTCCATGAGAAATACTGGTTAGACGGAGACGATAGCTCAAATGAAGAGGTTCTGGACAAAATCTCCTCATAAATCGCTCTCGAAACTGAGCCCATGTCATCGTTATCATATAGGGCTGGATCATCTGAATGAACCAATCTAGAGCTGGTCCCTCGATAGACAACTCAACGATCATGATCCGCTGGTACTCGGTATGAGCAGTCCGAGTCCTAGTCTCAATCGCATGCAGAAAATCTAACGGATCGGAAGTACCATCAAAAGCAATCCTGCCAACTCTGGCATAGAACAAAGCTGCCTCAGGGTCAGACATACCCTGCTGATAGGCAGGCTGAATAGGCTGAACAACTGGACGAACAGGAATATCAAACTCAGGCTCAACAGGCTCCTCATCCTGTAACTCTCTCTGCCTACGGTGACCTGCCGCTCCTCGAGGTCTACCTCTGCCACGACCTCTACGTCTAATTGGCTGCTCAGGAGGTAAAACCTCATCCTGAAAAGACTCATCATCCTCGGCCTCAATGATCGGTGGAGCGACACGCGCTGGCCTCCTCATTCTGAAAAGACAAACGAAAAGATTCAGACAAAATAGACAACAGAGGAATAACGCTGAAAACTAAAACAAGGAATACTTATCAAGACATACTCGAACCTAATACACTGCAGTAGTTATGAAAAGAAAACACAACTTTAAAACTAGGGCCACAACTCACATAACTAAGCCCTGACACAGAACTCCGCTTTGATACCAACTTTGTCACGACCCAAAACATGGGCCATGACCGGCGCTAGGGAACGGGAATTCTTTCGAATCCAGAACCCGTTGCAAGCCTAAAAATAAAATAAATTATGCAATAATAACAATAACCATATAATATGCAGCGGAAATAAAAATCATAAATATAATAATAACATTCTCATCAACTGGATTTAATTTAAATCTCAACTCATCGCATATATATATAAAATCTTTAATACAAATCCAGTTTCAATATAATACATCTCTTTAAAATAAAATACATGAAATCCAATACTTTAATTTACAACTACTGCAGCGTCTAGATTATGAAAATAAGACTCAAGTAAATAATTTACACAAAGAAGCCGGGGCGAAAGAAATCCGGCGTATCGACCTGCTACTGAGGTCTGAAGAAGTTGAATCTCCTGAAAAATAGTCAACGAAGGGGAGTCAGACCTCACTGAGTGAATTACTATAATATATATACATACACACTAAGTGACAATGCATACAGTCAACAGTGTATATGTAATATGTAAATATATACATGCAAATTCACACAGATGCAAAAAAATCATTTTTATATATTTGTATTGAAAATCACAATTTATGAAGGATCACATAGAACCCTAGAATATCGTAACCTCGAAAACAGTGTTAAACAACACTCTAGCCATACAGGCTCACTTATTCCCAAATATATTCACTTTATCCATTTAGACAGTAGACTAGCCCCGAGACACTAAGTTAATCGAGCTCCAGCAGTCTGACTGCCAGTGTGATTGGCCCCGAGACACTTGGTCAACTGAGCTCCAGCAATCACAACCAAATCACATCACACATATCAATAATCATATCCAATCAATATCCACAAATGATTAGTAATATAGCCTAAATGCTATAGGCTTACCGGTACGCACTCAGTCCTAGTGCTGCCCACTAGGTAGCACATTCTATAGATATCCTTCATCATTAATAATATAAAACATTCATTCACAAAAATAAATGATGCATGAATGTAAATGAAATAACAATATAACCCATATATATACCAAAAGTAAACCAGGTATATTTCGAGTATATATACGTCAAATAAATCCAGTCAAATCATGAATTAAACTAAAAATATATTTAAAAATATTTTAAATATATTTTATTAACAAAACATGTATATAATTTATTATATACCAAAAATAAACCAAAAATATACTTAATATGAACTTGAGGAATAATCAAATTATTTATGCATATTTAATCAACATAAAACATGCATTTCTAAATCATGCATCCTAAGCATATATATATAATATAGTAACTCACCTAATGCGCTCCACGAGACGGGTCCGATGGGCCTAGTCCACTAGCCCTCGGTCTCGGTGCAACTAAAAAAGCAATAAATAATAGACATCAGAATAAACCCTAACAGAAATCCTAGAATTCGATCTAGAGTATTTAAACACAGAATCAGAAATTAGGGTTCGACTGGATATCACGTTTTACGAGAATTCTATCGAAAATTTGACAGAACCTCCCCTGTAAAATGGACATCTCTCTACTCAAAAGAGTAGAGCCGACCCTGCAAAGAAATACACTTCGAAAAATAGGCTCAACACAAATCCACAACCCCTCAGTCGGACTCCAAACTACAGTCTATCGACCGGGGTCCACAAACACAGAACAATTCTAGAAATACCAAAAATACCCTTATATCATAGAAATACATTTTATAATTAGAAATTACATAATTAACCTTAAAACACTATAAAAACCGATAAAAACTCATTTTATTAGAAAAACCGTATATTATATATATAATTGAAAATAATTTACGAAAAATAGTTTTAATTAGTTAAAAATACCAAATAATTTGTAGAAATCATTTTTATACCTTAAATAACTATTAAAACCAATTAAATTACATTTTTAGACACTTTAGGGTAAAATTACCAAAATACCCCTATATATATAAATATAATTAAATTACTTCAAAAATTCACCAAAAATTATAAAATTATCCAAAATTAATTTTCTCAACATTTTTATCAATAATATTAATAATTAAACTCAATTAACCAATTAAATTCAATTAAAAACACATTTAACCTAATTTTCCCAAAATTCCATAAACTTCAATAATTCAAAATAAATACTTAGAAATTCATAAAAATTCCAAATAAATTCCTATAATTCATTTCAACACCTAATTTAACCATAAACCCCAATTTCATAATTTAAATAATTAATTTCAGAAAATTAGAAAATAATATTTAAATATTCAAAAATACCCAAAAATCCAAACAATCTCCAAAAATTCCACAAAAATTCATACATGTAGATTAAGCTACTAGGATCAACATTTGTGAAGGGAGTTTTCATGAATCAATCAATTCGAAGCTCAAAAAAAAATCAAAAACCCTAATGTGATCGAATTGAGTTTTAGCTCAAACCTCAAAATCCACTTGATTTCAGGCCGAAAGGAGCTTAGAATTGGAATCACCGGAGCTTAAGGAGTCGATGAAGACCGACAGTGCATGAAATGGTGGTTGGAATCGTCATCGACGATAAGAAGCTCAACTTGTTGCCATGGTGGATTCCGGGCGATCCAGCGGGCTTCCGGCGGCCTGGTCACGTCGGAGAGGAAGAGGAAGGAAGGGGAAGAAGGTTGACGGCAGCTGGTGGCAGCGAGGGGCGGCCCGACGTGCTGGAATGGGAGGAGCAGTGAGGGTGAGCTATCGGGAGAGAAGAAGGAAAGGGAGGGGCAAAACGGTAATTTGACAAAAATTTTGATTTTTAATGTATATATGTATATATATATACTTTACACTATATAATAAAATAATATTAAATTACACACATTAAATATACACCACACACATAAAATTTAATATTTTAATAATTTATACTAAATAAAATTAATTAAATAACAATAAAACAAATAAATAATTAATAAAATATTAGGGTAATACTAAACCCTAATTAAATAAATATACACACATAGGCTTTATTTAGTATTTTAAAAATACGCATGAGTTCATGCAAGTCCGAAAATATATTAAAAATAATTAATATTAAAATATTTACGTGAAAATTTCCCCGAAAATACAAGTCCCGGGAAAATTTTACGTAAAGCACCGTAAATAATGCACAATAATAAAAATAGGTTTTAAATACATATCAACTCGTGAAAATTCCGTAATATATATACAAAAATTATTAACACTGTATATCCCGGTATAGTGTAAAAATATTTTAAAAACACGGGATATTACACTTACTATGGGTTTCGGTAGCTTTATGCTTCACGTGCCCTTGGGTTCGAGTTGTGACAAAGTTGGTATTAGAGCATAGGCTCATTTTTCATGCTTTTAATTGTTGATGTCTATCTTTTTCTCATAATACTGTTGTACTTAGGTTGTTAAATGTCATTTGTTGATCTCTTGTCTTATTTTGAATCTTGGTTTTCTTGTCTTTTCTGAATGAGGCATGCTCAGAATGCCCCTACTGTAGATGCAAAACCTGATGACGGAGAGCAGTCATTTCAGGATGAGATTCTCCCTCCTACCCCTCGACCTAGAGGCAGAGGTAGGGATAGAGCTAGAGTGACAGTAGCTCAGAGGCAGTATCAGCCTTCCATAGAGCCTCAAATTCCAATAGAGGATCCTATAGCTTTTGCAGCTGGTATGGCAGGTATTAACCAAGGCTTGGCAGCTTTTAATCAGGCAGTGCCCATTGTGCAACAGATGCTTCAGCGATAGACTCAGGAGATGTCAGATGTTAATGCAGCCTTATTATACTCCAGAGTGGGGCGAGTTCAATTTGATGGTACTGGGGACGCATTGGAATTCATTAATACCATTGAGTCCAAGACTATATATGGGTATTCTGACTACGAGAGGATTATGATTATAGAGCTATCAGTCTCAGCAGTAGCTCAGGACTAGTTTATACAGTCCATTCAGCCTTTTGTGACGACGATGACATGGTTGGGATTTAAGGAGCAGTTTATGAGATTCTTTTTTCCTTTGTCTATGCAAGAGAACTACAGTTGGCAGCTGCTTAACATTGATAAGAGAGATCAATTAGTGGAGGACTATACTCAGGAGTTCTACAGACTGATGAGACATGCTGAGGATATGAGATAGGATATCGCCAGAGCAGTTGAGCTGTATGTGACTGGATTAGGCCCAGCCTATATCGACATTCGACTAGAGGGTCGTAGTCTCGAGAGTATCATAGAGGAGGTGAGACAGTTGGAGCGCAGACACATCTGGCACAACACCATACCTTACCCATATGATAGTGGCACTATCAGACTTGTCCAGAGGGTGCAACAACCAGTATTTCAAATAGGCAGCTTAAGTTCTTAGTCAGCAGGCCCTTTTTAGAAGAGCAGACAGTTTAGAGCATATAGAACTGGTAGGCACCGCCTTACTCAGGATTACAGGAGTAGTAGGGCTGCTAGATTTGGTGGTAGTGCTAGCAGCAGTAGTGGATAGAGCTCTAGGCATGGCGGTTCTAGGTCTGGAGCTAGTGCGTGTGTCATTTGTGGATGAATGCATAAGTGTCCTTGTCACTTAATGCCAGGAGCATGTTTTAGATTTGATCAGTTTGGACATTTCACTAGAGCTTATAAGAACTATGGATTCCAGACATCTTTTGCTAAAGGATCTTCACCTAATGTTGTTCAGCCATTGCAGTAGGTGCCTTAGCAGTATCAAGCACCCATGTACCCTCAGCAATGACTGATGCAATATGCGAGTCAGCAAGGCCGAGGCAGAGGATAGACTCAGCCATTCACCTTACAGTAGCCAGGACGTGGTTAGGCTAGGATCTTCATTTTGACTCCTCAGGATGTGCAGGCATATAATGCTATGTTAGCAGGTATTATTCCAATATGTTGCTCTAAGGCTAGAGTCTTATTTGATCCAGGTGCTACATGTTCATTTATATCTCCTTTGTTTTCTTTGAAAGTGGCTTGTCTTCCTTCTAAAATGAGTTTTCCTTTGTCTGTTTTGACTCCGCTTAGTGATGAGTTAGAGATGAACATTTTCTTTCCATCTTGTTCCGTGTTAGTAGAGGGTAGAGAATTATTGGCAGACTTAGTCCTACTAGATGTGATTCTAGGTATAGATTAATTGTCCCAGTATTATGTTTATGTGGATTATCGAGTAAAGGAAGTAATTTTCATAATTCCTAGTGATGAGGAATTCAAATTCAGAGGTATTGAGAGTTCCATGTCTTGTATCCTTATTTCTACCATTACAGCTAGGAAGATGCTTAGTAAAGGATGTCAGGGCTATCTAGTTGTAATTAGAGATGTTCAAGCAGAAATAGGATCAGTGGTAAGGGTACTAGTGGTACGTGAATTCTCAGATGTTTTTTCAGAGGAGTTACCTAGATTACCACCGGATAGGTAGATAGAATTCTGTATTGATATTGTGCCAAGGATAAATCCTATCTCTATGCCACCATATAGGATGGCACCTGCAGAGTTGAAGGAGTTAAAAGAGCAATTGCAGGAATTGTTAGATAAGGGGTTTATTAAGCTTAGTACATCTCCTTGGGGTGCTTCGATTCTATTTATAAAGAAGAAGGATGGTAGTCTTCAACTCTGTATTGACTACAGACAGTTGAATAAGGTTACCATCAAGAATAAGTATCCATTCCCCAAGATTGATGATTTGTTTGATCAATTACAAGGAGCTCAACATTTCTCTAAGATTGACTTGAGCTATAGGTATCATCAACTGAGGATTAGAAGTGAGGATGTACCTAAGTCAACATTTTGGACTAGATATGGCCACTATGAGTTCTTAGTGATGTTCTTTGGGTTGACTAATGCCCCAGCAGCCTTTATGGACTTGATGAATAGGGTGTTTAGGCCATACTTGGACCGATTTATGATTGTGTTTATTGATGATATTCTAATCTATTCCAAGAATAAGGCAAAGCATGCGATGCTTTTAAGATTGGTGCTGCAGACTTTGAGAGAGCACCAGTTGTATGTTAAGTTTTCAAAATGTGAGTTCTAGTTAGACTGAGTGGCATTCTTAGGCCATATGGTGTCTAAAGATGGCATTCAGGTGGATCCCAAGAAGATAGGGGCGATCACTGAATGTCCAAGACTTATAATGGTTACTGAAGTGAGAAGTTTTCTAGGTTTAACGAGCTACTACATGAGATTTATAAAGGATTTCTTTAAGATTGTCATGCCTTTGACTAGACTAACCCAAAAGAATGTTAGATTTGTGTGGACTGATAGATGTGAGGAGTATTTCCAGTTGCTTAAGGAGTTATTAACTTCAGCTCCAATACTGACATTACCTTCTGGTGATGATGGATACACGGTGTATTGTGAGACTTCCCATGTAGGTTTGGGATGTGTGCTAATGCATAATGGCAGAGTGGTTGCTTATGCTTCGAGGCAGTTGAAGAAGCATGAGCAGAATTATCCCACTCGTGATCTAGAGATGGTAGCAATTGTATTCGCACTGAAGATTTGGAAGCATTATTTGTACGTTGTCACTTATAAGATATACACTAACCATAAGAGCTTGAAGTATATCTTCGAGCATAGGGATTTGAACTTAAGGCAAAGAAAATGGATGGAACTTCTGAAAGACTATGATTGTTCGATTCTTTACCATCTAGGCAAGGCAAATGTAGTAGCTAATGCGTTGAGTAGACAATCAATAGGTAGTTTAGCCCACATTAGTACTGAGAGGAGACCGATTATTCAGGGGTTACATGAGCTGATTGATCAGGGTTTACAGTGGAAAGTGACTAAGAAGTGCCTTTTAGCTCAGTCAGAGTAAAGTATGTGTACTTGGATAGAGTTAAGGTAGCTCAAAGAAAGGACCCATAGTTATAAAGAATTATGTTTAAGGTGCAACAGTGTCAATCAAGAGAGTTGTGATTGATAGTGAGGGAGTTCTATGCTTGGGTACTCAGTTGTGTGTGCTAAATGTTGATGATTTGAGGAAAGAGATCTTAGAAGAGGCACATTTTTTTGCTTACAGTATTCATCCAGGTTCTACCAAGATGTATCATAATTTGAAGGATATATACTGGTGGAATGGAATGAAGAAGGATGTTGTAGAATTTGTATCCAAGTATCTCACATGTCAACAGGTGAAACTAGAGCATCAGAGGCCCTCAGGATTATTACAGCCCATGACTATCCTAGAGTGGAAGTGGGATATGATTGCTATGGATTTTATAACTGGTTTGCCTTGGACAACAGGTGGGTTTGATGCTATTTGGGTGATCATTAACAGGTTACTAAGTTAGCTCATTTTTTGCCAGTTAAGAAGACATACTCCACTGATAGGTTAGCACGATTGTATGTCAGTAGAATTTTTTGTCTTTATGGAGTTCCAATGATCATAATATCTGACAGAGGAGCCACTTTTACATTAATTTTCTAGCAAGAGTTGCATAAGGCATTGGGTACCAGACTTGATTTCAGCATAACATTCCATCCTCAAACTGAAAGTCAGTGTGAGAGGACCATTCAGACTTTAAAGGATATGCTCTGAATGTGTGTGATGAACTTTGGAGGTCAATGGGATAATCATTTACCACTAATTGAATTCGCATATAACAATAGTTATCATGAAAGTATTGAGATGGCTCTGTATGAAGCATTGTATGGTAGGAAGTGCATATCACCTCTGTGTTGGGAAATTGATGAGAGACAACTGACAGGTCCAAAGATGGTGCAGATTACTTTTGAGAAAGTCCCCATCATTCAGCAGAGGTTGAGGACAGCATTCAGCAGGCAGAAGAGTTATGATAATCCTTAAAGGAAGGATGTTTCCTTTCTAATTGGAGATATGGTGTTTCTAAAGGTATCTCCAATGAAGGGAGTTATGAGATTCAGTAAGAAGGGTAAGTTGGCTCTGAGATACATTGGACCTTTTGAGATACGGTCATGAGTTAGAGAAGTGGCCTATAGACTAGTGTTGCCACCTGAATTATCTTGAATCCACCCAGTGTTCCATATGTCTATGCTGAGGAAGTATATTCCCGATCCTTCTCACATACTTTAACCTCAAGCAGTGGAGCTCAGTGAAGATATGTCTTATGAGGAGTATCCAGTGGCAATTGTGAGGTTCATTAGCTTCGCTCACGAGAGATTTCGATGGTGTAATTCCCTACTTTTCTTTGAAATTCGAGGATGAATTTCTATAAGGGGGGAAGACTGTAACAACCCAAATATTTTTAAACTATATATATTTTTTATATATAAATATTGAGGTTTCAATGATATTAGTTATTTTTATTTTATATTGTTATAATTGAGATATTAAAATTATTATATTTAAGTACTAAATTTAAAATTTTGTTGACAATTATTAATATTAATATTTTTACATCATTTTTATTTTATGCACATACTTTATTATTTTAATTGTCCTAATATTTTATACATAGCATTAATATTGTTTATTACTATTATTTATAGTATTATTTTATCTAGTGCTAGAATTATTATTATTGATGTGTGTGTGTGTGTGTGTATATATATATATATATATATATATATATATATATATATATATATATATATATATGTTTGTAGACCAAATAGAGTTGGTCAAATAGTTATACGGGCCAACTTATTTTTTTTCTTCCCTTCTTTACTATTCTTTTCTCTTTTTTCTCTGTTATTCTCTCCTTTTTCCACTGCAACAGACCCACCCACACCACCATCTTCCTCACCATCACCTGGTTCTCCTCCTTCCTGTCCCTGAACAACATCTTCTCTTCCTCCTTCCTTGCGCCAGCAGCAGCAAAGGAAGCAGCAGCAGGTCTGGCAGCGTGAGGCAGCAGCAGATCAGCAGCCCTAGTTCCTTCAGCAGCTCTTTTCTGCATCTGAATTTTTGTTGTAAGTAAGTTTTAGGTTAGTTAGTTAGAATTGTTGTAGTTGATTTCTGGTTGATTTTAGTTAGTTGTTAGGCTGATCTTAATTAGTTGTCAGGTTGATTTTTAGTTTTTTAGGGTTGTTGTTAGTTGATTTAATATTTTTGTTGATTTTTATTATATTTACTAATTACCTATAATTTTATTTTAATTATGTAGTTAATTTTTGGGTTGATATATACTTATATTAGTGGATCTAAATTATTTGGGGTTAATTTTGGTTAAGAGTATATCAAAATTGATTTAGATTAATTAAATTGATTTTTATGGAATTTTTGTATATTTATTTAGGTATTTTAAGTTTTATGTATATTTTGTTAATGTGATTAATTAATTATTTTTGGTTGAATATTTGAGTTGATTAATTATTTTTGGTTGAATAATTTAATAAATTATATTATGATTTATTATTAATTTTTATAGTTTTTGGTGATTTACTATATTAATATTTAATATTTGCTTATTTGTACTTTTGTGAACCTCAGTCAGGAATTTTGTAATTTGGGGTCCCAACCTGAGGTGTTGTGCCACTGTGAAATTTTGATGTGTGTTTACTTGTAGGGTTGACTCTACTTCGGTAGAGGGATATCCATTTTACAGAGAAAACTATGCCGAATTTTTGATAGATTTCTCGTAAAACATGACACTGGGTAAATCCTAAAAAAAATTATTATTCTGAATTCAAATCGAGTCTTCCTTAGAAACTCTAGAAGTTAGGTTTCTATTTTTTTTATTGTTGTTTTCCTTTTCTGTCTTTTAGCCGCCCCTCCAGTTGCATTGTCACGACCCAAAACAGGGGCCGTGATCGGTGTTAGGGAACGGGAATTCTTTCAAATCCAGAACCCGTAGCAAGCCTTAAAATAAAATAAAATATGCAATAATTATAATAATAAATAAAATACCCGCAGCGAAAATAAAACAAAATAATAATCTGTCAATAAAATTAGATGAACATCCTCATCTCATATATATAAATATTCCTTTAATACAAATCCAGTTCAAATCTTTAAAGTACATAACTCACATAAATAAATACATAAACTCCACATCTATTTACAACTACTGCAGTGTCTAGATTATAAAGTAAAACTCAGATAAGCAGTTTACATAGTAAAGCCGGGGCGGACGAAATCCTACATATGGGTCTGCTACTGAGATCTGAAGACGATTAATCTCCTGAAAAATAGTCAATGGAGGGGAGTCAGACCTCACTGAGTGAATTACTATAGTATATATACATGCATACTAAATGCCAATGCACACAGTCAAAAGTATATATAATATGTATGTATACAAGCAAATACACACAGATGCAATAAAATCATTTTATATATTTTTATTGAAAATCACTATTTATGAATGATCAAATAGAACCCTAGAAAATCGCAACCTCAAAACAATGTTAGACAACACTCTAGCCATACAGGGTCACTTATTCCAATATATTCACTTATTCCATTTGGATAGTAGACTAACCCCGAGACACTAAGTTAACCGAGCTCCAGCAGTCTAACTATCAGTGTGATTGGCCCCGAGATACTTGGTCAACCGAGCTCCAGCAATCACACTCCCAAATCACATCTCACATCAAATTAAATCAATCCAATCAATATCCACAAATAGGTTAGAATATAGCCTAAATGCTATCAGCATACCGGTACGTACTCGGTCCTAGTGCTGTCCACTAGGTAGCACGTTCTATCAATATCCTTCATTCTAAATATAAAACATACATTTATAAAAATAATGATGCATGAATTTGAAATAAACAGCAACATATGTAAACTGCTACATATGGGTCTGCTACATATGGGCGGCCCTGCAAAGAAACGCACTTCGAAAATAAACACAGAACACAACCACAATCCCTCGGTCGGACTCCAAACTACAAATCATCGACCGAGGTTCACAATTCACAGAATATTTAAAAAATACCAAAAATACCCTTATATAATAAAAATACATTTTATAAGTAGAAATTACGTAATTAACCCTAAAACACAGTAAAAACCGATGAAAACTCATTTTATTAGAAAAATCATATATTATATATATAATTGAAAATAATTTACGAAAAATAGTTTTAATTAGTTAAAAATACTAAATAATTTGTGGAAATCATTTTTATACCCTAAATAACTATTAAAATCGATTTAATTACATTTTTAGCCAATTTAGGGTAAAATTACCAAAATACCCCTATATATAAATATGCTAAAATTAATCCAAAAATTCACCAAAAATAATATATTTACTCAAAATTAATTTTCTCAACATATATTTCAATAATATCAATAAATATACTCAATTTACCAATTTATTTTAATTAAACATATAATTAACCCTATTTTTCCAAAATTACATAAACTTAATAAATTCAAAATAAATAAATAAAAATTCATAAAAATTACAAATAAATTTCTATAATTCATTTCAACACCTATATTTATTATAAAACACAATTTCATAATTTAATTATGTCACGACCCAAACTAGGAGTCATGACCAGCGCTAGGGAATAGGAATTCTTTCGAATCCGAAACCCGTAGCAAGCCTAAGAAAATAAAATCATGCAATAATTAAATAAAAGTACGACCAAATTAAAATTTTTCTGAATCAATATATAAAATAAATACTCCAAATCCTTTTATAAATGAATACATATTCGTACAATGTTCAAATACAAATTCTCAAAGTATTTAATATCCAAACAAAATAATACACTTCCAAAAATATTAACACTACTATTGCAGTTTCTAGAATACAATTCAAAGTTTAGAATATACATTTGCATAAAATAGCCGGGACTGAAGAACACCGGTGAGGAACTCTACAACTAAGGTCTGACGATATGGAATCTCCTAAAAAAAATAATTGAGGGGGGTCAGACCTCACTGAGTGAATTATTATACTATATATACATGCAAACTAAACCATAACAATCAGGCATTCTTATATATATATGTATATACACACATTTCACACGAATGCCAAACTTTGCTTTTATAAATATATTAAATGTAGAAAATGTTTGTTTTAATTCATGAAGGATCCATAGAACCATAATTAATAACAACCTCAAACAATCCCATCATCACTCTAGCCATACAGGCTCACTTGATTCCAAATAGAACACTTATTCCAATTTGGACAACAGACTGGCCCCGAGACACTAAGTCGACCGAGCTCCAGCAGTCTGGCTGTTAGTGTGATTGGCCCCGAGACACTTGGTCAACTGAGCTCCAGCAATCACACTATGTATCACCTCACATTTTAATCAACCCAATAGATCATTCAATTCACTTATGGACAGTAGACTGGCCCCGAGACACTAAGTCAACCGAGCTCCAGCAGTCTGACTGTCAGTGTGATTGGTCCCGCAATCACACTATCTAACATACCATGAATCTTAGTCAAATCAATTAAATCAATTATAATCACCCAATTTTAACTCTCACTCAATCCTTATCTATTGTACCGGTACGTACACGGTCCTAGTGCTGCCCACTAGGAAGCACATTCTATTGATATCCTTCACTTCGAATAAATCATTCATTTGAAAAATAATTAATGTAGAACAATATTCATAATAGTAAAACCAACCATATATATATATACCAAAAATATACCTAAAGTATACCCAGTATATTTCAGGTATATATATATATATATATATATATATATATATATATATATATATATATATATAGTCAAATAAAATATGAAATAAACTAAAGATAAATCATTAATATAGTTAAAAAAAATTTAAATGAGTAACAATAATATAACATGCATTATCTTAAAAATATACATAAATATGCAAAAGATATACCCTAAGTACTCAAATCATTTAATAAACCATTTATGTATAAATATTCATTTAAATACGTGTTTGTGTTTAACATATATTCACAAATATACTAAAAATAAACCTAATTATCTAGCATGCATATATCAAAAATAAACCCTAAATATACCACTAATGTGTTAGGTTTAATTTAATAATAAAACATTTATTTATTTGGAAATAAATAAAAAATATACCAAAAATAAACTTAAAAATAATTTAAGTGTAGGTTTATAATTTAACATACAATTATTTAAGAATAAACATAAAATCTACTAGTATACTAATCATTTAATAAAATAATTATGTCTAAGTGTACATTTTAAAACATGTGTATATTACTCAAATGTATTAAACCTAAACCTAATTGTTTAATGTGCATATATCAAACCAACATGCATAATTATTTAATATGCATATATATAAGAATGCAACCCTAGATATACCAAAAATATTATAATTTAAATCATTTTTAAAACATACAATGAAAATGAAAAATTCTAAATAATGCACCCTATATGCAGTGCATATATATACAGTATAATAACTCACATGTTAGCGCTCCACGAGACAAACTCAGCGGGCCTGATCCGTTAGGCCTCGGTCTCGGCGTAGCTAGAAAAACAAATGACAACCTGAAATCAGAATAAATTTAACGAAAATTCTAAAGACTCGATCTAGAATTTTAGACACAGATTTAGAATAGGAATTTGACTGGATATCACGTTTTACGAGAATTCTACCTAAAATCCGGCAGAACCTCCCCTGTAAAATGGACATCTCTCTACTCAAAGAGTAGAGTCGGTCCTGCAAAGAAATAACTTCGGAATAAACACAGGATTACAACCAAAATCCCTCGGTCGGACTCCAAACTACAATTCACCGACCGAGGTTCACAATTCACAAAATATTTATAAAATACCAAAAATGCCCTTATATAATAAAAATACATTTTATAAATCCAAATTACGTAATTAACCCTAAAACATACTAAAAATCAATAAAACCCCATTTATTTAGAAAAATAGTATATTATATATAATTTGAAAATAATTTACGAAAAATAGTTTTAATTAGTTAAAAATACTAAAAATTTGCAAAAATCATTTTTATACCCTAAATAACTATTAAAACCAATTTAATTACATTTTAACCAATTTAGTGTAAAATTACCAAAATACCCCTATATATATATATTCACTATAAATGTTCAAAAATTCACCAAAAATTATATAATTACTCAAAAATTAATTTCTCAACATATAATTCAATAATATCAATAAATATACTCAATTTACCAATTTATTTCAATTAAACACATAATTAACCCTATTTTTCAAAATTACATAAACTTAATAAATTCCAAATAAATACATAAAAATTCACAAAAATTACAAATAAATTTCTATAATTCATTTAAAATCCTATAATCACCATAAAACACAATTTCATAATTTAATTAATTAATTTTCGAAAATTAGAAAATAATAATAAAATAATAAAAAATTCACAAAAATTAAAATAAATTCCAAAAATTCTAAAAAAAATTACAGCATGTAGATTAAGCTTCCAGGAACAAAGTAAGTGAAGGAAGTTTTCATGAATCAATCAAACTGAAGCTAAAAAAAATTTGAAACCCAAAATGGCTGATTTGAAGAAATTGAAACCTAAGCAATTATAGACCAAATCAAGTGAAACAAAGCTTGGAATCACACTCACCAGAGCTCAAGGAGAAGATAGAGACTGACGGCATCAAATTTGGTGGCCGAAAAGTGCTTGGTCGGAGTTAAGTTGATTTTTGTCTCTTTGAAGAAAATCCGGCCAAAACTCACCGGAAAAGAGTGTTTTAGGTGGTGGAAATGGCTGGAGGTGGAGGATGAAGGCTGAGGGGCATAGTAAAAGCAAGAAAACTAGCTTGAAAGTGGCTGGAAATGGTGGAAAACGTTTTGGGAGGAAGAAGATGAAGGAGGGGCAAAACTGTAAATAAAGGCAAGTTTTGATTTTTTGATAAAAAAATTATGTATATATGTATATATATATATATATATATATATATATATATATATATATATATATATATATATATATATATATATATTCACACTATATATTATAATAATATAAAATTTCACACACATTAAATATACACCACACACATATTTTAATATGTTTAATAATTTATAAGCTTAAAATTAATTAATACAAAAATTAAATAATAAAATTAAGGAAATTAATTAAGCTCTAATTAATTTAAATAAATACACATATATACATTTTATTTTAGCACTTTAAAATTATATATGAGTTCATGAAAATTCATAAAACTAGTCAAAATAAATAGTATTAATTTATTTACGTGTCAATTTCTCCGAAAATATAATTTTCGGGAAAATTTTACGTAAAGTACTTAAAATAATATAAAATAATTAAAATTAGCTTTAAACAAACAACAAACTCATAAAATATCATAAATATATATACAAAAATTATTAACACTGCATATCCCGATACAGTATAAAAATATTTAAAAATTCGGGATATTACAAATTAATTAATTTTCAAAAATTAGAAATTAACAATAAAATAATCAAAAATACCCAAAAATCAAAATAAATTCCAAAAATTCTAAAAAAATTAAAACATGTAGATTAGGCTAATAGGATCAAAGTTTGTGAAGTAAGTTTTCATCAATCGATCAAATTGAAGCTCCAAAAAAATCAAAAACCCTAATAGGCCGAAATTGAAAAATCGAAACCTAGACAAATCTAGACCATTTTAAGTGAAAAAAAGATTGGAATCACACTCACTGGAGCTCAAGGATAAGATAGAGAGCGGCGGTGTCGAAAACAGTGGCCGAAATCACGTCGATCAATGGTAGCTTGAAGTTTCAGCTTTCTGGCCAAAACAAGCTCCTCCGACACCGGAAACGGCTGCTGCAGGTGGCGGGGATGGCTGAGGACGAAGGTGGCACATCGGCAGGAAGAAAACAGCGTGACAGTGACCGGAGGAGGAAAGGAAGTGATCGGGGAAGAAGGAGAGGGATCGAGGGCAAAATGGTAATTTGGCAAAGTTTTTTATTTTTAACAATATATTATGTATATATGCATATATATACTCACACTATATATTATAATAATATAAACTTTCACACACATTAAATATACCCCACACACACATAATTTAATATATTTAATAATTTATACACTTAAAAATAATTAATTAATATTAAAACTAAATAATAAAAATTAGGGTAATTAATTAAACCCTAGTTTAATTTAAATAAATACACATATATACACTTTATTTTAGCACTTTAAAAATATATATGAGTTCATGCAAATGTGTAAATCTATTTAAAATAATTAATATTAAATTATTTACGTGTCAATTTCCCCGAAAATATAATTCCCAGGAAAATTTTACGTAAAGTACTTAAAAGAATATAAAAAAGTTAAAATTAGTTTTAATTATATAATAACTCATAAAAATATCATAATTATGTACAAAAATTATTAACACTGCATATCCCGATGCAGTATAAAAATATTTAAAAACTCGGGATATTACATGCGTCTACCAGTCGAGGTCGGACACAACGTGCCAGAGGAGCACCTTTATCCTTTAAGTTAATACTTGATTTGAGTGTCGGGTCTTTTAATTTAAATTATATTAAATTCTTATGAATTTAATTTTGTGAGATTCTAGTCGGCATTCTTCATATGATATTGCATGATTTAATTTATGGTTGATTTATTTTATTTTATTTTATATTTATTGTAATTTTTATTATTTTATTTAATTTCAATTATTTTAAATAAACCACGGTAGAATGGGCTATCTGATAGGTTTCATCAGGACCGTGTGCGCACCGATAAAATATGTGATTATTAATTATATTGTTGGGGGCAAAGGTCTGGTGATGCTTTGCTCTTGGACACCGCTAGTAGTATAATATTTGTTTGTTTAATAAATACTGGGGCCGAAGGTCTGGTGATGCTTTGCCCTCGGACACCACCATTATAATTTGGATTATTATTTATTGAATCACTGGGGTCGATGGTCTGGTGATGCTTTACTCTCATACCCCGCCAGTGATATTGGATTAAGTGTTGTGACTCCGGTTGTGTATCTTGGTAATGCTTTACTCTCGAGATCCAATAGTCTCGGATATAAGTGGGTCGTATGACTATTATAAAATTTATAAATCAAGTTCTACCAAATTTTTATACTGAAATGTTTTAAAAAGGGATTTAAATATTTATTTCTTCCTTTTAAAAAAATGGATTTATTATATGTATATCAAATGGTTTGAATAAAATTATATTATATTATATTTCTATAAAAATTTATTTTTAATGAGATTTTTAAACTGCATTTATTTCTTTATTAACTTACTTAGTGAGTTCTGACTCCCCTCAACTTATTTTTTTTTAGGAGTTTGGGAGTTTTTTGTTAGGCCTACTTCTCTTCACCGTGTAGCTTCGTCACCGAATATTCTATGTAGGTCTACTTAGTTGTGTTGTATCTATTTTCGTATACCGCAGTAGAGAAAATTGTACAACTACATACTTTATTTGAGATTTCATGTATTTATAATTTATGTACTGAAATATTATTTGTATAACTAATGTTTATTTATTTTATACAATGATATTATAGTTTAAATTATATTGAGAAACATCAGTTTGATAATGTGCATTGTGAGTTAATTATTTATTTTAAGGTTTCAAAATTTAAATATTTCCGTGTTTTCTTTTAAAGCTTATTACGAGTTTTGGTAGTTTTATACTTTTCCATTCCCTAGTACCGGTCACATGCCCCTGGGTTCGGGTCGTGACAATTATTATTGTTTACTTAAATTTAATAGTGCATTAATCATATAGACATACTTAATTAAAAGAAAAAAGAAAAAATATATTGCTCTAAAATTTATGCTCACCCGCTAGTTTCTTTTTGAAACAATTATACCAAAAATGATACATTTAAACACTTCCATAGACAATTTTTGTAATACCCTAAAATTTATTTTAATAAAAGGGATTTCCGAATTTGTATTACTATTTATATGACATTGTTTATTTTTTGTTGTTGTTGTTGTTGTTGTTGTTATTATTATTATTATTATTATTATTATTATTATTATTAAACTATATTATATTTTATGGATATTTTTTATGTGTGTGTATTAAATTATTAGTGTGTATATATACATATATGTACTATGTACATGTGTGTGTGTGGTTGAGAGACTTTGTCAACAATTATTATTATTATTATTATTATTATTATTATTATTATTATTATTATTTTGTCTGAATATAAGTGGTAAGGTGTCATTTTCAGCTCATTTCTTCCCCTTCTTCTTCTTGTTGTCCCGCATGCTTCCTTTCCTTTCCCAATTTCTGTCCATCTTTCCCTTACTACTCTTTTCTTCTCGCCAGCAGTCAATCATTTCTCACCATCAGCTTGCTTCTTCTCCCTCTTGCTGTCTGAACTGAAGCCATCTCCCTGCTCTTCCTTCTTTCGTGCGCCAACAGCAACAACACGAGCAGAGATAGCAGTAGCAGCAGGTCCAGCAACGTGTAGCAGCAGCAAGCTCAGCAAGGCAGAATGGCAACAAGAGCAGCAGTAGAAATAGCCACAACATTCACCTCCAGCCCTCTTGCTGTGACACCCAGCCACACCACCGCCACAACCTGCTGTCACCTGGAAATTCAACAACTCAGGCTTGCAATGATAGCCCCTCCCCTGTCTTGAGTTGAGCTTCAAATGAGTTAGTAGTTAGTTAACTTTAGGTTAGTTTTTAGTTAGATTTAGTTGTTTATTAGTTGATTTGGTTAGTTGTTAGGTTGATTTGTGATTTTTGTTAATTATGAGTTATTTGTTTAATTTTTGCAGAATTTATTTTAATTATTTGGGTAATTCTTGGTTGATCTATATATATATATTAGTTGATTTAAGTTATTGGAGTTAATTTTGGTTAAGAGTATATCAAAATGGATTTAGATTAATTAAATTGATTTTATGGAAATTTTGTATATTTATTTGGATATTTTAAGTTTTATGTATATTTTGTTAATGTGATTAATTAATTATTTTTGGTTGAATATTTGAGTTAATTAGTGTTAGTATATTATGTTAGTAATTTTAGTAGTGATAAAATAATTTTTGATAATTTATCTAATTTTTTTTTAGAAATTATTATATTATGTAAATTTTGAAATAATAGGTAAATGGTGTGTTTTTGTTGATATTATAATTAAATACCATGTTTTAGTTAATTTTGAGATAAAATGTGGTATTAAAATAATTTTTATAAATTATTTATTATTTTTAGTTAATTAATACTAACTATTTTTGAAAATTTATTCAAAATTAAATTATTTATTGTTTTGTGGTTTGAATGAGTTTTTAATTAATATTATAGTATATTTAATCTAGATGGGCAATTATAGTTTGAATTTGTCTATTTTATGTTGAATATTTGGAAAGTTGGATTGTTATTAATATTATATTATTATTTGAAATTTTAATAAATTATGGTGGAAAATAATTTTATTGAGTGTTTTAAAAATTAAATAAATTATATTATGATTTATTATTATTTTTGGTGATTTACTAAATTAATATTTAGTATTTGCTTATTTGTATTTTTGGTGAACCTTGGTTGGGAATTATATAGTTTGGGGTCCCAACCCGAGGTGTTGTACCACTGTAAATTTTGAAGTGTGTTTATTTACAGGATTGACTCTACTTCGGTAGGGGGATATTTGTTTTACAGAGAAAACTCTGTTGAATTTTCGGTAGATTTCTCATAAAACGTGACACTGGGTCAATCCTAAAATTTTGATTTTGAGTTCGAATCGAGTCTTCCTTAGAAACTCTAGAAGTTAGGTTTTTATTTTATAACTGTCATTTCCTTTTTCTGTCCTTTAGCTGCCCCTCTAGTCGCATCTACCAGTCAAGGTCGGACATGACGTGTTAGAGGAGCACCTTTATCTTGTAAGTTAATATTTGATTTGAGTGTTGGATTTTTAATTTACCTTATATTAAATTCTTATGAATTTAATCTTATGAAATTCTAGTTAACATTATTTATATGATCTTGCATGATTTAATTTATAGTTGATTTATTTTATTTATTGTAATTTTCATTGTTTTATTTATTTTCTTTTATTTTTAAATAAACCACGGTAGAACGGGCTACCCGATGGGTTTTATCAGGACCGTGTGCGCACCGGTAAAATATATGATTATTTAATTATATTACTAGGGCCGAAGGTCTGGTGATGCTTTGCTCTTGGACACCGCTAGTATAATTTTGATTAATATTTATTAAATCACTAGGGCTGATGGTCTGGTGATGCTTTGCTCTCAGACACCGCCAATGATATTGGATTAAGAGATATGACTACGGCTGTGTATCCTGGTGATGTCTTGCTCTTGGGATTCGGCAGTCTTGGATATAAGTGAGTCATATGACTGTTAAAATTTATAAATCGGATTCTACCAAATTTTTATACTGAAACGTTTTAAAAAGACATTTAAATATCTATTTCTTCTCTTTTAAAAATGGATTTATTATATGTATACCAAATGGTTGAAATAAAAATTATATTATATTATATTTCCATAAAATTTATTTTAATGATGTTTTCAAATCGTATTCATTTCTTTATTAACTTACTCAGTGAGGTCTGACTTCCCTCAATTAATTTTTTTCCAAGAGTTTGGGAGTTTACTGTTAGGCCTACTTCTCTTCGCCGTGTAGCTTCGTCACCGGCTATTCTACGTAGGTCTATTTAGTTTTGTTGTAATTACTTTCGTGTGTCGTAGTAGAGAAAATTGTGTAACTGCATACTTTATTTGGAATTTCATATATTTATAATTTATGTACTGAGATACTATTTGTATCACCGATGTTTATTTATTTTATTCTATGCACTGTTATTATGGTTTAAATTATATTGAGAAAAATCAATTTGATAATGTGTATTGTGATTTTATTATTTATTATAAGGTTTCAAAGTTAAATATTTCGCGATTTTCTTTTAAGTCTTACCATGGGTTTCGATAGCTTTATGTTTTTCCATTCTCTAGTGTCGGTTACGTGCCCTTGGATTCGGGTCGTGACAATTTCTTTTTTGGGTTAACACTGTGGCTTTTGTGATGACATGCAATGGAATATCAGAGTCTTGATTTGTAGTATATTTTCTAAATCTTAAGGACTTTATAGCATAATTTTCAAAATTTCACAAATTTCGTTTTTTTATTTTATTATCAATTAAAGATCTATATACTAGACTTTTGGAGCAAATGTCAGGGCATATTTGTACTTTTAATAAGAAAACAATTAACAACCATAAACAAGAAAACAGAACTACATGTTGTGCTTTTCGTGAATAAACTCTATATTTATTTTATGTTTAATTTATATGAGCAATGAGGAATTTGTTTATTTATTTCTTCTATTCTATTAGAATTTGTTTTAATTGTTTTACTTTTTGGATTTGCTAGTATTGAATTAAATACCAATTTCAAAATTTGTAATATATAGTTGTAAATCCATTTTTTCTTCTTTGTAATCTAGAAATCATAGTCTCTTAAAATTGAAACTTCATATTGATTTTTAGGCCAATTCATTATTTAAGTTTGAAAAATAAGTAAGTTCTATTGAAGATAATTTTCTTTTTGTTTTTATTCAAATTATATATATATATATATATATATATATATATATATATGTAAAGAACAATAACAACTAAAAAATTAAATAACTAATAAATAATAAAAAGTGCAAACTCTACAACAACAAATGGTGAATTAATGTAAGCAGCCATGAATGATTGCAATACAAACTTGAAATAAGAATATTTTTATAGAGATAGAAAACATTTTAACATTATAGGCATGTTTGGAGGGGGTTAAATTAGGGGTGTGCAACACTTACGAACCAACTGAATTAAAAATCGAATCAGTCTAATTTGGTTCGATTAGGTTTAGTTAATAAGGATTTTTGATTTTTTGAACCAAACCAAACTGAGTTTTTAGTTCGGTTCGGTTTTTTGGATAAAAAATCGGTTAACCAAAATTTAATTTACTTTTTTTTATTTTTTATATTATAATAATGTAATAAAAAATAAATATAAAAAATATATTTATAAAAGTTTAGCTTATTTGGTCAGTTTGGTTTTTATTTTAAAAAATTTATATATTTCGGTTTGATTCGATTTTTAGGGTTAATTTGGTTTTCGATTGGTTCAATTAGGTTAATTCAGTTCGGTTAAAAAAGTCCCAAAATCGACCAAATGCACACCCTTTGGTTAAAGGGGGGTTAAATATTACTCATGTAATATATAAACTCTCTTTACCCTTATTTGGTAAACTTTAAAAGCCCAAAGTTAACATTTAACCTCCTTTAATGATTAAGTCTATTTATATGTATTTTTGTTAAACTAGTTGAGACTAGATTAAATGCCTATAATAACAAAAATACGTTTTTAAAAGAGCACTCTTTATTTTTTATTTCTATACCTTCATCATATCACTCAACTTATTTTCTTTTTTTCTTATTAAGAAGGTACTAATCAAATCTATCAAAAAGGTAAAAATCAAATAAATTTTTATTTTATGATGATTTTATTGATTTTTATTTTTATTTTTTGTAATTTTTATTGTATATGAAATCTATTTCTTATTTCACATTTCATGCAGTTCATACAAAATATAGGTTCTAATTTTTATTGTTAGCATTATAAGGGTATGAGGGTTGGAGCATTTTTTTATTGCCTCTAAATCTTCTAATAATTAATATACAATGGTTACCAAAATAATAGTCTTTATCAGGGACAAAGATTAATCCCAAACATTTCATATACTCAACCCTAAGAATAAACATCTACAATGGTTACCAAAATAATAGTCTTTATCAGGGATTAATCTTTGTCCTATATTGTGTCTCCTAACAGGTATGGTCTCTAGTTGAAGTTCTGCTATTCTCCTAAGAGGAATGCTTGCATCATAAGTTGTTATGTATGAATCTCCTATACTATATTGTGTGGGAGTAGTTCTAGAAATAGGATTCCTAGTTGTTTGAGTTGTTGGTGGAGGGCTTGATTATGTACAAAGTTCTGCATGATTCATTAATATTTTATTTATATTATCTGTCTCAATACTTAATGAGTCAATGTATGTGTCTATATTTTGTTTATATTGAATAAATTCTTCAATCTTATCAAAAGATTCTTTGAATTCATCAATATAGTCTGAATTGTTATTAGTGTCTATATATTATATTTTTTCTAATATTATAGTCTTTGTCTAACTAGAAATCATCATTTTCTGGGTCAAAGTCTGAGATTCTAGATAAGTACATTTTAATATATATCTTTTTTCTTAATACAGATTCTCCCCATATTTTTCCTTTAACTAATATTGGTGAGTCTTCATTAATATTTAATGTCCTAATCATTATATTTGAAGTAGATTCATCATCTATATCTTCTTTTATGATTGATTTGCCTTTTTTATAATTTGTAAATCTAACACTATATGATTTGTCTGTATGCTGATAATATTCAACATTAGTAGGTGTTATTGTTTCATTAAATGGTCTTAGATGTCATGGATTCCATTCTAAGCCTACTAATGTTTTAGAATTTATTTGTCTAGGTGGAATCATTCTGGTTCCTGTTGTAGATATAATGTCAACAAGTCCTCTTAAGTCTAATTTATAGGATGCGACTATATTATGCATGGCTTTTCCTATAAATTGTATTTCTAAAAGAATATTGTCTCCCATAAAGTCTTGATATCCTTTTGTCAATATTTTTATTTTAATATATTTCTTAAAATCATTTATTGTCATATTAAAGTCTGGAGCAATATGATTTACACTGCCATTGTTATTCATGTCTGCTTCCATTATTCCTATAATGTCTTTGTTAAAGTCTGAATGTCTAGTGTCATAAAGTACTACTAATACTTTTGTTCCTATTCCTACCCTGGCTAGAGTTCTTATACTAATAACTACTAGTCCTAGGTGGATATAGTTAAGTCGTCTGTGTGTCCTAAGTTGGTTGCTACCTTCCTGTGATACTAAAGGAATAATATCTTCTTATCCGTCAGGGCATGCAATCCTAACGTTTTTTCTTAGAGTTATAAGTGATGTTTTTCTTATAAAAGTGTCTATAAATCCTTGTGGATATATTGTTCTAGGATTTAATGTTCTTAGTTGTCTATCAGAAAATATACTTATATCATTTTCCAAGTCTATTGTATGTTCTAATGTTTGTGTAGAATTTTGTCTACGAAATAACCATGATGTCCTATGTTCAAGGTTTTATTCTTTAATAGTACTAGACCTTCTTGTGAAGGGCCTAGTTTCTGTCTGAGTCTGGGTTTGGTTACTTATATTGTCTTAGGTTTTCCTACAAATTGAAATTTATTTGTGGGCTTCTTGTCTTGAATAATTGTCTTTCCTTTATCTGTTGCTTTGATTTTAAGATTACTAAGTCTAGAGGAAATGATGTCTAATTTTATTTTGATGTTTAAAGGTGTTCCAAAAATTTTGGCTTCTAAATGGATTTGTCTTGATTTAATTTTGTCAAGACTTTGGTGGATGTGGGCTAACAAAGCAATTATAGTATTGTTTTGGGCTATAATGATTTTTTCTGGTAAGGCTTGGACCTTAGAGTTTTGGGCATAGCCTATATCAAATTGGGAAGGACAGTCATTATATATTTGGGTGTATCCTATTGCTTCTTCAAAAAATGTATTTTTATAATAGTCCATTAATATCCTAACACAGTTTTTTTCAAGTCCTTAACCATGTCTTTTATTAATGTGATTTCTTTTTCAATTAATGTCTAATTTTGATCAAGTTGTTGATCTAGCTTACTAATAAGTTGTCTTGTTTGATACTCAGTTTCTTTTAGCTTATTATCCAAAATTAATTGAGATAATGTATTAATGTCTTTCTTACTTGGTAAGTTGTCTATTTTTATTATGTCGAGTCTCTTATTAAAAATGTCTTGTGTATTTTTTAGATAATTAATATGGTTTTTAAGTTCCAAAATATTATTTATTATCTAATTATGTAAATGTAAAAATGTCTTAAGAGTCTTATTAAGTCTCTCTTGGTGTTGGCTTAAGGAATTTCCTAAGGAAATTACTAAGTCTGTGATTGTATTTAAATATGAATTTGCAGAGTGTATACAATGTGTGAATTCTTTAGTGTGTCTACAAAAACATGTATGAAATATTAAAAATTAAAAATAATTAAACCAACAATTTAAAACTTAAACCTATATATTTAAGAATAAACTAATGAGTTTCCCAGAAACTCTACCCGTTCATAATCCTTTACCACTGGAGTACTTTTTCTTTTTTAGCCTTCCATGGCCATTCTTTTTGTAATATCCCGTGTTTTTACATGTTTTTATACTGTACCGGGATATGCAGTATTAATAATTTTGAATATGTATATATACGATATTTTTATGAGTTGATATGTATTTTAAACCTATTTTAATTACTGTGTTTTATATACAGTGTTTTACGTAAAATTTTCCCGGGACTTGCATTTTCGGGGAAATTTTCACGTAAACAATGTATTATTAATTATTTTAGATGTATTTACGGGTTTGCATGAACTCATACATATTTTTAAATTATTAAATAAAGCCGGTGTGTGTATATTTATTTAATTAGGGTTTATTATTTCCCTAATATTTTATTAAGTATTTAATTGTTTTATTGTTATTTAATTAATTTTATTTAGTATAAATTATTAAAATATTAATATTTTAATGTGTGTGGTGTATATTTGATGTGTGTAATTTAATATTATTTTAATATATAGTATAAAGTATATATATATATACATATATACATTAAAAATCAAATTTTTGCCAAATTACCATTTTGCCCCCGACTTTATCTTCTTCCTCCCGATTCTCTCTTCCCCATTTCAGCCGCCTGTCACGCCGTTCCTTCACCGTGGGTGTGCCGTCCGGTGTGCCACCATCTTCCCCGACCAGTTTCGCCACCTGTGGAGGCCGTTTCCGGCGTCGGGAGAGTGATTTTGGCCGGAGAAGCCGAAAATCAACTCACCGTCGATCACGCCGATTCCGGCCACCGTTTTTGACACCGCCGGTCTCTTTCTTCTCCTTGAGCTCTGGTGAGTGTTATTCTAGCTTTGGTTTGAGCTAAAATGGTCTAGAATTGCTTAGTTTTCGATTTGTAAAATTCGGCCTATTAGGGTTTTCGATTTTTTTCGAATTGTTCTTGGTTGATTCATGCTTAATTCCTTCACAAATGTTGTTCCTAGTAGCTTAATCTACATGTATGAATTTTTGTAGAATTTTTGGAGATTGTTTGGATTTTTGGGTATTTTTGAATATTTTAATATTATTTTCTAATTTTCGGAAATTAATTATTTAAATTATGAAATTGGAGTTTTTGGATAAATAAGGTGTTGAAATGAATTATAGGAATTTATTTGGAATTTTTATGAATTTTTAAGTATTTATTTTGAATTAATTGAGTTTATGTAATATTGAGAAAATTAGGTTAAATGTGTTTTTATTTGAAATTAAATGGATAATTGAGTTTAAATATTGATATTATTGATAAATATGTTGAGAAAATTAATTTTGGATAATTGTATGATTTTTGGTGAATTTTTGAAGTAATTTAAGTATATTTATATATATATAGGGGTATTTTGGTAATTTTACCCTAAATTGTCTAAAAATGTAATTTAATTGGTTTTAATATTTATTTAAGGTATAAAAATGATTTCTACAAATTATTTAGTATTTTTAACTAATTAAAACTATTTTTCGGGAATTATTTTCAATTATATATATAATATACGGTTTTTCTAATAAAATGAGTTTTAATCAGTTTTTATAGTGTTTCAAGGTCAATTATGCAATTTTTATTTATAAAATGTATTTCTGTGATTTAAGGATATTTTTGGTATTTCCTGAATTGTTCTATGTTTGTGGACCCCGGTCGGTGGACTGTAGTTTGGAGTCCGACCGAGGGGTTGTGGTTGAGTGTGGAGTTTATTTTCGAAGTGTGTTTCTTTGCAGGGTCGGCTCTACTCTTTTGAGTAGAGAGATGTCCGTTTTACAGGGGAGGTTCTGCCGAATTTTCGGTAGAATTCTCGTAAAATGTGATGTCCAGTCGAACCCTAATTCTGTTTCCGTCTTTTAATACTCTAGATTGAATTCTAGGATTTCTGTTAGGTTTATTCTAATGTCGGTTATTTATTGCTTGATTAGTTACGCCGAGACCGAGGGCTAGTGGACCAGGCCCGTCGGACCTGTCTCGTGGAGCGCATTAGGTGAGTTACTATATTATATATATATGCTTAGGATGCATGATTTAGAAAAATGCATGTTTTATTTTGACTGAATATGCATAAATAATGTGATTTATATTCAAGTATATTTTTGGTATATTTTTGGTATATAATAAATTATATACATGTTTTGTTAATAAAATATATTTAAAATGTTTTTAAATATATTTTTAGTTTAATTCATGATTTGATTGGATTTATTTGACATATATATACTCAAAATATACCTGGTTTATGTTTGGTATATTTCCAGTATATATATGGTTTATATTGTTGATTTATTTAAATTCATGCATCATGTATTTGTGAATGAATGTTTTATTATTTATTAATGAAGGATATCAATAGAACGTGCTACCTAGTGGGCAGCACTAGGACCGAGTACGTACCGGTACGCCTATAGTTTTAGGCTATATTACTAACTATTTGTGGATATTGATTTGATTATGATTATTGATATGTGTGAGATGTGGTTTGTGGGTGTGATTGCTGGAGCTCGGTTGACCAAGTGTCTCGGGGCCAATCACACTGGCAGTCAGACTGCTGGAGCTCGGTTGACTTAGTGTCTCGGGGCCAGTCTACTGTCTAAATGGATTAAGTGGATATATTTGGAATAAGTGAGCCTGTATGGCCAGAGTGTTGTTTAACACTATTTTCTGAGGTTGCGATATTCTAGGGTTCTATGTGATCCTTCATAAATTGGGATTTTTCAGTAAAATATATAAAAATGATTTTTCTGCATTTGTGTGTATTTGCCTGTATATATATTAGATATATATATACTGTTGACTGTATGCATTATCACTTAGTGTGTATGTATATATATTATAGTAATTCACTCAGTGAGGTCTGACTCCCCTCCGTTGACTATTTTTCAGGAGAGTCAACTTCCTCAGACCTCAGTAGTAGGTCGATACGCCGGATTTCTTCCGCCCCGGCTTCTTTATGTAAATTGTCTACTTGAGTCTTATTTATTTTATCTAGACACTGCAGTAGTTGTGAATTAAAGTATTGGATTTTATGTATTTTGTTTTAAAGGAGATGTATCATGTTTAAACTGGATTGTATTAAAAAGATTTTATGTATGAGATGGGATTTTTATTTAATCCAGTTGATATGAATGATATTGTGATATTTCAGATTTTTATTTCCGCTGCATATATATATTATATGGTTATTGTTATTGCATGATTTATTTTATTTTTAGGCTTGCTACGGGTTCCGGATTCAAAAGAATTCCCGTTCCCTAGCGCCGGTCATGGCCCCTGTTTTGGGTCGTGACAAAGTTGGTATCAGAGCAAAGTTCGTATCAGAGTGGAGTTCTGTGTCAGGGCTTAGTTATGTGAGTTGTGGCCCTAGTTTTAAAGTTGTGTTTTCTGTTGGACTACTGCAGTGTATTAGGTTCGAGTATGTCTTGATGAGTATTCCTTGCTGTAGTTTTCAGCGTTATTCCTCCGTTGTCTGTTTTGTCTGAATCTTTCCGTTTGTCTTTTCAGAATGAGGAGGCGAGCGCGTGTCGCTCCACCGGTCGTTGAGGTCGAGGATGATGAGTCTTTTCAGGATGAGGTTTTACCTCCTGAGCCGCCAGTTAGGCGTAGAGGTCGTGGCAGAGGTAGACCTCGAGGAGCGGCAGGTCGCCATAGGCAGAGAGAGTTACAGGACGAGGAGCCTGTTGAGCCTGAGTTTGATGTTCCTGTTCCTCCAGTTGTTCAGCCTGTTCAGCCTGCCTATCAGCAGGGTATGTCTGACCCTGAGGCAGCTTTGTTCTATGCCAGAGTTGGCAGGATTGCTTTTGATGGTACTTCTGATCCTTTAGATTTTCTGCATGCGATTGAGACTAGGACTCGGACTGCTCATACCGAGTACCAGAGGATCATGATTGTCGAGTTGTCTGTTGAGGGACCAGCTTTAGATTGGTTTATTCAGATGATCCAGCCTTATATGATGACGATGACATGGGCTCAGTTTCGAGAGCGATTCATGAGGAGATTTTGTCCAGAGCCTCTTCGTTTGAGCTATCGTCTTCGTTTGACCAGTATTTCTCGTGGAGATCGATCTGTAGAGGATTATACCCGAGAGTTTCTTCATTTGGGTAGATATGCTGAGGATCTGATGCGAGATCAGTATTTCACTGTTACTACGTATGTGACTGGTTTAGGTTCAGCTTTTGCTGGTATGCCTACAGCAGGTCTTACTCTAGAGTCTGTGATCGAGTTGGCTAAGGAGATCGAGCTGAGGTTAGTTAGGCAGGGAGCGATGCCTGATTATTACCAGCTAGGGGTTCAGTCGAGTGGATTGCAGGCTACTCCATATTCGAGTTTTCATGTTGGTTCGAGTAGTCAGCAGCGAGGTTCGACTCAGCAGAGTCAGAGACAGCAGCAGCGAGTGCATCGGAGCAGTAGACATGGCCGTGGAGGTCAGCGTAGATCGTTCAGATTTGGATCAGGTGCTTCGAGCAGCAGCAGTGGTCGTAGTTCTGGATCAGCGGCCAGTGTTTGTCAGACTTGTGGTAGAGTCCATCAGGGACCGTGTTATCTGACACCACTGACATGCTTCAGATGCGGACAGACAGGACATTTTGCCAGATCGTGTCCTTATTCTGGGTATCAGCAGCAGCAGATTCCGCGATTCCCCCAGCAGTCGATTGCTAGTGCAGCACCCGTGCCATTTCAGTTGCCACCAGCCCAGCATCAGAGTTCTACTCAGTTTGTTCCACAGCAGAGTCGTGGTAGAGGTACTAGAGGAGGTGCTAGAGGTGTTGGCCAGGCTTCTACCAGTCAGCAGGGAGGTTGAGGTCAGGCCAGAGTCTTCCATCTGACTCAGCAGGATGCTCAGGCATCTAATGCAGTCGTGGCAGGTATTCTTTCTATTTGTTACCTGGATGCTTTGGTTTTGTTTGATCTGGGTGCCACGCATTCGTTTGTTTCTCCTGTTTTTGCTTCTAAATCTTGTTGGCAAGCTTCAAGGATGGCTTTTCCTTTGTCTGTTGCCACTCCTCTGAGCGATTCCTTGGACGCCGATATTGTTCTTTCTGGTTGTCCAGTTCTCGTGGGAGATAGAGAATTATCCGCCGATTTGATTTTGTTGGATGTGATGGAGTTTGATGTTATTTTAGGAATGGATTGGTTATCTCAGCACTATGCCGTGGTAGATTGCAGGAATAAGGAGGTGACTTTTAGAATTCCTGGTGAAGTAGATTTTAAGTTTGTTGGTGATAGGAGTTCAGCACCTCAGAATCTTATTTCCGCTATTTCTGCTAGGAAGTTGTTGAGGAAAGGTTGTCAGGGGTATTTGGCATTGGTCAGGGATACGTCAGTGGAGAAGTTGTCACTCACAGATGTTCCTATTGCTTGTGAGTTTCCTGATGTTTTTCCCGAGGAGTTGCCAGGTTTACCACCTCACAGAGAGATTGAGTTCTGTATAGATGTGGTTCCAGGTACTACTCCTATATCTATGCCACCCTATCGTATGGCTCCTGCAGAGTTGAGAGAGTTGAAGGAGCAGTTGCAAGAGTTGTTGGAGAAAGGTTTTATTAGACCTAGTGTTTCTCCTTGGGGTGCACCAGTCTTGTTTGTGAAGAAGAAGGATGGTACCCTGAGACTGTGCATTGACTACAGAGAGCTGAATAAGGTGACAGTGAAGAACAAGTATCCTCTCCCGAGGATAGATGATTTGTTTGATCAGCTCCAGGGTGCACAATTCTTTTCTAAGGTTGACTTGAGGTCAGGTTATCATCAGCTGCGGATTAGTGAAGCTGATATTCCTAAGACAGCATTCCGCACTAGATATGGCCATTATGAGTTTCTGGTGATGTCTTTTGGTTTGACTAATGCACCAGCAGCTTTTATGGATCTGATGAACAGAGTATTCAGACCGTATGTGGATCAGTTTATAGTAGTCTTCATTGATGATATACTAGTATATTCGAGGAGTATGGAAGAGCATGTATATCATTTGAGGATTGTACTACAGACACTGAGAGATCATCAGCTTTATGCTAAATTCTCGAAGTGTGATTTCTGGATGGAGAGTGTTTCTTTTCTTGGACACGTAGTGTCTAAAGAAGGTATTCAAGTTGATCCACAGAAGGTTGAGGCAGTATCTGAGTGGCCTAGACCTACTTCGGTTACTGAGATTCGGAGTTTTCTGGGTTTAGCCGGGTATTATAGGCGGTTTGTGCAGGATTTTTCCAGGATTGCAGCCCCTATGACTCGCTTGACTCAGAAGAATGTTAGATTTGAGTGGTCAGAAGCTTGTGAGAATAGTTTTCAGTTGTTGAAGGAGAAGTTGACCACAGCGCCAGTATTAGCTTTGCCTAATAGTGTGGATAAGTTCACAGTTTACTGTGATGCCTCTAGAATTGGTCTTGGTTGTGTGTTGATGCAGAATGGAAGGGTGATAGCCTATGCTTCGAGGCAGTTGAAGAAGCATGAGCAGAATTATCCTACACATGATCTGGAGATGGCTGCAGTGATCTTTGCTTTGAAGATTTGGAGACATTATCTGTACGGGGTGACTTGTGAGATATTTACTGATCACAAGAGCCTTACGTACATTTTCCAGCAGAGAGATTTGAATTTGAGGTAGAGAAGATGGTTGGAACTGTTGAAGGACTATGATTGCGAGATTCTTTACCATCCGGGTAAAGCTAATGTGGTAGCAGATGCCTTGAGTAGGAAGTCCTCAGGTAGTCTTGCTCACATTGGTGTTGAGAGGAGACCATTGATCCAGGAATTTCATTTGATGGTGGATCAAGGTCTGATGATGAAGATCAGTAGATCAGGTGGACTGTTAGCTCAGTTTAAAGTACGATCTGTACTGAGGGATAGGATTAAAGCAGCTCAGAGCCGAGATCCTATTCTAGAAGAGCTTGTAGAGAATGTCAGAGCAGGGAAGTTCACTGATTTCACACTTGATGATGATGGTGTGTTGTGGATCAGTGGTAGATTGTGTGTTCCTGATGTGGATGACTTGAGAGAGGAGATTTTAGAGGAAGCACATTCTACAGCCTACAGCGTTCATCCAGGTGTTACTAAGATGTACCACAGTATCAGAGATTTATACTGGTGGGATGGATTGAAGAAGGATGTTGCTGATTATGTTGCTAAGTGCTTGACGTGTCAGCAAGTGAAAGCCGAACATCAGAAGCCTTCTGGGAAGCTTCAGCCTCTTCCTATTCCCGAGTGGAAGTGGGAAAGGATAGCTATGGATTTTGTGGTCGGTTTACCTCGTTCGAAGGATGGATACGATTCCATCTGGGTGATTGTAGACAGATTGATGAAGTCTGCACATTTCTTGCCTGTGAAAGCCACATATTCAGTTGCTAGATTGGCGAAGTTGTATGTGAAGCATATTGTGTGCCTTCATGGAGTACCTGTGTCCATTGTGTCAGATAGAGGTTCGGTGTTTACTTCTCGTTTTTGGCAGAAGTTGCAAGAAGCGATGGGCACTAGGTTGGATTTCAGTACTGCTTTTCATCCTCAGACAGATGGTCAGTCTGAGAGGACGATCCAGACACTGGAAGATATGTTGAGGATGTGTGTCTTGGATTTGGGAGGTAGCTGGGATGATCATTTGCCACTCGTTGAGTTTGCATATAATAACAACTACCATAGCAGTATTGGTATGGCACCATATGAGGCGTTGTATGGAAGGAAGTGTAGATCCCCGTTGTGTTGGGATGAGATTGGTGAGAGAGCTTTGACTGGACCAGAGATGGTTCAGGATGCTGCAGAGAAAGTCGTCGTGATCAAGCGTAGATTAGAGACCGCAGTTAGTAGACAGAAGAGTTATGTGGATCCTAGGCGCAGAGATGTGGAGTTTCAGGTTGGAGATTTCATTTTTCTGAAAGTATCTCCGATGAAGGGTGTGATGAGATTTGGCAGGAAGGGTAAGTTAGCACCGAGATACATTGGACCGTTTGAGATTCTGGAAAGAGTTGGCACTGTTGCATATCGGTTGGATTTGCCTCCGAGTATGTCACAGGTGCATCCAGTATTTCATATCTCGATGTTGAGGAAGTATATCTAAGATCCTTCACACGTGTTGCAGCCAGACAGTGTCGAAGTGAGTGAAGATTTGACGTTTGTGGAAGAACCTGTGGCGATCGTTGATTATCAAGTTCGACAGTTGCGATCGAAGCAGATTCCGATGGTCAAGGTTCTGTGGCGTAGCGATAGAGTTGAAGAGCATACGTGGGAGACTGAAGCTGAGATGCGAGCTTCTTACCCGTATCTCTTTCCTTCTTGATCTTTTCTTTTTTTAGAATTCGGGGACGAATTCTTGTAAGGGGGGGAGACTGTAATATCCCATGTTTTTACATGTTTTTATACTGTACCGGGATATGCAGTATTAATAATTTTGAATATGTATATATACGATATTTTTATGAGTTGATATGTATTTTAAACCTATTTTAATTACTGTGTTTTATATACAGTGTTTTACGTAAAATTTTCCCGGGACTTGCATTTTCGGGGAAATTTTCACGTAAACAATGTATTATTAATTATTTTAGATGTATTTACGGGTTTGCATGAACTCATACATATTTTTAAATTATTAAATAAAGCCGGTGTGTGTATATTTATTTAATTAGGGTTTATTATTTCCCTAATATTTTATTAAGTATTTAATTGTTTTATTGTTATTTAATTAATTTTATTTAGTATAAATTATTAAAATATTAATATTTTAATGTGTGTGGTATATATTTGATGTGTGTAATTTAATATTATTTTAATATATAGTATAAAGTATATATATATACATATATACATTAAAAATCAAATTTTTGCCAAATTACCATTTTGCCCCCGACTTTATCTTCTTCCTCCCGATTCTCTCTTCCCCATTTCCGTCGCCTGTCACGCCGTTCCTTCACCGTGGGTGTGCCATCCGGTGTGCCACCATCTTCCCCGACCAGTTTCGCCACCTGTGGAGGCCGTTTCCGGCGTCGGGAGAGTGATTTTGGCCGGAGAAGCCGAAAATCAACTCACCGTCGATCACGCCGATTCCGGCCACCATTTTCGACACCGCCGGTCTCTTTCTTCTCCTTGAGCTCCGGTGAGTGTTATTCTAGCTTTGGTTTGAGCTAAAATGGTCTAGAATTGCTTAGTTTTCGATTTGTAAAATTCGGCCTATTAGGGTTTTCGATTTTTTTCGAATTGTTCTTGATTGATTCATGCTTAATTCCTTCACAAATGTTGTTCCTAGTAGCTTAATCTACATGTATGAATTTTTGTAGAATTTTTGGAGATTGTTTGGATTTTTGGGTATTTTTGAATATTTTAATATTATTTTCTAATTTTCGGAAATTAATTATTTAAATTATGAAATTGGAGTTTTTGGATAAATTAGGTGTTGAAATGAATTATAGGAATTTATTTGGAATTTTTATGAATTTTTAAGTATTTATTTTGAATTAATTGATTTTATGTAATATTGAGAAAATTAGGTTAAATGTGTTTTTATTTGAAATTAAATGGATAATTGAGTTTAAATATTGATATTATTGATAAATATGTTGAGAAAATTAATTTTGGATAATTGTATGATTTTTGGTGAATTTTTGAAGTAATTTAAGTATATTTATATATATATAGGGGTATTTTGGTAATTTTACCCTAAATTGTCTAAAAATGTAATTTAATTGGTTTTAATATTTATTTAAGGTATAAAAATGATTTCTACAAATTATTTAGTATTTTTAACTAATTAAAACTATTTTTCGGGAATTATTTTCAATTATATATATAATATACGGTTTTTCTAATAAAATGAGTTTTAATCGGTTTTTATAGTGTTTCAAGGTCAATTATGTAATTTTGATTTATAAAATGTATTTCTGTGATTTAAGGATATTTTTGGTATTTCCTGAATTGTTCTGTGTTTGTGGACCCCGGTCGGTGGACTGTAGTTTGGAGTCCGACCGAGGGGTTGTGGTTGAGTGTGGAGTTTATTTTCGAAGTGTGTTTCTTTGCAGGGTCGGCTCTACTCTTTTGAGTAGAGAGATGTCCGTTTTACAGGGGAGGTTCTGTCGAATTTTCGGTAGAATTCTCGTAAAACGTGATGTCCAGTCGAACCCTAATTCTGTTTCCGTCTTTTAATACTCTAGATTGAATTCTAGGATTTCTGTTAGGTTTATTCTAATGTCGGTTATTTATTGCTTGATTAGTTGCGCCGAGACCGAGGGCTAGTGGACCAGGCCCGTCGGACCTGTCTCGTGGAGCGCATTAGGTGAGTTACTATATTATATATATATGCTTAGGATGCATGATTTAGAAAAATGCATGTTTTATTTTGACTGAATATGCATAAATAATGTGATTTATATTCAAGTATATTTTTGGTATATTTTTGGTATATAATAAATTATATACATGTTTTGTTAATAAAATATATTTAAAATGTTTTTAAATATATTTTTAGTTTAATTCATGATTCGATTGGATTTATTTGACATATATATACTCAAAATATACCTGGTTTATGTTTGGTATATTTCCAGTATATATATGGTTTATATTGTTGATTTATTTAAATTCATGCATCATGTATTTGTGAATGAATGTTTTATTATTTATTAATGAAGGATATCAATAGAACGTGCTACCTAGTGGGCAGCACTAGGACCGAGTACGTACCGGTACGCCTATAGTTTTAGGCTATATTACTAACTATTTGTGGATATTGATTTGATTATGATTATTGATATGTGTGAGATGTGGTTTGTGGGTGTGATTGCTGGAGCTCGGTTGACCAAGTGTCTCGGGGCCAATCACACTGGCAGTCAGACTGCTGGAGCTCGGTTGACTTAGTGTCTCGGGGCCAGTCTACTGTCTAAATGGATTAAGTGGATATATTTGGAATAAGTGAGCCTGTATGGCCAGAGTGTTGTTTAACACTATTTTCTGAGGTTGCGATATTCTAGGGTTCTATGTGATCCTTCATAAATTGGGATTTTTCAGTAAAATATATAAAAATGATTTTTCTGCATTTGTGTGTATTTGCCTGTATATATATTAGATATATATATACTGTTGACTGTATGCATTATCACTTAGTGTGTATGTATATATATTATAGTAATTCACTCAGTGAGGTCTGACTCCCCTCCGTTGACTATTTTTCAGGAGAGTCAACTTCCTCAGACCTCAGTAGTAGGTCGATACGCCGGATTTCTTCCGCCCCGGCTTCTTTATGTAAATTGTCTACTTGAGTCTTATTTATTTTATCTAGACACTGCAGTAGTTGTGAATTAAAGTATTGGATTTTATGTATTTTGTTTTAAAGGAGATGTATCATGTTTAAACTGGATTATATTAAAAAGATTTTATGTATGAGATGGGATTTTTATTTAATCCAGTTGATATGAATGATATTGTGATATTTCAGATTTTTATTTCCGCTGCATATATATATTATATGGTTATTGTTATTGCATGATTTATTTTATTTTTAGGCTTGCTATGGGTTCCGGATTCGAAAGAATTCCCGTTCCCTAGCGCCGGTCATGGCCCCTGTTTTGGGTCGTGACACTTTTCCTCCTAAGGATAATACTAAGGATTACTACTAGTTTTAAATTTCTTAAAATATATAGTATGAAAGAATTAAATTGATGATTATGATTATTTAAATTCTTCATACAAATTAATCATATCACAAGTAAAGTCATACATATAGAAGATCATAATAGAGTAACTGGAATGAAGAATACTTTATTTTATTTATCTTTTCTCTATAGATGAACCCTAAAGAGAACTTAGAAACAGTACATTACTATGAGCTTGCTATTTTACAATATTTATGAAGGACTCATAAGAAAGTGATTTTTCTCTAGATCCCAAAATGGGCAAGAGATGTATTTTTCTTATAGGTTTGCTATGCTCTTGCAAGAAGAGGGCTATCAGAGGCTTCTATGTCCTACAACAAAGAGAAGAGTCCTCCTTATATAGGTGAAGGACTAAAAACAAATTACATACAATACCCTCTAATGGAGGGGTAAAATAAGAAAAATAAAAAGATGCTTATCAAGATAAGCATTAGTACAAGTTATGTCTTCACGTGGGTTGGCCCAAAAATTGCTGATAACTATAACCAGTATGGACAAGCTTGTAAAGTCAGCCATTTTTGGGTAGAAAATTTAAATCACCAATATGTTAAGATGATAATAGGATTATCATTCTTATTTGGAGACATGGGTGGTCTTTTTGCAACCAATGACTATGTTTTCTTTGTTAGAAAACCTATACTTAGCCCTATAATATCAGAGTATGCACTTACGCAGTATGGTGAGAATTATAGGGTACCACTTCTAATTCTAAATTTTCCAAATAACTTAGAAGACAAAATGGAAAATTGTACTTGCAAAATCAAGGGTCAATGTAAAAAAGACAATTTAGACAGCTTTTAATTAGGAGAAGAGACAGACTTTGAAGAAACTATCCTTGATTATGAAGAAATTAGGGATATAGAATTAATAGACTTAGTAGATTTATCTAAGGCCTAAAAAGCTTTAGAACAACATACTGAACTTGATGACATAATTAGCAGACTTGAAAAACTAGGGACTATAGGAGAAAATCCTACTAGACATTGGGACAAAAACAAAATAACATGTAAGTTAGACATAATCAATCCTGATTTAACAATTAAGGCAGGAAAGATTAAATTCAATACTTCAGAGATAGAAGAATGCAAAATGCATATCAAATAACTCCTAGACTTACAAGTTATAAGATAAAGTACATCCAGGCATAGATCACCAGCTTTTATTGTCCAGAAAGAATTAGAACTTAAAAGAGGACAATCTATGATGGTATTCAATTACAAAATACTAAATGACAATACACATGAAGATGGGTATACAATTCCAGAAAAAGATGTGTTAATTAACAAAATAAAGAATGCTAAAATCTTTAGTAAATTTGATTTAAAATCAGGTTTCTGGCAGATTAAAATGCATGAAGACAGTATTCCCTGGATAGCTTTTAGTTGCTGAGAATGACATTATGAATGGTTATTAATGCCATTTGGATTAAAAAATGCTCCATAAATCTTTCAACGAAAGATGGACAAAGCATTTAGATAATGTAGTACATTTACTTGTGTGTATATTAATGACATCTTAGTTTTTTCAAAAATTGAAAAAGAACATATTGCACACTTACACTTTGTATTTAACATATTTGAAAACCATGGAATGATAATATCCAAAAACAAAATGGTTCTCAATAAAAGACACATTGAATTCAAGGCTTAGAAATAGGACAAGGAAAAATTAAACTTCAACCTCATATTACTAGAAAAATTTTAGAATTTCCTGATAAAATTGAGGAACTTAAAAGACTTCAGGCCTTTTTAGGACTTTTAAATTATGCTAAGCCTTTCATTAAAGACTTGTCTAAACTAACTGGCCCATTATATAATAAGACATCCATTAAAGACCAAAGACATTTTAATAATGAGGATATTAAATGTCACGACCCAAAACAGGGGCCATGACCGGCGCTAGGGAACGGGAATTCTTTCGAATCCGGAACCCGTAGCAAGCCTAAAAATAAAATAAATCATGCAATAATAACAATAACCATATAATATGCAGCGGAAATAAAAATCATAATATCATAATATCATTTTCATCACTGGATTTGATTCAAAACTCATCTCATCACATAAATGTATAATCTTTAATACAAATCCAGTTTCAATATAATACATCTCTTTAAAATAAAATATATGAAATCCAACACTTTAATTCACAACTATTGCAGTGTCTAGATAAAATAAATAAGACTCAAGTAGACAATTTACATAAAGAAGCCGGGGCGGAAGAAATCCGGCGTATCGACCTGCTACTAAGGTCTGAAGAAGTTGACTCTCCTGAAAAATAGTCAACGGAGGGGAGTCAGACCTCACTGAGTGAATTACTATAATATATATACATACACACTAAATGATAATGCATACAATCAACAGTATATATATATCTAATATATATACAGGCAAATACACACAAATGCAGAAAAATCATTTTTATATATTTTACTGAAAAATCCCAATTTATGAAGGATCACATAGATCCCTAGAATATCGCAACCTCAGAAAATAGTGTTAAACAACACTCTAGCCACACAGGCTCACTTATTCCAAATATATCCACTTAATCCATTTGGACAGTAGACTGGCCCCGAGACACTAAGTCAACCGAGCTCCAGCAGTCTGACTGCCAGTGTGATTGGCCCCGAGACACTTGGTCAACCGAGCTCCAGCAATCACACCCAAACCACATCTCACACATATCAATAATCATAATCAAATCAATATCCACAAATAAGTTAGTAATATAGCCTAAAGCTATAGGCGTACCGGTACGTACTCGGTCCTAGTGCTGCCCACTAGGTAGCACGTTCTATTGATATCCTTCATCATTAAATATAAAACATTCATTCACAATAAATGATGCATGAATTTAAATGAAATAACAATATAAACCATATATATACCGAAAATATACCAAAAGTAAACTAGGTATATTTCGAGTATATATATCAAATACATTCAATCAAATTATAAATTAAGCTGGAAATATATTTAAAAACATTTTAAATATATTTTATTTACAAAACATGCATACAATTTAATATATACCAAAAATAAACCGAAAATATACTTAATATAAACTTAAGAAATAATCAAATTATTTATGCATATTTAATCAACATAAAACATGCATTTCTAAATCATGCAACCTAAGCATATATATATATAGTATAGTAACTCACCTAGTGCGCTCCACGAGACAGGTCCGACGGGCCTGGTCCACTAGCCCTCGGTCTCGGCGCAACTAAACAAGAAATAAATAACCGATATCAGAGTAACCCTATGTAATATCCCGTGTTTTTTTAAAAATATTTTTACACTGTACCGGGATATACAGTGTCAATAATTTTTATGCATTATACGATATTTTTATGAGTTGATATGTATTTTAAACCTATTTTAATTACTGTCTATTATTTTCAGTATTTTACGTAAAATTTTCCCGGGACTTTCATTTTCGGGGAAATTTCCACGTAAACAATGTATTATTAATTATTTTAAATGTATTTACGGGTTTGCATGAACTCATACATATTTTTAAATTATTAAATAAAGCCTGTGTGTGTATATTTATTTAATTAGGGTTTATTATTACCCTAATATTTTATTATTTATTTATTATTATTTGATTATTTTATTTATTATTAAATTATTAAAATTTATTATTTTATTATTAATTATTTATTAATATTTAATTATTTTAATTTACTTTATTTTTTTTCTTTTTTCTTTTTTTTTTCTTTTCCTTTTTCTTTCTTTTTCTTTTTCTTTCTCTTTCCTTTTTCTTTCTTTTTCTTTTTCTTCTTCTTCTTCTTCTTCTTCCCGCGGGCGCCGACCACCACATTTCCTCACCGCCGTTTCTCCCTCCTCCGGCCACCGTTTTCGACACCGCCGGTCTTTATCTTCTCCTTGAGCTCCGGTGAGTGTTATTCTAGCTTTGGTTTGAGCTAAAATGGTCTAGAATTGCTTAGGTTTTGATTTGAAGTTTTCGGCCTCTTTGAGTTTTTGATTTTTTTGAGCTTCGATTTGGATGATTCATGGAAACTTCCTTCACAAATGTTGTTCCTGGTAGCTTAATCTTCATGTATGAATTTTTGGGTATTTTTGGAGGTTGTTTGGATTTTTGGGTATTTTTGAATATTTTAATATTATTTTCTAATTTTCGGAAATTAATTATTTAAATTATGAAATTGGAGTTTATGGTTGAATTAGGTGTTGAAATGAATTATAGGAATTTATTTGGAATTTTTATGAATTTCTAAGTATTTATTTTTAATTATTGAAGTTTATGTGATTTTGTAAATTTAAGTTAATTGTGTTTTAAATTGAATTTAATTGGTTAATTGAATTTAATTATTGATATTATTAATAAATATGTTGAGAAAATTAATTTTGGATAATTGTATGATTTTTGGTGAATTTTTGAAGTAATTTAGGTATATATATATATATAGGGGTATTTTGGTAATTTTACCCTAAATTGTCTAAAAATGTAATTTAATTGGTTTTAATATTTATTTAAGGTATAAAAATGATTTCTACAAAATATTTGGTATTTTTAACTAATTAAAACTATTTTCCGGGAATTATTTTCAATTATATATATAATATACGGTTTTTCTAATAAAATGAGTTTTAATCGGTTTTTACAGTGTTTCAAGATTTATTATGTAATTTCTACGTATGAAATGTATTTTTATGATTTAAGGATATTTTTGGTATATTTGAATATATATTCTGTGTTTGTGGACCCCGGTCGACAGATTGTAGTCTGGAGTCCGACCGAGGGGTTGTGATTGATTGTGGTGTTTATTTTTGAAGTGTATTTTCTTTGCAGGGTCGGCTCTACTCTTTTGAGTAGAGAGATGTCCGTTTTACAGGGGAGGTTCTGCCGGATTTCCGGTAGAATTCTCGTAAAACTTGATATCCAGTCGAACCCTAATTTCCGATTCTGTGTTGAATACTCTAGATTTAATTCTAGGATTTATGTTAGGGTTATTCTGATGTCGGTTATTCATTGCTTGATTAGTTGCGTCGAGACCGAGGGTTAGTGGACCAGGCCCGTCGGACCTGTCTCGTGGAGCGCATTAGGTGAGTTACTATATTATATATATATGCTTAGGATGCATGATTTAGAAAATGCATGTTTTAATTTGACTAAATATGCATAAATAATATGATTTATATTCAAGTATATTTTTGGTATATTTTTGGTATATAATAAATTATATACATGTTTTATTAATAAAATATATTTAAAATGTTTTTAAATATATTTTTAGTTTAATTCATGATTTGATTGGATTTATTTGACATATATATACTCAAAATATACCTGGTTTATGTTTGGTATATTTTCGGTATATATATGGTTTATATTGCTATTTCATTTATATCCATGCATCATTTATTTTTGTGAATGAATGTTTTATATTTAAGAATGAAGGATATCAATAGAACGTGCTACCTAGTGGGCAGCACTAGGACCGAGTACGTACCGGTACGCCTATAGCTTTAGGCTATATTACTAACTTATTTGTGGATATTTAATTGATTATGATTATTGATATGTGTGAGATGTGGTTTGGGTGTGATTGCTGGAGCTCGGTTGACCAAGTGTCTCGGGGCCAATCACACTGGCAGTCAGACTGCTGGAGCTCGGTTGACTTAGTGTCTCAGGACCAGTCTACTGTCCATATGGATTAAGTGGATATATTTGGAATCAGTGAGCCTGTATGGCTAGAGTGTTGTTTAACACTATTTTTCTGAGGTTGCGATATTCTAGGGTTCTATGTGATCCTTCATAAAAGTTGATTTTCAAACAAATATATAAAATGATTTTTCTGCATCTGTATGAACTTGCCTGTATATATACATATTACTCATATACTGTTGACTGTATGCATTATCACTTAGAGTGTATGTATATGTATTATAGTAATTCACTCAGTGAGGTCTGACTCCCCTCCGTTGACTATTTTTCAGGAGAGTCAACTTCCTCAGACCTCAGTAGCAGGTCGATACGCCGGATTTCTTCTGCCCCGGCTTCTTTATGTAAATTATATACTTGAGTCTTATTTATTTTATCTAGACACTGCAGTAGTTGTGATTTTCAGTAGTTGTAAATTAAAGTATTGGATTTTATGTATTTGTTTTAAAGAGATGTATTATGTTAAAACTGGATTTGTATAAAGATTATACATTTATGAGATTATATATGCGATGTGATGAGTTTTGAATTAAATCCAGTTGATATGGATGATATTGTAATATTTATGATTTTTATTTTCCGCTGCATATTATATTTTTATGGTTATTATTGCATATTTATTTTATTTTTAGGCTTGCTACGGGTTCCGGATTCGAAAGAATTCCCGTTCCCTAGCGCCGGTCATGGCCCCTGTTTTGGGTCTTGACACCCTAATAGAAATCCTAGAATTCAATCTAGAGTATTAAAATACGAAAACAGAATTAGGGTTCGACTGGACATCACGTTTTACGAGAATTCTACCAAAAATTCGACAGAACCTCCCCTGTAAAATGGACATCTCTCTACTCAAAAGAGTAGAGCCGACCTTGCAAAGAAACACACTTCGAAATTCAAGCTCAACACAATCAAAATCCCACGGTCGGACTCCAAACTACAGTCCACCGACCGGGGTCCACAAACACAGAATGATTCCAGATATACCAAAAATATCCTCAAATCACAGAAATACATTTTATAAATAAAAATTACATAATTGACCTTGAAACACTATAAAAACCGATTAAAACTCATTTTATTAGAAAAACCGTATATTATATATATAATTGAAAATAATTTACGAAAAATAGTTTTAATTAGTTAAAAATACCAAATATTTTGTAGAAATCATTTTTATACCTTAAATAAATATTAAAACCAATTAAATTACATTTTTAGACAATTTAGGGTAAAATTACCAAAATACCCCTATATATATAAATATACCTAAATTACTTCAAAAATTCACCAAAAAATCATAAAATTACCCAAAATTAATTTTCTCAACATATTTATCCATAATATCAATATTTAAACTCAATTAACCAATTAAATTCAAATAAAAACACATTTAACCTAATTTTTCCAAAATTCCATAAACTTCAATAATTCAAAATAAATACTTAGAAATTCATAAAAATTCCAAATAAATTCCTATAATTCATTTAAACACCTAATTTAACCATAAACTCCAATTTCATAATTTAAATAATTAATTTCCGAAAATTAGAAAATAATATTAAAATATTCAAAAATACCCAAAAATCCAAACAACCTCCAAAAATTCTACAAAAATTCATACATGTAGATTAAGCTACTAGGAACAACATTTGTGAAGGAAGTTTCCATGAATCATCCAATTCAAAGCTCAAAAAAATCGAAAACCCTAATAGGCCGAAATTGACAAATCGAAAACTAAGCAATTCTAGACCATTTTAGCTCAAACCAAAGCTAGAATCACACTCACCGGAGCTCAAGGAGAAGAAAGAGACCGGCGGTGTCGAAAACGGTGGCCGGAATCGGAAGTTATGAAGAAATGGAGCTTCGGCCGGAAATGGAGGAGAAAGGGCTTGCCGGCGCCGGGGAAGGGAGCTGGGGGCGGCGGAGTGGCTGGCTGAGGAAGGTGGAGCTCCTGGCGGCACACCGATGGCCGGAAATCGGAAGTTGCAGCAGTGAGGAGTGAGGTGGGTGGTCGGGCGCGCGGGAGAGAAGGGAAGAAGAAGAAGAAGAAGAAAAAGAAAAAGAAGGAAAAGAAAAGAAAGAAAAAGAAAAGAAAAAGAAAAGGAAAAGAGAAAAAGAAAAAAAAAAGAAAAAAGAAAAATAAAATAAAATAAAATAATTAAATATTAATAAAATAATAATAAAATAATTTAATAATAAATAAAATAATTAAATAACAGTAAATAAATAAATAAATAATAAAATATTAGGGTTATATATATTAAACCCTAATTAAATAAATATTCACACACGGCTTTATTTAATAATTTAAAAATACGCATGAGTTCATGCAAGTCCGTAAATACATTTAAAATAATTAATAATAAATTGTTTACGTGAAAATTTCCCCGAAAATGCAAGTCCCGGGAAAATTTTACGTAAAACACTGAAAATAATATACAGTAATTAAAATAGGTTTAAAATACATATCAACTCATAAAAATATCATATAAAATACAGAAATTATTAACTCTGCATATCCCGGTACTGTGTAAAAATATTTTAAAAACACGGGATATTACAGTCTTCCCCCCTTACAAGAATTCGTCCCCGAATTCTAAAAAGAAAAGATCAAGAAGGAAAGAGATACGGGTAAGAAGCTCGCATCTCAGCTTCAATCTCCCACGTATGCTCTTCAACTCTGTCGCTACGCCATAGAACCTTGACCATCGGAATCTGCTTCGATCGCAACTGTCGAACTTGAAAATCAACGATCGCCACAGGTTCTTCCACAAACGTCAAATCTTCAGTCACTTCCACACTGTCAGGTTGCAACACGTGTGAAGGGTCTGAGATATACTTCCTCAACATCGAGATATGAAATACTGGATGCACCTACGACATACTCGGAGGCAAATCCAACCGATATGCAACAGTGCCAATTCTCTCCAGAATCTCAAACGGTCCAATGTATCTCGGTGCTAACTTACCCTTTCTGCTAAATCTCATCACACCCTTCATCGGAGATACTTTCAGAAAAACGAAATCTCCAACCTGAAACTCCACATCTTTGCGCCTAGGATCCGCATAACTCTTCTGTCTGCTAACTGCGGTCTCTAATCTTCGCTTGATCACGGCGACTTTCTCTGCAGCATCCTGAACCATCTCTGGTCCAGTCAAAGCTCTCTCACCAATCTCATCCCAACTCAATGGGGATCTACACTTCCTTCCATACAACGCCTCATATGGTGCCATGCCAATACTGCTATGGTAGCTGTTATTATATGCAAACTCAACAAGCGACAAATGATCATCCCAGCTACCTCCCAAATCCAAGACACACATCCTCAACATATCTTCTAGTGTCTGGATCGTCCTCTCAGACTGACCATTTGTCTGAGGATGAAAAGCAGTACTGAAATCCAACCTAATGCCCATCGCTTCCTGCAACTTTTGCCAAAAATGAGAAGTAAACACCGAACCTCTATCTGACACAATGGACACAGGTACTCCATGAAGGCACACAATATGCTTCACATACAACTTCGCCAATCTAGCAACTAAATATGTGGCTTTCACAGACAAGAAATGTGCAGACTTCGTCAACCTGTCTACAATCACCCAGATGGAATCGTATCCATCCTTCGAACGAGGTAAACCGACCACAAAATCCATAGCTATCCTTTCCCACTTCCACTCGGGAATAGGAAGAGGCTGAAGCTTCCCAGAAGGCTTCTGATGATCGGCTTTCACTTGCTGACACGTCAAGCACTTAGCAACATAATCAGCAACATCCTTCCTCAATCCATCCCACCAGTATAGATCTCTGATACTGTGGTACATCTTAGTAACACCTGGATGTACGCTGTAGGCTGTAGAATGTGCTTCCTCTAAGATCTCCTCTCTCAAATCATTCACATCAGGAACACACAATCTACCACTGATCCACAACACACCATCATCATCAAGTGTGAAATCAGTGAACTTCCCTGCTCTGACATTCTCTGCAAGCTCTTCTAGAATAGGATCTCGGCTCTGAGCTGCTTTAATCCTATCCCTCAGTACAGATCGTACTTTAAACTGAGCTAACAGTCCACCCGATCTACTAATCTTCATCATCAGACCTTGATCCACCAAAAGATGCAACTCCTGGATCAATGGTCTCCTCTCAACACCAATGTGAGCAAGACTACCTGAGGACTTCCTACTCAAGGCATCTGCTACCACATTAGCTTTACCCGGATGGTAAAGAATCTCGCAATCATAATCCTTCAACAATTCCAACCATCGTCTCTGCCTCAAATTCAAATCTCGTTGCTGGAAAATGTACTTAAGGCTCTTGTGATCAGTAAATATCTCACAAGTCACCCCGTACAAATAATGTCTCCAAATCTTCAAAGCAAATATCACTGCAGCCATCTCAAGATCATGTGTAGGATAGTTCTGCTCATGCTTCTTCAACTGCCTCGAAGCATAGGCTATCACCCTTCCATTCTGCATCAACACACAACCAAGACCAATTCTAGAGGCATCACAGTAAACTGTGAACTTATCCACACTATTAGGCAAAGCTAATACTGGCGCTGTGGTCAACTTCTCCTTCAACAACTGAAAACTATTCTCACAAGCTTCTGACCACTCGAATCTAACGTTCTTCTGAGTCAAGCGAGTCATAGGGGCTGCTATCCTGGAAAAATCCTGCACAAACCGCCTATAATACCCGGCTAAACCCAGAAAACTTCGAATCTCCGTAACCGAAGTAGGTCTAGGCCATTCAGACACTGCCTCAACCTTCTGTGGATCAACCTGAATACCTTCTTTAGACACTACGTGTCCAAGAAAAGAAACACTCTCCATCCAGAAATCACACTTCGAGAATTTAGCATAAAGCTGATGATCTCTCAGTGTCTGTAGTACAATCCTTAAATGATATACGTGCTCTTCCATACTCCTCGAATATACCAGTATATCATCAATGAAGACTACTACAAACTGATCCACATACGGTCTGAATACTCTGTTCATCAGGTCCATAAAAGCTGCTGGTGCATTAGTCAAACCAAAAGACATCACCAGAAACTCATAATGACCATATTGAGTGCGGAACGCTGTCTTAGGAATATCAGCTTCCCTGATCCGCAGCTGATGATAACCTGACCTCAAGTCAACCTTAGAAAAGAAATGTGCACCCTGTAGCTGATCAAACAAATCATCTATCCTCGGGAGAGGATACTTGTTCTTCACTGTCACCTTATTCAGTTCTCTATAGTCAATGCACAGTCTCAGGGTACCATCCTTCTTCTTCACAAATAGGATTGGTGCACCCCAAGGAGAAACACTAGGTCTAATAAAACCTTTATCCAACAACTCTTGCAATTGCTCCTTTAACTCTCTCAACTCTGCAGGAGCCATACGATAGGGTGGCATAGATATAGGAGTAGTACCTGGAACCACATCAATACAGAACTCAATCTCTCTGTGAGGTGGTAAACCTGGTAACTCCTCGGGAAAAACATCAGGAAACTCACAAGCAACCGGAACATCTGTGAGTAACAACTTCTCCACTGACATATCCCTAACCAATGCCAAAAACCCCTGACAACCTTTCTTCAATAACTTCCTAGCTGAAATAGCAGAAATAAGATTCTGAGGTGCTGAACTCCTATCACCCACAAACTTAAAATCTTCTTCACCAGGAATTCTAAAAGTCACCTCCTTATTCCTGCAATCTACCATGGCGAAGTGCTGAGACAACCAATCCATTCCCAAAATAACATCAAACTCCATCACATCCAACAATATCAAATCAGCGGGTAATTCTCTATCTCCCACGAGAACTGGACAACCAGAGAGAACAATATCGGTGTCCAAAGAATCGCTCAGAGGAGTGGCAACAGACAAAGGAAAAGCCATCCTCGAAGCTTGCCAACAAGATTTAGAAGCAAAAATAGGAGAAACAAACGAATGTGTGGCACCCGGATCAAACAAAACCCATGCATCCAGGTAACAAACAGAAAGAATACCTGCCACGACTGCATTAGATGCCTGAGCATCCTGCTGAGTCAGATGGAAGACTCTGGCCTGGCCTCGACCTCCCTGCTGACTGGTAGAAGCCTTGCCAACACCTCTGGCACCTCCTCTAGTACCTCTACCACGACTCTGCTGTGGAACAAACTGAGTAGAACTCTGATGCTGGGCTGGTGGTAACTGAAATGGCACGGGTGCTGCACTAGCAATCGACTACTGTGGGAATCGCGGAATCTGCTGCTGCTGATACCCGGAATAAGGACACGATCTGGCAAAATGTCCTGTCTGCCCGCATCTGAAGCATGTCAGCGGTGTCAGATAACACGGTCCCTGATGGACTCTACCACAAGTCTGGCAAACATTGGCCGCTGATCCAGAACTACGACCACTGCTGCTGCTCGAAGCACCTGACCCGAATCTAAACGATCTACGTTGACCTCCACGACCATGTCTACTGCTCCGATGCACTCGCTGCTACTGTCTCTGACTCTGCTGAGTCGAACCTCGCTGCTGACTACTCGAACCAACATGAAAACTCGAATATGGAGTAGCCTGCGATCCACTCGACTGAACTCCTAGCTGGTAATAATCAGGCATCGCTCCCTGCCTAACTAATCTCAGCTTGATCTCCTTAGCTAGCTCGATCACAGACTCGAGAGTAAGACCTGCTGTGGGCATACCAGCAAAAGCTGAACCCAAACCAGTAACATACGTAGTAACCGTGAAATACTGATCTCGCATCAGATCCTCAGCATATCTACCCAGACGAAGAAACTCTCGGGTATACTCCTCTACAGATTGATCTCCACGAGAAATACTAGTCAGACGGAGATGATAACTCAAACGAAGATGCTCTGGACAAAATCTCCTCATGAATCGCTCTCGAAACTGAGCCCATGTCATCGTCAACATATAAGGCTGGATCATCTGAATAAACCAATCCAAGGCTGGTCCCTCAACAGACAACTCAACGATCATGATCCTCTGGTACTCGGTATGAGCAGTCCGAGTCCTAGTCTCAATCGCATGCAGAAAATCTAAAGGATCAGAAGTACCATCCAACGCAATCCTGCCAACTCGGGCGTAGAACAAAGCTGCCTCAGGGTCAGACATACCCTGCTGATAGGCAGGCTGAACAGGCTGGACAACTGGAGGAACAAGAACATCAAACTCAGGCTCAACAGGCTCCTCGTCCTGTAACTCTCTCTGCCTACGGCGACCTGCCGCTCCTCGAGGTCTACCTCTGCCACGACCTCTACGCCTAACTGGCGGCTCAGGAGGTAAAACCTCATCCTGAAAAGACTCATCATCCTCGGCCTCAACGACCGGTGGAGCGACACGCGCTCGCCTCCTCATTCTGAAAAGACAAACGGAAAGATTCAGACAAAATAGACAACGGAGGAATAACGCTAAAAACTACAGCAAGGAATACTTATCAAGACATACTCGAACCTAATACACTGCAGTAGTTCAAAAGAAAAAAAAACACAACTTTAAAACTAGGGCCACAACTCACACAACTAAGCCCTGACACAAAACTCCGCTCTGATACCAACTTTGTCACGACCCAAAACAGGGGCCATGACCGGCGCTAGGGAACGGGAATTCTTTCGAATCCGGAACCCGTAGCAAGCCTAAAAATAAAATAAATCATGCAATAATAACAATAACCATATAATATGCAGCGGAAATAAAAATCATAATATCATAATATCATTTTCATCACTGGATTTGATTCAAAACTCATCTCATCACATAAATGTATAATCTTTAATACAAATCCAGTTTCAATATAATACATCTCTTTAAAATAAAATATATGAAATCCAACACTTTAATTCACAACTACTGCAGTTTCTAGATAAAATAAATAAGACTCAAGTAGACAATTTACATAAAGAAGCCGGGGCGGAAGAAATCCGGCGTATCGACCTGCTACTAAGGTCTGAAGAAGTTGACTCTCCTGAAAAATAGTCAACGGAGGGGAGTCAGACCTCACTGAGTGAATTACTATAATATATATACATACACACTAAATGATAATGCATACAATCAACAGTATATATATATCTAATATATATACAGGCAAATACACACAAATGCAGAAAAATCATTTTTATATATTTTACTGAAAAATCCCAATTTATGAAGGATCACATAGAACCCTAGAATATCGCAACCTCAGAAAATAGTGTTAAACAACACTCTAGCCACACAGGCTCACTTATTCCAAATATATCCACTTAATCCATTTGGACAGTAGACTGGCCCCGAGACACTAAGTCAACTGAGCTCCAGCAGTCTGACTGCCAGTGTGATTGGCCCCGAGACACTTGGTCAACCGAGCTCCAGCAATCACACCCAAACCACATCTCACACATATCAATAATCATAATCAAATCAATATCCACAAATAAGTTAGTAATATAGCCTAAAGCTATAGGCGTACCGGTACGTACTCGGTCCTAGTGCTGCCCACTAGGTAGCACGTTCTATTGATATCCTTCATCATTAAATATAAAACATTCATTCACAATAAATGATGCATGAATTTAAATGAAATAACAATATAAACCATATATATACCGAAAATATACCAAAAGTAAACCAGGTATATTTCGAGTATATATATCAAATACATTCAATCAAATTATAAATTAAGCTGGAAATATATTTAAAAACATTTTAAATATATTTTATTTACAAAACATGCATACAATTTAATATATACCAAAAATAAACCGAAAATATACTTAATATAAACTTAAGAAATAATCAAATTATTTATGCATATTTAATCAACATAAAACATGCATTTCTAAATCATGCAGCCTAAGCATATATATATATAGTATAGTAACTCACCTAGTGCGCTCCACGAGACAGGTCCGACGGGCCTGGTCCACTAGCCCTTGGTCTCGGCGCAACTAAACAAGAAATAAATAACCGATATTAGAGTAACCCTAATAGAAATCCTAGAATTCAATCTAGAGTATTAAAATACGAAAACAGAATTAGGGTTCGACTGGACATCACGTTTTACGAGAATTCTACCAAAAATTCGACAGAACCTCCCCTGTAAAACGGACATCTCTCTACTCAAAAGAGTAGAGCCGACCCTGCAAAGAAACACACTTCGAAATTCAAGCTCAACACAATCAAAATCCCACGGTCGGACTCCAAACTACAGTCCACCGACCGGGGTCCACAAACACATAATGATTCCAGATATACCAAAAATATCCTTAAATCACAGAAATACATTTTATAAATAAAAATTACATAATTGACCTTGAAACACTATAAAAACCGATTAAAACTCATTTTATTAGAAAAACCGTATATTATATATATAATTGAAAATAATTTACGAAAAATAGTTTTAATTAGTTAAAAATACCAAATATTTTGTAGAAATCATTTTTATACCTTAAATAAATATTAAAACCAATTAAATTACATTTTTAGACAATTTAGGGTAAAATTACCAAAATACCCCTATATATATAAATATACCTAAATTACTTCAAAAATTCACCAAAAAATCATACAATTACCCAAAATTAATTTTCTCAACATATTTATCCATAATATCAATATTTAAACTCAATTAACCAATTAAATTCAAATAAAAACACATTTAACCTAATTTTTCCAAAATTCCATAAACTTCAATAATTCAAAATAAATACTTAGAAATTCATAAAAATTCCAAATAAATTCCTATAATTCATTTCAACACCTAATTTAACCATAAACTCCAATTTCATAATTTAAATAATTAATTTCCGAAAATTAGAAAATAATATTAAAATATTCAAAAATACCCAAAAATCCAAACAACCTCCAAAAATTCTACAAAAATTCATACATGTAGATTAAGCTACTAGGAACAACATTTGTGAAGGAAGTTTCCATGAATCATCCAATTCGAAGCTCAAAAAAATCGAAAACCCTAATAGGCCGAAATTGACAAATCGAAAACTAAGCAATTCTAGACCATTTTAGCTCAAACCAAAGCTAGAATCACACTCACCGGAGCTCAAGGAGAAGAAAGAGACCGGCGGTGTCGAAAACGGTGGCCGGAATCGGAAGTTATGAAGAAATGGAGCTTCGACCGGAAATGGAGGAGAAAGGGCTTGCCGGCGCCGGGGAAGGGCGCTGGGGGCGGCGGAGTGGCTGGCTGAGGAAGGTGGAGCTCCTGGCGGCACACCGACGGCCGGAAATCGGAAGTTGCAGCAGTGAGGAGTGAGGTGGGTGGTCGGGCGCGCGGGAGACAAGGGAAGAAGAAGAAGAAGAAGAAAAAGAAAAAGAAGGAAAAGAAAAGAAAGAAAAAGAAAAGAAAAAGAAAAGGAAAAGAGAAAAAGAAAAAAAAAAAAAAAAGAAAAATAAAATAAAATAAAATAATTAAATATTAATAAAATAATAATAAAATAATTTAATAATAAATAAAATAATTAAATAACAGTAAATAAATAAATAAATAATAAAATATTAGGGTTATATATATTAAACCCTAATTAAATAAATATTCACACATGGCTTTATTTAATAATTTAAAAATACGCATGAGTTCATGCAAGTCCGTAAATACATTTAAAATAATTAATAATAAATTGTTTACGTGAAAATTTCCCCGAAAATGCAAGTCCCGGAAAAATTTTACGTAAAACACTGAAAATAATATACAGTAATTAAAATAGGTTTAAAATACATATCAACTCATAAAAATATCATATAAAATATAGAAATTATTAACTCTGCATATCCCGGTACTGTGTAAAAATATTTTAAAAACACGGGATATTACAGTCTTCCCCCCTTACAAGAATTCGTCCCCGAATTCTAAAAAGAAAAGATCAAGAAGGAAAGAGATACGGGTAAGAAGCTCGCATCTCAGCTTCAATCTCCCACGTATGCTCTTCAACTCTGTCGCTACGCCATAGAACCTTGACCATCGGAATCTGCTTCGATCGCAACTGTCGAACTTGAAAATCAACGATCGCCACAGGTTCTTCCACAAACGTCAAATCTTCAGTCACTTCCACACTGTCAGGTTGCAACACGTGTGAAGGGTCTGAGATATACTTCCTCAACATCGAGATATGAAATACTGGATGCACCTGCGACATACTCAGAGGCAAATCCAACCGATATGCAACAGTGCCAATTCTCTCCAGAATCTCAAACGGTCCAATGTATCTCGGTGCTAACTTACCCTTTCTGCCAAATCTCATCACACCCTTCATCGGAGATACTTTCAGAAAAACGAAATCTCCAACCTGAAACTCCACATCTTTGCGCCTAGGATCCGCATAACTCTTCTGTCTGCTAACTGCGGTCTCTAATCTTCGCTTGATCACGGCGACTTTCTCTGCAGCATCCTGAACCATCTCTGGTCCAGTCAAAGCTCTCTCACCAATCTCATCCCAACTCAATGGGGATCTACACTTCCTTCCATACAACGCCTCATATGGTGCCATGCCAATACTGCTATGGTAGCTGTTATTATATGCAAACTCAACAAGCGACAAATGATCATCCCAGCTACCTCCCAAATCCAAGACACACATCCTCAACATATCTTCTAGTGTCTGGATCGTCCTCTCAGACTGACCATTTGTCTGAGGATGAAAAGCAGTACTGAAATCCAACCTAGTGCCCATCGCTTCCTGCAACTTTTGCCAAAAATGAGAAGTAAACACCGAACCTCTATCTGACACAATGGACACAGGTACTCCATGAAGGCACACAATATGCTTCACATACAACTTCGCCAATCTAGCAACTGAATATGTGGCTTTCACAGACAAGAAATGTGCAGACTTCGTCAACCTGTCTACAATCACCCAGATGGAATCGTATCCATCCTTCGAACGAGGTAAACCGACCACAAAATCCATAGCTATCCTTTCCCACTTCCACTCGGGAATAGGAAGAGGCTGAAGCTTCCCAGAAGGCTTCTGATGTTCGGCTTTCACTTGCTGGCACGTCAAGCACTTAGCAACATAATCAGCAACATCCTTCCTCAATCCATCCCACCAGTATAGATCTCTGATACTGTGGTACATCTTAGTAACACCTGGATGTACGCTGTAGGCTGTAGAATGTGCTTCCTCTAAGATCTCCTCTCTCAAATCATTCATATCAGGAACACACAATCTACCACTGATCCACAACACACCATCATCATCAAGTGTGAAATCAGTGAACTTCCCTGCTCTAACATTCTCTGCAAGCTCTTCTAGAATAGGATCTCGGCTCTGAGCTGCTTTAATCCTATCCCTCAGTACAGATCGTACTTTAAACTGAGCTAACAGTCCACCCGATCTACTAATCTTCATCATCAGACCTTGATCCACCAAAAGATGCAACTCCTGGATCAATGGTCTCCTCTCAACACCAATGTGAGCAAGACTACCTGAGGACTTCCTACTCAAGGCATCTGCTACCACATTAGCTTTACCCGGATGGTAAAGAATCTCGCAATCATAATCCTTCAACAATTCCAACCATCGTCTCTGCCTCAAATTCAAATCTCGCTGCTGGAAAATGTACTTAAGGCTCTTGTGATCAGTAAATATCTCACAAGTCACCCCGTACAAATAATGTCTCCAAATCTTCAAAGCAAATATCACTGCAGCCATCTCAAGATCATGTGTAGGATAGTTCTGCTCATGCTTCTTCAACTGCCTCGAAGCATAGGCTATCACCCTTCCATTCTGCATCAACACACAACCAAGACCAATTCTAGAGGCATCACAGTAAACTGTGAACTTATCCACACTATTAGGCAAAGCTAATACTGGCGCTGTGGTCAACTTCTCCTTCAACAACTGAAAACTATTCTCACAAGCTTCTGACCACTCGAATCTAACGTTCTTCTGAGTCAAGCGAGTCATAGGGGCTGCTATCCTGGAAAAATCCTGCACAAACCGCCTATAATACCCGGCTAAACCCAGAAAACTTCGAATCTCCGTAACCGAAGTAGGTCTAGGCCATTCAGACACTGCCTCAACCTTCTGTGGATCAACCTGAATACCTTCTTTAGACACTACGTGTCCAAGAAAAGAAACACTCTCCATCCAGAAATCACACTTCAAGAATTTAGCATAAAGCTGATGATCTCTCAGTGTCTGTAGTACAATCCTTAAATGATATACGTGCTCTTCCATACTCCTCGAATATACCAGTATATCATCAATGAAGACTACTACAAACTGATCCACATACGGTCTGAATACTCTGTTCATCAGGTCCATAAAAGCTGCTGGTGCATTAGTCAAACCAAAAGACATCACCAGAAACTCATAATGACCATATCGAGTGCGGAACGCTGTCTTAGGAATATCAGCTTCCCTGATCCGCAGCTGATGATAACCTGACCTCAAGTCAACCTTAGAAAAGAAATGTGCACCCTGTAGCTGATCAAACAAATCATCTATCCTCGGGAGAGGATACTTGTTCTTCACTGTCACCTTATTCAGTTCTCTATAGTCAATGCACAGTCTCAGGGTACCATCCTTCTTCTTCACAAATAGGACTGGTGCACCCCAAGGAGAAACACTAGGTCTAATAAAACCTTTATCCAACAACTCTTGCAATTGCTCCTTTAACTCTCTCAACTCTGCAGGAGCCATACGATAGGGTGGCATAGATATAGGAGTAGTACCTGGAACCACATCAATACAGAACTCAATCTCTCTGTGAGGTGGTAAACCTGGTAACTCCTCGGGAAAAACATCAGGAAACTCACAAGCAACCGGAACATCTGTGAGTAACAACTTCTCCACTGACATATCCCTAACCAATGCCAAAAACCCCTGACAACCTTTCTTCAATAACTTCCTAGCTGAAATAGCAGAAATAAGATTCTGAGGTGCTGAACTCCTATCACCCACAAACTTAAAATCTTCTTCACCAGGAATTCTAAAAGTCACCTCCTTATTCCTGCAATCTACCACGGCGAAGTGCTGAGACAACCAATCCATTCCCAAAATAACATCAAACTCCATCACATCCAACAATATCAAATCAGCGGGTAATTCTCTATCTCCCACGAGAACTGGACAACCAGAGAGAACAATATCGGTGTCCAAAGAATCGCTCAGAGGAGTGGCAACAGACAAAGGAAAAGCCATCCTCGAAGCTTGCCAACAAGATTTAGAAGCAAAAATAGGAGAAACAAACGAATGTGTGGCACCCGGATCAAACAAAACCCATGCATCCAGGTAACAAACAGAAAGAATACCTGCCACGACTGCATTAGATGCCTGAGCATCCTGCTGAGTCAGATGGAAGACTCTCGCCTGGCCTCGACCTCCCTGCTGACTGGTAGAAGCCTGGCCAACACCTCTGGCACCTCCTCTAGTACCTCTACCACGACTCTACTGTGGAACAAACTGAGTAGAACTCTGATGCTGGGCTGGTGGTAACTGAAATGGCACGGGTGCTGCACTAGCAATCGACTACTGTGGGAATCGCGGAATCTGCTGCTGCTGATACCCGAAATAAGGACACGATCTGGCAAAATGTCCTGTCTGCCCGCATCTGAAGCATGTCAGCGGTGTCAGATAACACGGTCCCTGATGGACTCTACCACAAGTCTGGCAAACATTGGCCGCTGATCCAGAACTACGACCACTGCTGCTGCTCGAAGCACCTGACCCGAATCTAAACGATCTACGTTGACCTCCACGACCATGTCTACTGCTCCGATGCACTCGCTGCTGCTGTCTCTGACTCTGCTGAGTCGAACCTCGCTGCTGACTACTCGAACCAACATGAAAACTCGAATATGGAGTAGCCTGCGATCCACTCGACTGAACTCCTAGCTGGTAATAATCAGGCATCGCTCCCTGCCTAACTAATCTCAGCTTGATCTCCTTAGCTAGCTCGATCACAGACTCGAGAGTAAGACCTGCTGTGGGCATACCAGCAAAAGCTGAACCCAAACCAGTAACATACGTAGTAACCGTGAAATACTGATCTCGCATCAGATCCTCAGCATATCTACCCAGACGAAGAAACTCTCGGGTATACTCCTCTACAGATTGATCTCCACGAGAAATACTAGTCAGACGGAGACGATAACTCAAACGAAGATGCTCTGGACAAAATCTCCTCATGAATCGCTCTCGAAACTGAGCCCATGTCATCGTCAACATATAAGGCTGGATCATCTGAATAAACCAATCCAAGGCTGGTCCCTCAACAGACAACTCAACGATCATGATCCTCTGGTACTCGGTATGAGCAGTCCGAGTCCTAGTCTCAATCGCATGCAGAAAATCTAAAGGATCAGAAGTACCATCCAACGCAATCCTGCCAACTCAGGCGTAGAACAAAGCTGCCTCAGGGTCAGACATACCCTGCTGATAGGCAGGCTGAACAGGCTGGACAACTGGAGGAACAGGAACATCAAACTCAGGCTCAACAGGCTCCTCGTCCTGTAACTCTCTCTGCCTACGGCGACCTGCCGCTCCTCGAGGTCTACCTCTGCCACGACCTCTACGCCTAACTGGCGACTCAGGAGGTAAAACCTCATCCTGAAAAGACTCATCATCCTCGGCCTCAACGACCGGTGGAGCGACACGCGCTCGCCTCCTCATTCTGAAAAGACAAACGGAAAGATTCAGACAAAATAGACAACGGAGGAATAACGCTAAAAACTACAGCAAGGAATACTTATCAAGACATACTCGAACCTAATACACTGCAGTAGTTCAAAAGAAAAAAAAACACAACTTTAAAACTAGGGCCACAACTCACACAACTAAGCCCTGACACAAAACTCCGCTCTAATACCAACTTTGTCACGACCCAAAACAGGGGCCATGACCGGCGCTAGGGAACGGGAATTCTTTCGAATCCGGAACCCGTAGCAAGCCTAAAAATAAAATAAATCATGCAATAATAACAATAACCATATAATATGCAGCGGAAATAAAAATCATAATATCATAATATCATTTTCATCACTGGATTTGATTCAAAACTCATCTCATCACATAAATGTATAATCTTTAATACAAATCCAGTTTCAATATAATACATCTCTTTAAAATAAAATATATGAAATCCAACACTTTAATTCACAACTACTGCAGTTTCTAGATAAAATAAATAAGACTCAAGTAGACAATTTACATAAAGAAGCCGGGGCGGAAGAAATCCGGCGTATCGACCTGCTACTAAGGTCTGAAGAAGTTGACTCTCCTGAAAAATAGTCAACGGAGGGGAGTCAGACCTCACTGAGTGAATTACTATAATATATATACATACACACTAAATGATAATGCATACAATCAACAGTATATATATATCTAATATATATACAGGCAAATACACACAAATGCAGAAAAATCATTTTTATATATTTTACTGAAAAATCCCAATTTATGAAGGATCACATAGAACCCTAGAATATCGCAACCTCAGAAAATAGTGTTAAACAACACTCTAGCCACACAGGCTCACTTATTCCAAATATATCCACTTAATCCATTTGGACAGTAGACTGGCCCCGAGACACTAAGTCAACCGAGCTCCAGCAGTCTGACTGCCAGTGTGATTGGCCCCGAGACACTTGGTCAACCGAGCTCCAGCAATCACACCCAAACCACATCTCACACATATCAATAATCATAATCAAATCAATATCCACAAATAAGTTAGTAATATAGCCTAAAGCTATAGGCGTACCGGTACGTACTCGGTCCTAGTGCTGCCCACTAGGTAGCACGTTCTATTGATATCCTTCATCATTAAATATAAAACATTCATTCACAATAAATGATGCATGAATTTAAATGAAATAACAATATAAACCATATATATACCGAAAATATACCAAAAGTAAACCAGTTATATTTCGAGTATATATATCAAATACATTCAATCAAATTATAAATTAAGCTGGAAATATATTTAAAAACATTTTAAATATATTTTATTTACAAAACATGCATACAATTTAATATATACCAAAAATAAACCGAAAATATACTTAATATAAACTTAAGAAATAATCAAATTATTTATGCATATTTAATCAACATAAAACATGCATTTCTAAATCATGCAGCCTAAGCATATATATATATAGTATAGTAACTCACCTAGTGCGCTCCACGAGACAGGTTCGACGGGCCTGGTCCACTAGCCCTTGGTCTCGGCGCAACTAAACAAGAAATAAATAACCGATATCAGAGTAACCCTAATAGAAATCCTAGAATTCAATCTAGAGTATTAAAATACGAAAACAGAATTAGGGTTCGACTGGACATCACGTTTTACGAGAATTCTACCAAAAATTCGACAGAACCTCCCCTGTAAAACGGACATCTCTCTACTCAAAAGAGTAGAGCCGACCCTGCAAAGAAACACACTTCGAAATTCAAGCTCAACACAATCAAAATCCCACGGTCGAACTCCAAACTACAGTCCACCGACCGGGGTCCACAAACACAGAATGATTCCAGATATACCAAAAATATCCTTAAATCACAGAAATACATTTTATAAATAAAAATTACATAATTGACCTTGAAACACTATAAAAACCGATTAAAACTCATTTTATTAGAAAAACCGTATATTATATATATAATTGAAAATAATTTACGAAAAATAGTTTTAATTAGTTAAAAATACCAAATATTTTGTAGAAATCATTTTTATACCTTAAATAAATATTAAAACCAATTAAATTACATTTTTAGACAATTTAGGGTAAAATTACCAAAATACCCCTATATATATAAATATACCTAAATTACTTCAAAAATTCACCAAAAAATCATACAATTACCCAAAATTAATTTTCTCAACATATTTATCCATAATATCAATATTTAAACTCAATTAACCAATTAAATTCAAATAAAAACACATTTAACCTAATTTTTCCAAAATTCCATAAACTTCAATAATTCAAAATAAATACTTAGAAATTCATAAAAATTCCAAATAAATTCCTATAATTCATTTCAACACCTAATTTAACCATAAACTCCAATTTCATAATTTAAATAATTAATTTCCGAAAATTAGAAAATAATATTAAAATATTCAAAAATACCCAAAAATCCAAACAACCTCCAAAAATTCTACAAAAATTCATACATGTAGATTAAGCTACTAGGAACAACATTTGTGAAGGAAGTTTCCATGAATCATCCAATTCGAAGCTCAAAAAAATCGAAAACCCTAATAGGCCGAAATTGACAAATCGAAAACTAAGCAATTCTAGACCATTTTAGCTCAAACCAAAGCTAGAATCACACTCACCGGAGCTCAAGGAGAAGAAAGAGACTGGCGGTGTCGAAAACGGTGGCCGGAATTGGAAGTTATGAAGAAATGGAGCTTCGGCCGGAAATGGAGGAGAAAGGGCTTGCCGGCGCCGGGGAAGGGAGCTGGGGGCGGCGGAGTGGCTGGCTGAGGAAGGTGGAGCTCCTGGCGGCACACCGACGGTCGAAAATCGGAAGTTGCAGCAGTGAGGAGTGAGGTGGGTGGTCGAGCGCGCGGGAGAGAAGGGAAGAAGAAGAAGAAGAAGAAAAAGAAAAAGAAGGAAAAGAAAAGAAAGAAAAAGAAAAGAAAAAGAAAAGGAAAAGAGAAAAAGAAAAAAAAAAGAAAAAAGAAAAATAAAATAAAATAAAATAATTAAATATTAATAAAATAATAATAAAATAATTTAATAATAAATAAAATAATTAAATAACAGTAAATAAATAAATAAATAATAAAATATTAGGGTTATATATATTAAACCCTAATTAAATAAATATTCACACACGGCTTTATTTAATAATTTAAAAATACGCATGAGTTCATGAAAGTCCGTAAATTCATTTAAAATAATTAATAATAAATTGTTTATGTGAAAATTTCCCCGAAAATGCAAGTCCCGGGAAAATTTTACGTAAAACACTGAAAATAATATACAGTAATTAAAATAGGTTTAAAATACATATCAACTCATAAAAATATCATATAAAATACAGAAATTATTAACTCTGCATATCCCGGTACTGTGTAAAAATATTTTAAAAACACGGGATATTACATTAAAATTGTACAAAACATTAAAAAATAGGTACAAAATCTTCCCCTACTTAGACTTCCTTTAAATACAAACTATATGATCGTAGAAATAGACGGTTGTGAATTAGGATGGGGAGCTATATTATATGCAAGGCCTCATAAATATTCACCTAAGACAGAAGAACAAATTTGTAGATACTCTTCGGGTATTTATAAAGAAAAAGGCATTACATCATTAGACTTTGAAATACTTGCTGTTATAAATGGAATAGAAAAATTCTATTTATACATATGTGATAAACCTTTTACAATAAGGATAAATTATGAAGTAATTGTAAAATTTTATAATAAACAAACTGAAAAGAAGACTAATGCTAATAGGTGGTTAAATTTTATAAATTTAATCACAAACAAAGGTATTAAGCCTTCTTTTGAACACATAGATGGCATGAAAAATACTCTTGCGGACAACTTATCTAGACTAATCTTTTGATGTGTTACTTGTAGGAAGCTACAAAGGAAAAATCCTTAAACATTAAAGAAAGACTTGATTTTGTAGCAAAAGCTCAAAACAAAGACACTACGACATTTCCTATTAGACAAAACATGGGCTCTAAAAAGCCTACAATTTACATCAAGACAAATGAAATTGTTGCTACCATGAAATTTGGCCAACAAAAGTTGCCTGTTTTTAAAGACACTCACACTTTTAATTTTGTAGGCAGAAAAGATTATAGTGGACTATAGCTATGCATAATAGACAACATTTGGAATCTTCCTACTGAAGAAAGAGGGATCTCCAAAAAGATAGGAGTAATTAATGCTCTTATTAATTATTTTTAGACATCACAAACACCTTCAGGCAAAAAATTCTTATGCTATGTGCTATATACAATGGCCCATATGCTGGAATTTATGATAATGGGGTTGAAATCAATGAAAGGATTGAAGTCCATAAACAAATGTCAAAATTTGATAAGACATTAAAAACACCAAAATTTAAAGGCTTTTATGACTGCAAGGAGGCCCAGAAAGATCTCCAAGATTTTCTTTAGCCTGATACACAATACTTTATTTCTCCTGAAGTAAAGAAAAGACTCTCTGATCCATCTGCAAGTTCATCACTTATTAAACTTGGAACATCATATGCTACTACATTTACAAAACATGCAATTTCAACAGATAATACTAAAGCTGAGACAGTAATGATTGAACATAATGTCCCATACTCTTTAAACACACAAATTGAAGATATTATGGACACTTCTTAGACAAAATTTGTTATTCTACAAGAATTCTTAGACTTATGCCACAATTATCAGTTTGTTAATTGTAATACAATTAATGATGGCATATTTTGTGGATATATTTATTATTGTGATAATAGATTTCCTTGCAGAAAAGAACACCACCTATGTGGGAAGACAAATTCTTGTCATTGCCAACTAGTGTACTCCTTCAGATCCTACGGGATTTGGGTAGACATGTTTCCTTTAGCAAGAAGTTCAAAAATGTTGAAATAAGTCCATTACAATTTTACTAACATAGGCTTTTGACAGACTTATGGATCCATAATCCATCCAACATTATAGACTTGCTAGAAATTCTTGATTTGCTTTTACTTGAAGCAATAACTCATAATGCTATACATGTCAAGATAACAGCAGTTCCCTCAGAAGACATTGCAGGACAAATAAAATCATGTTATTCTATGGCATTCATTTACACACTTGGACATCCATGATATAAAAACACTCCTTCAAAACATCTTCATCCAGAAACCTTTTGGACATTGCCCTAAGACTTATGGCCCAAGGCCTTAACTCATTGGAAGGCTCAGACAGCAGCTTATAACTTTTTCTTCAATACTGATGGTCCTGAAACTAACATCTATGACTTATGTGATGGGGCATACTATGAAAAAGTACACATCACCAAAGGATTATTGCAATCCAGCTCAATCAGTTTCTGCTTAAAAGGATCCAATGAATTTCATACAATTGTCAAAGTGTATGAAACATTATTAAAAAAGGAGCAGAGGAATAAAGACAATGATTCTGACACCCACTCTACATCTAATAGCGGAAGACAAATGGTGGACCCCTCTATTATTCCTGAAGACTTCCAGGTAAAGAAAGAAGACAAATAGTGGACCTCGTCCATTATCTTGGAAAGATATAAAGGTGGGCCACATAACTTGTACTAATGCTTATCTTGATAAGCATCTTTTTATTTTTCTTATTTTACCCCTCCACTAGAGGCTATTGTATGTCATTTGTTTTTGGTCCTTCACCTATATAAGGAGGACTATTCTTTTTGTTTTAGGACATAGAAGCCTCTAATAGCCCTCTTCTTACAAGAGCGGAGCAAACTTATAAGAAAAATACATCTCTTGCCCATTTTGGGATTTGGAGAAAAATCACTTTCATATGAGTCTGACATAATATTGTAAAATAGCAAGCTCATAGTAATGTACTATTTCTAAGCTCTCTTTGGGGTTCATCCATAGAGAAAAGATAAATAAAAGAAAGTATTCTTCATTCTAGGTACTCTATTATGATATTCTATATGTATAACTTTACTTGTGATATGATTGATTTGTATGAAGAATTTAAATAATCATAATAATCAATTTAATTATTTCACACTATATATTTTAAGAAATTTGAAACTAGTAGTAATCCTTAGTATTGTCCTTAGTGACTATAACGAAGTTACTAGATGAATCTTTTTATTCCAATCTCTTGTAGACTCATTACATACTTTAATAAGACAATTCCCAAACATTCCATATACTCAACCCTAAGAACAGACATCTAGTTTAGAACCTTCTGCTTCTCAAACTCTTGGATCTAACGTAGACTCTTCATGATTGCTAAATAGATAATTCATAGAATAGACTATGAAATAGCTCAATTAGAAATAAGACTTCATTATTTTCAAGAGCAATACATAAGACTTATTAGAAGAAGTACTTATTCAGACAGACTTAGGAAACAACAACTTCTTAATATAGTCAAAAAAGACATTGAAAATGTAATATATAAAATAAAACATTTCTAAGACTATCAAATCATTTATACACTCTGATGAGTAGACAAGCCTTAGACAATATAAACATACAAATATTAGAAGAAAATTTTAATCTTCAAGAATTTGAAGATACTTATTTAAGACTCATTGCAAAATGAAATACTTTATATTTCTCGGGCATTAAAGACACTGGGCTAAATCATAGTATCACAATAGCTAAGTGGAACATTGATAGGACTAGAAGACGTATCAAATACTTAGAAGACTCTAGAGTTATAATCTCACTCTAACCAGACATCTGGCCTTTAATTTTCTTTAAATATATTCCATTATTATTAAATAACCTTAGATTTAATCACCTATTAATCATATAGACATACTTAATTAAAAGAAAAATAAAAAATAATTCATACATTTACTCTAAAATTAATGCCCACCAGCTAGTTTCTTTTTGAAACAATTATACAAAAAATGATGCATTTAAACACTTCCATAGACAATTCCTTTTTTGGGTTAACACTATGGCTTTTGTGATGACATGCAATGGAATATCAGAGACCTAATTTGTAGTATATTTTCTAAATCTTAGGGACTTTATAGCATAATTTCACATTTTCAAATTTCGTTTTTTTTTACTATCAATTAAAGATCTATATACATGACTTTTGGAGCAAATGTCAGGATAGATTTGTTCTTTTAATAAGAAAATAATTAACAACCATAAAAAAATAACAAAGAAAACAACACTAAACAATTGGCTATTTGTGAATGAACTCTATATTTACTTATTGTTTAATTTATTATGAGTGATGTGGAATTTTTTTATTTATTTCTTTTATTTTAGTGGATTTTTTTTATTATTTTCGAATTCGCTAGAACTTTATTAAATGTCAATTTTAAAATTTGTAATATTTGTAAATTATTTTTTTCCCTTCTTTGTAATCTAGAAATAAGAGTCCCTTAAAATTGATACTTCATACTGATTTTTTGGCAATTTATTATTTAAGTTTGAGAAATAAGTAATTTTTATTGAAAATAATTTTCCATTTGTAATACAGCCACATAATTGAACTAACTGAAAAATTGAACTTCTTATATCAAGTTTGAAAAGATGTTGTTTTGTAGCTTTGCCCTAATCCTAATTTTAACCTACCTATATATACCCTCATTTTTCATTTTCACTCATTCTCCTATCTCTAATTGTCATGGTCTCTTCTCTTCTCCTAACTTTTCTCTAAACAACTCAACCTCTTCAGTCTCTGACCCTAAACCAAACCTCTCTCCTCTCCTATTTGGCTATTCTTTCTTGACTCGATTAAAGCTTTATCTCTTCCCCTATTCTCTTCTCATCCCTAATCACTTTGTCCTTATGCGTTCGCTAACTCTCAAACTCTCTACTACGTTTCCTTAAAAATTTTGATTGTAAAGAACTCTTTGACTCATAGTAATTTAATATTTTGATTACTTTATTTTTATTTTTGTTATTGTCAATGTTCAATACTTAACATTGACAGTGAGCGAGGAAATCAACATAAAGCTCTTTTTAGACAAATTTGTCTAATTTGGTAACGTTTTTATTAGATATATCAATTTTTATTGTTGCGAGATTATATGTTGGTGTTTTTGTTTTATTCGATCTTGATGAGTTTTCTATTTTTTCATATTTTTTATACAATCTAATGGTGACTAGTTTCAATGTTTGGATCTTTAACGTTTAGTATTGATCTCAATTGGAGATCTAATGGTGGAAGCATAAAATTTCAGTTCCTCATTTAATTTGTGGTGTAAGTATATGTTTGTTATCATTCAGAATTAGAGTGACCTCAAAAATGTCATTGTAAAAGGTAATTTATAGACTATTGTTGTGGAATCTGATTTTGTGTCTTGATCTTCAAACTTTTGTTTAAAAAAAAATTGGAATTTTAGAAAATAATAATATAAAATTGTGTTGTTAATCTTTTATAAAAATAGAGTTGTTGAAGTTGAATATGATTTATTTAATAAAAATAAATATTATTTAATGTTACTTAAATTTAAAATAAATTTATTTTTACAAGGATGTTTAAAAATAATATTGAGTCCGATTTTGTGTCTCTTGAAATTTTTGTTAAAAAAATTGAAATTTTTATAAAAAAGAGTTCTTAAATAATATTTAATGTTAAATTTAAAATAAATTTATTTTAACAAGAATGTTTTAAAATAACATTGAATATGATTTTGTGGAAGCATATTGACCTTTTATTAAGGGGTTTTCATCCTTCAACAAGTTGTAATGCATTTATATATTTTTTAAGTAAAATGTTAGAGTCAAAAATTACTTTAAAGTCCAAGATTTATAAAATTAAAGAGAAAAAGTTATATAGAAACCGAAAAAAAGAGGTAAAAGCCTTTAATAAAAGATAACGAAAATCAAAATTGAACTCTTCTTCTAAAAACATATTATAAAAATCATTTTGAGTTTATCTGGTTTCTTGGCAACAGACATCTGTTGAATGTCCTAGAATTTTTTTAAAACTTTCTTTTTATGTGTCACACCGTACCTTAATTCTTAGTACATTTACATTCATTATGCATTGTGTGTGTGTGTGTGTGTATGTGTGTGTGTGTGTGTGTATATATATATATATATATATATATATAGAGAGAAAGAGGAAAGAACTCAATTATAGCAAATAATTATCCTTGATTGAATAATTTAAAGCTTGAGGATTTATAGATACCATAAGCATTTCATTAAGGATAAAAAGGATAATTTTACATATTATTTAATTATTATTATTTTTTTGATATGTCTTCTTCCATTGTGATTTTAAGAGTAGCCATAGAAAAAAAATGAAGTAAAGGAAGAAAGAAAAACACTTAAAAAGGGGGGGGGGGGAGAAATAGGGCTTATTCATTTCTTCTTATAAAAGTTGATTTTTCAAGTGAAATTGAATATCTAAAATATAAGTAAGGCTATAATCTTCATCTTAGAAGACTTTGGTGATTGATTTGGTAAATAATTTTAGTGTTTTTGTTGATTTAATTTAGTGTTCTTAAGTTGCAGATTTCGGGTTCTTAAAGTCTGGTTTATCAATCTTTGTAATTCGATCGTATATTGAGCTAAAAATCTGCAAATTAAGTGGTATTTAATGATCTATAACCTTTGAAAAATTATCTAAAATATTTTCTCTTTGAGCTTGATATGATTCAGTCTTTATGTTAAGGTAATAAGAGAAAATATTTTATTGCTCAGTCTGTCAGTTTCTTTGAGTTGGTTATAATTCATTTTATATAACTCTATTTGTGGGTGTCCAATTGGTGTGAAATTTTTATAGCATGTTCTATACATATATATATCTAAGATTGATTAAAATGTTAGCTCAAAGTTCCTTTTCTATAAGTCTCAGCAATATTTCAAAGTTATCTCTGAAAGCAACCATTTTGATTATATGAACCAGGTTTATAGAGTTCATGAGTTAAAACTAGTCTACATACTTTTGGTATATCTTGAGTTAGAAAACTTAAAAATGATTTTAGTTTGATTTTAAGAAAACTTGAAAGAGTTCTCTAAAATGTTATAGTTTTGATGAAGATCTAATTATGTTTTAATAGTGGTTCAATAGACCTGTACATTTTATTACTCAATCTATTTGAGTAATTGAGCTGCTTGTAATGCGACCCTTATAATTTTATTTGTGGTTCTCAAATGAAAATGAAATTTTTATTTAATGTAATGGACATGAAACTAGATTTGGTTAAAATTCATTTTCTACAGTTCAGAATGATTTTTCTAATTTAGGCCTGAAAACAGTTATTTTAGAGTCCATGAAGCTACTTTGTAGAATTGAGCTTAATTGCATTTTATGCATATCATTTAGGGGCTGCATGGTTAGAGTAGCATATGGGATTATTATATTGATGATTTATAAATGAAATTGTATCTATTAGGTGCTAGAAAAGGTAAGAGAGGTGCAGGTGCAAGTTAAGCAAATTCGGTGAACCAAGTTTGTGTATTTATAGGTTGTTTTGCTGAGTAGATGTTCAAGCTTTTTAAAAAAATTTATAACAACAAGAAAATGAGTTTTTAATGATGTTTTGTGAATCTAAAATGATGTGTACTAAATGTTTCAATTTAGTTTTGTTACTACTTGAATTATTTGAAGTATTTAAGCTTTGAAACAATAATGGTTTTAAGTGTGCAAGTTAAATGTATTATTAATACATGCTTTATTTTATAACCTGATTTGAAGTCATTTTATTTACTTGGTGATTTAAATAAATTTATGCTCTACATGGTTTCTCTCTTCTTTAAATTATGACGAAGATTGTTTAATTTTAAATGTTTATTGAACCATAAATATGATAATATTGTTTTGACTGATGATTTGGTGGAAATGGTGTTTAATTTGTGTATTAGCACTCTATGTGAGATTGTGAATGTGCTGAGGTGTTATGTGCACATTTGAGATTGTGTTGGTTGTTATTGCGTAATAACAACAGGGTACTTGATTGTATAATGGTAAAGGGAGAATGGTCGTTTCGTACTAATGTAGTCGAAGAGTGCAGTGACCCAATATTTTAAATTATTAAAATATATTTTGAGATATCCAGTGTTAGTAATATATATATTATAATTATTTGTAACTAGTACTTATCTATTTTACCTTAAATATTTTCTTAAAGTAAAATAATTTATTTGGAAGTTTTATTATTTAAAAATATTAAAGTTATTATTATTATATATATATATATATATATATATATATATATATATATATATAAAGAGTCAACAGGTCAAAAACGGGTTTTTGGCCATTACCTTTCCTCTTCTTTTCGTTTTTCTTCTTTCTTTCTTCCTTTCTTCTCCACATTTTTCCCCTGCTTCCCGATACCATTGCAATGCCATTCAACCTCACCGAAGTGCCACTAGCCACCACCATTGAGCACCATCAACTTCCCTCTTCTCCCCCTTCCTCTCCATCACCTTTTGAATGTCGGAGCACTGTTGGAATCATGGAAAATTGCTTAAAGCCGAGTAGAATTACTGTAGCACCAAAATTTTTTTGGTGGTTTTAGGTAGAGTTTTTGGTCTCTTTAGACTTCTCTCGATGTGTACTTCTCGATTCTCAAGTCGTTTCGACTTTACGACGTCCGAATTGTGAGTTTTCTTCAATTTTAATTTTTGTCCATTTCAGATTTTTATTTTTTTTGGCTTGTTCTTGTTTGATTCTTGAGAATTTCCTTAAGTAATGTTGTTATTTAGAACTTAAGCTTCTCAAATATATTTTTTTGTTTATTTTTTTGAATTATTTTGAATAATGGGTGTTTTTGAATATTTTAATAATTAATAATGAATTTTTATTAATTATGTTATTTATTTATTTTGGATGAAAAGTTGGTTAAATTAGTATTTTTAATTTAAGTTATTAATTTTGGTACTAAGAAAATAATTTTTAGAAATTTTGTATATTTTTTCAATAATATATTGTGTTATGTGATTTTTGAATAAATGGGTAAATCAAGTGTTTTTATTGAAATTATAGCTAAATAACATGTTTTAAATAATTCTAGAATAATAAATGCTATTAAAATAATTTTACAAATAATTTACTATTTTTAACTAATTAATACTAATTTTTAAAAATATATTCAAATAATAATTTTATATACTATTTTTGCGATTAAATAAGTTTTTAACCATTTTTATAATATATATACTCTATTTAAGCAATTAATTGTGAATTTCACTATTTTATGTTAAATAATTGAAATTTTTATTTTTATTAATATTATATAATTTATTTGAGATTTTATTTAGTTAATGTGAAAATAATTATATTAAATGTTTTTTATGTTTAAATATATTATATTTTGGTATTTTATAGATATTTATGGAATTTAATGATTTTTATTATATTTATTATTTAATATTGATTTGTGGTGAATTGTGTACCTCGATTGGGAATTTGTATAGTTCGGGTTTCAACTCGAGGTGTTGAACCTTGTGAATTTAGAAGTGTGATTTCTTGCAGGATCAACTTTACTTTTTAGTAGAGAGATGTCTGTTTTACATAGGAGACTCTACCGAATTTTTGATATAATTCTCGTAAAACGTGACATTGGGTCGATCCTAAGTTTTTGTATTTAACTGAGTTTTAATTCCTAGATTGAGTCTTTCTTAGAATTCTTAGAAGTATACGTTAGAAATTTATTTTGATTTTATTATTATTTATTTTTCTAGTTGCACTGAGACCGAAGCCTATCAGACTAAGTCCGCCGAGTCAGTCTCGAGGAGCGCAAACTTGTGAGTTATTATTTTATATATGCATTGCATATAGGATGCATAATATTGAGTATTCATGTTTCTAATATGTATTTATACATGAATTGTTTTATTAAATGATTTAGTATATGTTAGGTATATTTTCAGTATATTTTGGTATATTTTGATATATATGCAACATATATGTTTGTTATATTTTTCATATACACTTAGTATATTTTTGGTATACTCATGGTTTATGTTGGTATATGTGTGGTATATATATTTGGTATATTTTTGGTATATTCTTTTATATTGTCTCCCATTTTATTTTAATTGCACATTTTATTATTTTTCATAAATATACGATTTTACTAAAGGATATCAATAGAACGTGCTACCTAGTGGGTTGCACTGGATTGTGTATGTACCAATGTGATAAACTTTAGGGTTGAGTTTATAAAATCACTTGAGGTGACATTTGATTTATTGATTATTGAGATTTGATGTAATGAATAGTGTGATTACAAAAGCTCAGTTGACCTAGTGTTTTAAGGTCAATCACACTGACAGTGAGACTGTAGAAGCTCGGTTGACTTAGTGTCTTGGGGCCAGTCTACTGTCCAAAATGGAATAAGAGAATTACTTTGGAATTAAGTGAGCCTGATGGCTAGTGAGATATTTTGATTGAGGTTGTATATATCTAGGGTTCTATTTGATCCTTCATTTAAATAAACATTTTCTGCATTTATATATATATAAATGGATTTTAATATCTATGTGAAATGTGTGTATATGTATATATTATTATACTAATACTTGATTGTATATGATTTAGGTTGCATGTGTATATATTATAATAATTCACTTAGTGAGGTATGACTCCCCTCTATATTTTTTTCAGGAGATTCCTTATCGTCATACCTCAGTAGTGGACCTCTTCGTCGGTCTTCTTCAGCCCTGGCTAGATTATGTAATTTATTTATCTAAACTTTTATTGTACTCTAGAAAACTGCAGTAATAGTGTATTGTATTAGTAATATGTTATTTTAGATTTGAGACTTGTCTCTGAATATTGTATGAATATATTTTTATTTTATGAAATGACATTTGAGTATTTATTTTTATATCGATTTAAATTTTAATTCCGATGTATTTTTATATTATTATTGCATGTATTTTTATTTTTAAGGTTTTTTACTAGTTATGGATTTGAAAGAATTCTCATTCCCTAGTGCCGGTTATGACTCTTGCTTTAGATCATGATAAAGTTGGTATCAAAGCCTAGATTATTAGTGTTGTGGACCTAGGTTTTTAGTGTTGTGTTTTCTTTAAAACTACTACAATTAATTAGGTTCGATTATGTCTTTGATAAGTTTTCCTTGATTTAGTTTTCTACGTAATCGTTAGGTTATCTTTTTTGTCTGAATCTCTTTGGTTTATGTCTTTTCAGAATAAGGAGGTGAGCACATGTCGCTCCACCGGTCATTGAGGCCAAGGATGATGAGTCCTTCAAGATGAGGTTTTACTTCATGAGTTGCCAGTGAGGCATAAAGGCCAAGGCAGAGGTAGACCTCAAGGAGTGATAGGTCACCATAGACAGAGAGTGCTATAGGATGAGGAACCTGTAGAGCTAGAGTATGAGGAAGCTGAGATACCTCTAGTTGCGCCATAGATGCAGCTTACCTATTAGCAAGGTATGTTGGACTTTGAGGTAGCATTGTTCTATACTAGAGTTAGCAGTATAACATTAGGTGGGAAGTCAAACCCTCTAGATTTTCTGCATGCCATTAAGATGAGGACTCAGACTGCTCACATTGAGTACTAGCGAATCATGATAGTCAAGCTATCTATAGAGGGACCATCCCTAGATTGGTTCATCCATATGATACAACCATATATAATAACTATGACTAGGGTTCAGTTCTGAGAGAGGTTTATGAGGAGATTCTGTCTAGAGCCACTGCAGATGAGCTACAGACTCATATTGACCAGCATCTCCATAGGTTATAGATCTATCGAGGACTACATTAGAGAGTTTCTCCTACTTGGAAAATATGCAGAGGACCTAATGCGAGGCTAGTATTTTAGTATCATGACTTACATCACTGGTCTAGGTTCTGCTTTTATGGGGATGCCTACTGTAGGCCTTACCATCGAGTTGGTGATAGAGTTTGCCAAGAAGATAGAGCTGAGACTAGTCAGATAAGGAGCTATGCCTGATTACTATCAGTTAGGAGGTGTTCAGTTAGGAGGATTCCATACTACTATGTATTCAACTTTCTAGATTAGTTCTAGTAGTCAGCAAAGAGGCTCAGTACAGTAGAGTTAGGGGCAACAACAGAGAGTCCATAAGAGTAGCAGTCATGGTCATGCTAGACCTTGTAGACCTATCAAAATTTAGCTCAAGTGCTTCTAGCGATAGCAGTGGTCGGAGTTCTAGTTATGGCAGTATATGATCTGTAGATAGTGCTTGTCAAATGTGTGGGAGAGTCCATCATGGACTATGCTATATGACTCATGGAGCATGTTTTTGATGCGGATAGACAGGGCATTTCACCAGATCATGCCCATATTCTAGTTTTCATCTGCAGTAGTTTCCGTAGCAGTATATTGCCAATGTAGCTCCAACACCTTTTTAGTTACTGCCAGCTCAATATCCGAGTACGATGTAGATTATTGCCTAGTATGGGCATGGCAGAGGTACTAGAGGGGTGCTAGGGGTTTTAGCTAGGCTTCCACTAGTCAGCAAGAAGGTTAAAGTCAGGCAAGAGTTTTCCACGTCACTCAGTAGGATGCTCAAGCATATAATATTGTCATTGCAGGTATTATTCCAGTCTATTACTTGGATGCTTGGGTTTTGATTGATCTACGTGCTACACACTCTTTCGTGTCCCTTATTTTTGCTTCAAAGTCATATTGGCAAGCTTCAAGGATGGCTTTTCCTTTGTCTATTGCCACTCTTATAAGCGATTCATTGGACATTGACGTTCTTTTTAGTTGTCCAGTGTTAGTTAGGGGAAAAGAACTGCTAGTACAATTGGTGTAGTTAGATGTGATGTAGTTCGACATGATTCTTAGTATGGATTGGTTGTCTTAGCACTATGCCGTTGTGGATTATAGGAGTAAAGAGGTGATTTTTAGAATTACAAATGAAGAAGAGTTTAAGTTTGTGGGTGATAAGAGTTATGCACCTCAAAATCTCATCTTCGCTATCACCGCTAAGAAGATGCTAAAGAAGGATTGTTAGGGATGCTTGGCACTTGTCAAAGATACTTATGCGGAGAAGTTATCTCTCATAGATGTCCCAGTTGCCTATGAGTTTCTCAATGTTTTTCCTAAGGAGTTGTCAGGTTTACCACCTCACAAAGATATCAAATTCTGTATAGATATGGTTCCAGGCACCACTCCTATTTCGATACTGCCCTATAGAATGGCTCCTGTAGAGTTGAAGGAGTTAAAGGAGCAGTTGCAGAATTTGTTAGATAAGGGTTTTATTAAACCTAGTGTTTCTTCTTAGGGTGCACCAATCATGTTTATGAAGAAGAAGGATGGTACCCTAAGATTGTGCATTGGTTATAGAGAGCTGAACAAGGTGATAGTGAAGAGCAAGTATCCACTCCCGAGGATAGATGATCTATTTCATTAATTTCAGGGTGCATAGTTCTTTTCTAAGATTGAATTGAGGTCAGGTTATCATCAGTTGAGGATTAGTGAAGCTGATGTTCCTAAAACGACATTCCACACTCGATATGGCTATTTTGAGTTTCTGGTGATGTCACTTGGGTTGACTAATGCACTAACTACTTTTATGGACTAGCTAAAAAGGGTATTCAAACCGTATGCGGATTAGTTTATAGTAGTCTTCATTGATGATATACCGTTGTATTCGAAGAGTATGGAAGAGCACGTATATCACTTAAGGACAGTATTGTAAACATTGAGAGAACATCAACTTTATGCTAAATTTTTGAAGTGTGATTTTTGGTTAGAGAATGTTGCGTTCCTTGGACATGTAGTGTCTAAAGATGGTATCCAGGTTGATCCATAAAAGATAGAGGCAGTGTTTGAGTGACCCAAATTTATGACAGTCACAGAGATTCAAAGTTTTCTAGGTTTGGCTGGGTATTATAGGAGATTTATGCAAGATTTTTCTAGAATTGCAGCTCCTATGACTCACTTAACTCAGAAGAATGTGAAGTTTCTATGGTCAGATGCTTGTAAGAATAGTTTTCAGCTACTAAAGGAGAAATTGACCACATCTCTAATTTTGGCTTTGCCTAATGGATTAGATAAGTTCACTGTTTATTATGATGCCTCCAGAGTTGGCCTAGGTTGTGTGTTGATGCAGAATGATAGGGTGATAGCATATGCTTCGAGGTAGTTGAAGAAGCATGAATATAATTATCCTATTCATGACCTAGAGATGGCTGCAGTGATCTTTGCTCTCAAGATTTGGAGACATTATCTGTACGGGGTGACTTATGAGATTTTCATAGATCATAAGAGCCTTAAGTACATTTTCCAGCAGAGACATCTAAATCTGAGGCAGAGAAGATGGTTATAACTCTTGAAGAACTATACCTACAAAATTCTTTATCATCAAGGCAAGGCTAATGTGGTAGCAGATGCCTTGAGTAGGAAGTCCTTAGATAGTCTTGCTCACATTAGTGGGGAGAGGAGATTTTTGATCCAAGAGTTGCATTAGTTAGTGGATCAAGGTCTGATGATGAAGATTAGTAGATCAGGTGCACTATTAGCTTAATTCAGAGTCAAATCAGTGTTGAGAGATAGGATTAAGGCAGCTCAGGGCTGAGATCCTATTCTAGTAGAGCATGTAGAGAATGTTCGTGCAGGGAAGTTCACTAATTTCACTCTCGATGATGAAGGTGTTTTGTGGATTAGTGGTAGGTTGTACATTCCTGATGTGGATAATTTAAGAGAACAGATCCTTAAGGAAGCGCATGCTATAGCCTACAACCTACAGTGTACATCTAGGTGTCTCTAAGATGTACCACAACATCAGAGAGTTATATTGGTGGGATGGATTGAAGAAGGATGTAGCTGATTATGCTTCTAAGTGTTCGACATGTCAGCAGGTGAAAACTGAGCATCATAAGCCTTATGGGAAGCTTCAGCCACTTCTATTCTTGAATGTAAATGGGAGAGAATTATTATAGATTTTGTGGTTGGGTTACCTCATTCTAAGGATTGTTACGATTCCATCAGGGTTATTATGGACAGGTTAACCAAGTATGCTCATTTCTTGCCTACTAAAGCCACTTATTTTGTAGATAAGTTGGCAAAGCTGTATGTAAGCATATTGTGTTCCTTCATGGAGTACTTGTGTCCATTGTATCTAATAGAGGTTCTGTGTTTACCTCTTAATTTTGGCAAAAGTTGCATGAAGCAATGGGCACCAGGCTTGATTTCAGTACTACTTTTCACCCTCAGACATATGGTCAGTTTGAGAGGACGATACAAACACTTGAATATATGTTGAGGATGTGTGTATTGGATCTTAGAGGTAGCTTGGATGATCATTATCGCTCGTAGAGTTTGCATGTAATAATAGCTTCTATACCAATATTATGATGGCACCATATCAGGCTTTGTATAGAAGAAAATGTAGATCCCCTCTGAGTTGGGATGAGATTGGAAAGAGAGCATTGACTGGACCTAAGATGGTTCAGGATGCCGCTGAGAAAGTTATTATGATTAAAAGGAGATTAGAGACCGTAGCTAACAGACAAAAGAGCTATGTGGATCCGAGATGCAGAGATATGGAGTTCCAGGTTGGAGACTATGTGTTTCTAAAGGTGTCTTCGATGAAGGTTATGATGAGATTTGGTAGGAAAGGGAAGTTAGCACCGAGATATATTGGACTGTTTGAGATTTTGGAAAGAGTGGGCATGGTTTCATATCAATTGGCTTTGCCTCCGAATTTGTATCAAGTGCATCTAAGGTTCCATATCTCGATGTTTAGAAAGTATATTTCAAACCCTTTGCATGTATTGCAGCTTAATAGTGTGGAAGTGAACGAAGACCTGACATATGAGGAGGAACCAGTCGCAATAGTAGACTATCAAGTTCGTCAGTTGCGTTCAAAGCAGATTCTGATGGTCAAGGTACTGTGATGGAGCAACAACGTGGAGGAGCTCATTTGGAAGATAGAAGCCGAGATACGAGTTGCCTACCCTTACCTCTTTCCTCGATGATTTATTGTTTTATGTTCTTTTATTTGAGTTCAAGGACAAATTCTTATAAGAGGGGAAGATTGTAATGACCCAATATATTAAATTATTAAAATATATTTTGAAATATGTAGTGTTAATAATATTTTAAATTTATATATATATTATAATTATTTGTGACTAGTATTTATTTATTTTACCTTAAATATTTTCTTACATAAAATAATTTATTTGGAAGTTTTATTATTTAAAAATATTAAAGTTATTATTATTATTATTATTATTATTATTATTATTATTATTATTATTAGTGTGCATGTGTATCATGCATGTGTGTTATTTTTATTGTTATTTGTTATTATTATTATTATTATAATTATGATTATTTGTTATTATTCTTATTATATGTGCATGTGTATTATATGTATATATGTATATATATGGGACAAGTGGCTTAGTTTATATATATATATATATATATATATATATATATATATATATATATATATATATATATATATATATATATATATCAACAGGTCAAAAATGGGTTTTTGGCCATTACCTTTGTCACGACCCAAACCTAGGGGCACGTGACTGACACTAAGGAATGGGAAAGCATAAGGCTACCAAAACTCATAGTAAGCCTCAAAAGAAAAATTACGGAAGATTTAACTTTGAAACCTTACAATAAATAATAAAATAACAATGCACATTATCAAACTGATTTTTCTTGATATAATTTAAACCATAATATCAGTGCATAGAATAAAATAAATAAACATTGGTTATACAAATAGTATCTCAGTACATAAAATTATAAATACATGAAATTCCAAATAAAGTATGCAGTTATACAATTTTCTCTACTGCGGTACACGAAAGTAAAAACAACACAACTAAATAGACCTACGTAGAATAGCCGATGATGAAGCTACACGACGAAGGGAAGTAGGCCTAACAAAAAACTCCCAAACTCCTGAAAAAAATTAAGTTGAGGGGAGTCAGACCTCGCTGAGTAAGTTAATAAAGAAATGAATGCGATTTGAAAACCTGATTAAAATAAATTTTATGGAAATATAATATAATATAATTTTATTTCAACCATTTGGTATACATATAATAAATCCATTTTTAAAAGAGAAAAAATAAATATTTAAATGTCTTTTTAAATCGTTTTAGTATAAAAATTTGGTAGAACCCAATTTATAAATTTTTAATAGTCATATGACTCACTTATATCCAAGACTGCCGGATCTCGAGAGCAAGGCATCACCAGGATACACAGCCATAGTCATAACTCTTAATCCAATATCACTAGTGGTGTCCGAGAGCAAAGAATCACCAAACCATTGGCCCCAGTGATTTAATAAATATAAATTAAAATTATACTGGCGGTGTCCGAGAGCAAAGCATCACCAGACCTTCGGCCCTAGTATTTATTAAATAAACAAATATTATACTACTGGCGGTGTCCGAGAGCAAAGCATCACTAGACCTTCAGCCACAATATTTATTAAATAAACAAATATTATACTACTGGTGGTGCCCGAGAGCAAAGCATCACCAAACCTTCAGCCCCAGTAATATAATTAAATAATCACATATTTTACTGGTGCCCACACGGTCCTAATGAAACCCATCAGGTAGCCCGTTCTACCGTGGTTTATTTTAAAATAAAAGAAAATAAATAAAATAATAAAAATTACAATAAATAAAAATAAATCAACTATAAATTAAATCATGCAGAATCCTATGAATAATGCTGACTAGAATCTCATAAAATTAAATTCATAAGAATTTAAATATAATTTAAATTAAAAATTCGACACTCAAATCAAATATTAACTTACAAGGTAAAGGTGCTCCTTTGGCACGTCGTGTTCGACCTCGACTGGTAGACGCGACTGGAGGGGCATATACAAGACAGAAAAGGAAATGACAATCAAAAAATAAAAACCTAACTTCTAGAGTTTCTATGTAAGACTCGATTCGAACTCAGAATAAAAATTTTAGGATTGACCCGGTGTCACATTTTATGAGAAATCTATCGAAAATTTGACAGAGTTTTCTTTGTAAAACGGACATCCCTCTACCGAAGTAGAGTCAATCCTGCAAATAAACACACTTCAAATTCATAGTGGTACAACACCTCGGGTTAGGACCCCAAACTACACAATTCCCAACCGAGGTTCACCAAAAAAATACAAATAAGCAAATACCAAATATTAATTTAGTAAATCACCAAAAATAATAAAAATTTAATAATAAATCATAATATATTTAATTTAATTTTTAAAACACTAAATAAAATTATTTTCCACCATAATTTAAATAAAATTTCAAATAATAATATAATATTAATAACAATCCAACTTTCTAAATATTCAATATAAAATAGTCAAATTCAAACTATAATTGCCCTCTAGTTTAAATATACTAAAATATTAATTAAAAACTCATTCAAACTACAAAACAATAAATAATTTAATTTTGAATAAATTTTCAAAAGAATAGTTAGTATCAATTAACTAAAAATAATAAATAATTTATAAAAATTATTTTAATACCACATTTTATCTCAAAAATATCTAAAACATAGTATTTAATTATAATATCAACAAAAACACACCATTTACCTATTATTTCAAAATTTACATAATAATAATAATTTCTAAAAAAATTAGATAAATTATCAAAAATTATTTTATCACTACTAAAATTACTAACATAATATACTAACACTAATTAACTCCAATAATCAACCAAAAATAGTTAATTAATCACATTAACAAAATATACATAAAACTTAAAATACCTAAATAAATATACAAAAATTTCTATAATCTCAAATAAAATTAATATACCCAAAATTAACCCCAATTAATTTAGATTAACTAATATATGTACAGATCAACCAAAAGTTACCCAAATAATTAAAATAAAATTTTTGCATAATTTAAACAAACAATTCAAAATTAACAAAATAAAAAATTAACCCAAAAACTAACTAAAATCAACTAACAAACAACTAAATTAGCTAACAACCAAGTAACCTAAAACTCACCTAAACTAAGCCAAAATCAAGTGGAAGGAGGCTGCTACTGTCCCTACTGCTGCTTCACGTTGCTGTTCATGCTGCTGCTCCTGCATTGGCACCGACTGAGGGAGGAGGATGGTGGAGGTTGCTGGTGGTGCACGTGGTGGCATAGTGATGGGAAGAAGGAATGGTCTGATGTAGGCAGAAGGAAGAGAATAGTAGGGGAAGAAGAGAAGAAAATTGAAGGAAGAAAGAAGAAAGAAAAAAAAACTTGTTGATTCCATAGAAGAAGGTTTTGACAAACTTTTGGTCTAAAAAGCACTCATATGTATATATAAAGTAGTTTAAGTAAGGTACATTCATATATATATATATATAATAGGTAGTTTAAGTAGTGAATATAATAATATTATTAATATATCCCTAGATAAAATAATACTACAAGTATAATAGTCAACAATAGTAATGCTACAAATAAATATTTGGACAATTAAAATAATAAAGTATGTATATAAAAATAAATTAATGTAAAAGTAATAATATTAATAGTTCTTAATAGAATTTTAAATTTAGTACTTAAATATAATAATTTAATATATCAATTATAGCAATATAAATAAAGATAATTTGTATCCTTGAAAACCTCAATATTTATATAAATAATTTAAAATATTTGGGTTATTATAACCTTTTCTCTTCCTTTCTTTTTTGTTCGTTCTTTCTTCCTTTCTTCTCCATGTTTTTCCCCTGCTTCCCAAGACCATTGTAGTGCCATTCAACCTTGTCGAAGTGCCACCAGCCACCACCATCGAGCACCATCAACTTCCCTCTTCTCCCCCTTCCTCTCCATCACCTTCTGAACATTGGAGCACTGCTAGAATCGCCAAAAATTGCTTGAAGTCGAGTAGAGTTATTGTCTCACCAAAATTTTTTTGGTGGTTTTAGGTTGAGTTTTTGGGCTCTTTAGACTCCTCTCAATATGTGCTTCTTGATTCTCAAGTCGTTTCGATTTCACGACATCTGGATTGTGATTTTTCTTCAATTTTAGTTTTTGTGCATTTTAGATTTTTATTTTTTTAGCTTGTGCTTGTTTGATTCTTGAGAATTTCCTTAAGAAATGTTGTTATTTGGAACTTAAGCTTCTAAAATATATTTTTTTTGAATTATGGGTGTTTTTTAATATTTTAATAATTAAAAATGAATTTTTATTAATTATGTTATTTATTTATTTTGGATGGAAATGTGGTTAAATTAGTATTGTTAATTTAAGTTATTAATTTTGGTAGTAAGAAAATAATTTTTAGAAATTTTGTATAATTTTTTAATAATATATTGTGTTATGTGATTTTTGAATAAATGGGTAAATTAAGTGTTTTTATTGAAATTATAGTTACATAACATATTTTAAATAATTCTGAAATAATAAATGCTATTAAAATAATTTTTACGAATTATTTACTATTTTTAATGAATTAATACTAATTTTCAAAAATATATTCAAATAATAATTTTATATAGTACTTTTGTGATTAAATAAGTTTTTAACCATTTTTATTATATATATACCCTATTTAAGTAATTAATTGTCAATTTCACTATTTTAAGTTAAATAATTGAAATTTTGATTTTTATTAATATTATATAATTTATTTGAGATTTTATTTAGTTAATGTGAAAATAATTAAATTAAATGTTTTTATGTTTAAATATATTATATTTTGGTATTTTATAGATATTTATGGAATTTAATGATTTTTATTATATTTATTATTTAATATTAAATTGTGGTGACTTGTGAACCTCGGTTGGGAATTTATGTAGTTCAGGGTCCCAACCTGAGGTATTGAGTCTTGTGAATTTAGAAGTGTGTTTTCTTACATGATCGGCTCTCCTTTTCAGTAGAGAGATGTCCATTTTACAGAGGAGACTCTGCCAAATTTTTGATAGAATTCCCGTAAAACGTGACTCGGGTCTTTCGACATCCTAAGTTTTTGTGTTTAACTGAGTTTTAATTCCTAGATCGAGTCTTTCTTAGAATTCTTAGAAGTATACATTAGGAATTTAGTCTGATTTTATTATTATTTATTTTTCTAGCTACGCTGAGATCAAGACCTATCAGACCAGGCTCGTCGAGTCAGTCTCGAGGAACACAAACTTATGAGTTATTATTTTATATATGCATTGCATATAGAATACATGATATTGAGTATTCATGTTTTTAATATGTATTTATATATGAATTGTTTTATTAAATGATTTAGTATATGTTAGGTAAACTTTCAGAATTTTTTGGTATATTTCAATATATATACAGCATATATGTTTGTTATATTTTTAATATACACTTAGTATATTTTTGGTATACTCATGGTTTATGTTGGTATATGTGTGGTATATATATCTAGTATATTTTTGGTATATTCTTTTATATCATATGCTATTTTATTTTAATTGTGCTTTTTATTATTTTCTATAAATATACGATTTTACTGAAGGATATCGATAGAACGTGCTACCTAGTGGGCTGCACTAGGACTATGTATGTACTGATGAGATAAATTTTAGGATTGCGTTTATAAAATCACTTGAGGTGACATTTGATTTATTAATTATTGAGATTTGATGTAATGAGTAGTGTGATTGCAGGAGTTCGGTTGACCTAATGTCTCAGGGTCAATCATATTGATAGTGAGATTGCATAAGCTCGGTTGACTTAGTGTCTCAAGGCTAGTCTACTATCCAAAATGGAATAAGAGAATTACTTTGGAATTAAGTGAGCTTGATGGCTAGTGAGATATTTTAATTGAGGTTGAGGATATCTAGGGTTCTATTTGATCCTTCATTTAAATAAACATTTTATGCATTATATATATAAAAATAGATTTTAGAATATATGTGAAATGTGTGTATATGTCTATTGTTATACTGATGCTTGATTGTATATGATTTAGGTTACATGTATATATATTATAATAATTCAATCAATGAGGTCTGACTCCCCTTAATATTTTTTAGGAGATTCCTCGTTGTCAGACCTCAGTAGTAGACCTCTTCACTAGTCTTCTTCATCCCCGGCTAGATTATGTAATTTATTTATCTAAACTTTTATTGTACTCTAGAAAATTGCAGTAGTAGCATATTGTATCAATAGTATGTACCTGTCTCTGAATATTGTATGAATATATTTTTATTTTATGAAATGACATTTAAGTATTTATTTTTATATTGATTTAAATTTTAATTCTGATGTATTTTTATATTATTATTGCATGTATTTTTATTTTTAAGGCTTGTTATAGGTTCCAGATTCGAAAGAATTCCTATTCTGTAGTGTCGGTCATGACTCTTGGTTTAGGTCGTGACAAGGGGTTAGCCTTGAAGTGTGCCTATAGAGTGAGTTTGTGATGGCCTATCTGTTATGGTCGGGTTATGATGCTTATTATAGGGATGGTTAATATGTGTGACATGCTAAATTGCTATTTAAAAAGGCATGTTTTACATGGCTATGCTTGCACAAATTTGAAAGTGAGAAAGGATTAAATGTTTTAAGGGATTATAACATGATTTCAAATACTCTTATATTATCATTTAAGAAGTTTAATGTATTTGGTTTAACCAAATTGTTTTCTACATGATATATCTATTCATTGAGTATTTTTGTACTCATTTTACTCTATTTTATAAACGTTTTTAGATAGCAGGGCTTAATAGTTGGTGGATAAAGTTAAGTGAGTGTGAATAGAAGTTTCAAAATAAGGTTGGCCAACATCATCATTAGAGAAGTCTTGTTCCTTTATTTCTTCAACTTGTTATAGAGGTATTGTAAAAGAGTATATTCTTAAGTTTTAAAAAATGGTGGTTAAGTTCTATGTATAACTATTTGGAAATGTGTTTTATATTATCGTAATGATGATTTCATTATTGTGTTTTTAGTTTACAAAGATTATTAATAATCTAGTAAAAAAATGTAATTTTTATATTATCCGATTACTTTATACGAATTTTACTATATATAAATATGAATTTTACTATTCATAAATACATACTATTTTAGAAAAAGTTCTTATTCTTTAAATGTAATATATGAAAAAGATTAAACTTTTAAAAGAGATTGATCTAAATCCTTATCCAAATATAATGATATTTATAATATATTTAGACTAAATTATATAGTTTATTAATGGTTGATTTTAAATATCCATCTCAGGCTATGTGAGACAAGGTGTGACACATAGGATCATGAGTTTGTATCATAACTATCTATTGATGACTGATATCATCCTTCAGCAAGGTATGTTGGTGGGAGACATCATCATTCTCATCGAGAGCATCATTTTCCTTTTGACCATCTACAATATCTATTGCCCTTTGCTAATTATTAGAAACATGTCCATGATCAACCTGTAAAGCATCAGCTGGGAATTGGACAACAGACCGATTTGTCACACGATGGTCCTTCTGCTGATCAGTGTAAGCATCACCATAGTCATGTTGAGCAACAATATTAGTGTAATATTTTAAATTTTTATTATTAATTAAATTAAATTATTTTTGATTGATTATGATTATTTTATTATTACTAGTGTATTATTTTTATTTTTACTTTAATATTATTATTTTTACGATAGGAAATATTATTAGAGTGTGTTGGCAACTTTAATCCTTATCTTTGAAGTTTTCCAGCCAAGATACAGAGATGGTCCTGAGACTTCATCTCCATGGCCTAGCTAGTGCTCAGTCTGCTGAAGATGTATCCAGAAGATATCTTTAGAGAGTCTACCTTGATCACGTATAATCCACTAATATGTTTTGAGTTTTAGGAGGTATTATTCTGACTTTCATATTTTCTTTTTTATTTTGTAGATGGCTGAATTTTTCCTTTGAGGATGGGATTCGACTTGTAGATGATGGGCTCGAAGTATAAGAAAATGTTCAGATTCCTTCTCCATTGCCCGAGCCTACCATGCTGGTGACATCTGCTGAAGATGCCAATCTGAAGGGTAAATCTATTAATAGGTCCTCTTAGGGAGACAAAGATGAGGGGCAGAAGAAGAGTGCTCTGGATAGAGACTCAAATGCTGAGGAGCTGTGCAAGGAAATATTCATCAAGTGTTCGAAGCTCTTCGGGTGTTCGGACATGAAGGCTTAGATCCTTAATAAGATGAAACCTCCCAGCATCTTAGATGCTCAAGTTAGAGACCAGTATGTAGAATCCATGAGGCTACTAACTGACATGCAGTACTGGATGGAGGAGGACAATGAGGAGTTGTACAACTCCATGATTGGACACTCACTGGAATAAGGGTATGATGTTATCTATCTTGTATTTTGTGTTGCTAGGGAATGACATTTGTTCTCTTTCTCATATGGCTTAGGCTTTGATGTTGGTGAAAGATAATTACTACTACTTGAAGAGCCAGTATAGCATGAAGGAGACGAATTTGGGTATTATAGCAATCAACTTTGAAAAGAAGTTGAATAAGGTGAAGGCAGTGTTGGAGCTTTGCCAAACTAGACACATAGAGGCAAGGCTTGAGGGAGGCGAGACAGAAGAAAGTGGTTGATCTAGAGCACAGTTAAGTGCAATTAACTTCTAAGATTGAGGAGCAAGATGTCCATATCGCCGCCCTGGAAAGGCAGCTAGGAGAAGTTGAGAAATCTCGCGAAGATGAAAAAAAGATGTATTAGAACCTGGTAAGGGGATTTATGAAGACATATAAGTCCGAGTGTCGAAGAGTTCTACTTGCCCAGAATTCGGCATTAAACTTTTCAGACTTGGATAAGATAACTCTGGCTGTCTTAACTAGGATTGCCTCTAAGGAGGATGCTTAAAGTAAAGCCTCATCCCTTCATATGAAAAAAGCTAAGTCTGTTGTTGCGGGATTGTCCTCTGAGCTTCTACCATCTGAGTCTCTACAACTGAATGTCCTTTTATTTTGAGCCCTTTGATGCTCAATTATTAGATTAGGATATGTGCTATTCTCTTTTTTTCTTTGTGTAATGTAAATTATTTTATAATGTAACCTTTGCTGATTAATAAAGAAATTTTTTTTGACAAGATCTCAAGTACATCTATTGGTAGTATTTTCTGAGACAATCTAAGTTTTAATGCCACTATAGTTCTTTCCCATCTCTATCTCTGATCTTGTATGCCCCTTTAGATGTGCTCTTTGTGATCTGTTAAGGACCTTCCCAAATAGGTATGAGTTTTCTTGTACTTGCATTGTCTATATTGATGTCTACCCTTCTAAGTACCCATTCCCAATTTGAAATGTCTTCGTTGGATGCACCAATGATGATATTCAGCAATCCACTGCCTTTATGCTTTTGTGACTATGGAAGCCCATTCTCATCTTTCTTTCAGTAGATCCAGGCATATATGGGTGTTAATGTTATTGGTGTCCTGGTCTAATTCTTTGTTGACCTTGTAACTTAGTGATTCGATTTCTACTGGTATCACTGCATCCATACCGTTGGTTAGTCTGAATGGGGTTTCTCCTATGGATGATCTAGACATAGTCTTATAAGGCTAGATGACACTGTTAAGTTCTTTTATCGATTTCCCTTTTTTCATTAAGCCTCTTCTTTAACCCTTGCATGATAATCCTGTTGGTGACCTCCGTTTACTTATTTGTCTAAGGGTGAGCTACTGAGGTGAAATAAAGCTTTATTATGAGGTCAGAGAAAAAATTTCTGAATTTCTTGTTATCGAACTACTTTCTATTATTAATGATTAGGGTATATGGTATTTCGACACTGTAGATGATTTCTCTCCAAAAGAAGTGTTGAACACAGGCTTTTATGATGGTCGATACAGCCTCAACTTTTACCCACTTAATGAAATGGTCCATGGAATTAGGAATTTTTTCTATGATGTTGAGGTCGAGATGGGACCCAGGATGTCCATTCCCCATATGGCAAAGGGCCAAGGGTTGCCAATCAGATGTTGAGGCTTGGAAGGCTTGTGATTGAGTTAGGAAAACTGCTGGCACTGTGGCATTCTTGGGTTAGCTTTTGAGCCTCCTACGACATGGTGAGCCAGTAGTATCCTTGTAATAATGACTTCCTAGTTAACGAGTATTGTTGTAATACCCTGTGTTTTAATTAAATAAAGTAATTTTTGAATTTATAATGTTAATAAATAATTTTAAATTATATTATATAATTTTTAATTATTTTGCTATCTAATGGAGAGAAATTTATGTTAATATTATTTTAGGGTTATTAAGTTATGTGAGTATTATTTTGTTATTATGACATTTATTATTATTATTATTATTATTATTATTATTATTATTATTATTAAACTACATTAATTTCATGATTTTTATGTGTGTGTTTAGGGTTTATATTAAGTATAAGCTTATTATAATAGTGTATATATATATATATATATATATATATATATATATATATATATATATATATATATATATATATATATATATATATATATAATGTATATATAAATATATATATATATACATGTATGTGTGTATATATTTAATGTGTGTATATATATATACAGTACATACAAATAGGATTAAATCTATACACACCCACACATATATATATGCACCTATTTTGCAGCCCTCACCGAAAATTTCCTCACCCTCACTATCTTCTTTCCCTGCTCGCCATCTACACCGACCCTTCTCTCTCTGTGCTGCTGCCTCCACTGCCTAGGACTTCATCTCCACTGTGGACAGATGCTCATGGGTTACTGCTGCTGCTGTTCGTCTTCTTCTTCTTCACTTCTCGCCTGGCAGCAAGTCTCCCTCCTTCACGTGACATGTCCCCTGCCAGCTTCATTCCTCCGCCAGCTGCTGCCTCCTGCCTTGCCTGAGCTGCTCCATCTTCTCCATTTTCGGTGGTAGCAAGCTTCCTTTTCCCTTTGCTCTTCAAGCTCGGCAGTGAGTGATACTCACCCGATCTCCTTCTTCCTTCCTTGATCCGGTTAGTCTTGGTAGTTTTTTTTAGTCATTTGTGGTTGTTTAGAGATTTAAGAGGTTGATTTTAATTTTTGTTAATTTTAGTAAATGTGTGATTTTTTTTCAAAATTTTATTTGACATTTATATGATTTTATTTAGTATTAGTTGGTTTACTTAGTTGTTAATTGAATTTAAGTAGTAATTAGGTTAATTAATGTTAATTATTTGTAAAGTATTGATGTTTTAGAAATTATTGAGTTAAGTATGAAATTTGTAAATTTCGGGTATTTAATGAATATTTTTATTAATTTCAAAAATTATTGTAAAAAAATTATAAAATTTTGATAATTGATATTATTATTAAATGTTATTAATTTTAGAACTTAAATTATGGTTTATTTGATTTTTATACTATTTTTATAATTATTTTTAAGTTTATGTCAAATGTGAATCATTGGGTTAAATTATATTTTTTAGAAGAAATTAGAAGTCATTTATATGTTTTAATTATGTTAAGATATTTAATGTAGAGAAAATGATTTTTAGATGTTTGAGCAATTTTCAAGGAATTTTTTTTTTTGTGTTAATAGTGTATTATATAAGTTGTATACTATAATGGTAGAAACGTAATTTTGTTAAATATAGTTAAATAATAAATTTTAGTTGGTTTTAATAATAATCAAGGAATTTAAAAGGGTTTTGCAAATTTTCTATTAATTTAGACTAATTGACACAAATTTCTTAAAATCAACTTTTAATAGTATATTAGGTATTATTTTTGAATATCTTGTATATTTTCCTATTAGTTGGATAAATATGTGAGTTTACGCTAATTATACTTAAAATACATTAATTAACTTTATTAATATTTAAGAGATTTAGTGATATATTTATATATAAATTAATAGGTAATTTTCATTAAGTAATGATAATTGTGAGTGTTATTTCTATATATATATATATATATATATATATATATATATATATATTTATTTATTTATTTATTTTAAATCTATATTGAGAAATGATTTTTCTGGGTATGGATAATCATTTTTATGATGTTCTTGTTGGATTATGACCTCAGTTGGGGCTAAGTGTAGTTCTGGAAGCCCGACTTGAGTGTGAATGTCTACGGTTATTAGAAGTGCATTTTCCATGCAGGTTTGGCTCTACCTTTGGTAGAGAGATATCCATTTTATAGAGGAGACTCTACCAAAATTTTGGTAGATTTTCTCATAAAACATGATATTCGTAATAATTTATTCCGTTAATTAGGCTTTATCCTGTCTATCGAGTCTTGTCCAGTCTTCCTCGAGTCAGCCTAGAATTTCACTATTTTTATGATTTTTGATTTTAATTTCATAGTCATGTTTTAAAATCGATCTGTTAATTTCTTTTCTAAAGCATATCGAAGCAAAAGCCGTGAGATTGAGGCAGACAAGCGGTCGTCAGCCTTCTCATTCATCTTGTAAGTCGATAAAATGATATGTGTATGCATTTTATTTAAAGATGCATGTGCTCATATTTTTATGTTATTATTATATGATTTATTTAATTTAATGCTGCTATTTAAGGTTTAAAATGCATTTTATTTATTTAAAAATTAATTTTGAGAAATTTTGGTAGAACGGGCTACCTGGTGGGCTTCACCAGGATTGTGTGCACATGATAGAGATTTAAGGGTGGATCCAAATTATATATGACTGGTGAATGTTAAACTGGGAGGGGTGCCTCAGTGGAAGCCTATGCTCTCGGGGATCGCCAGTGATTGGAAGGTTAATAATGGACTGGGATGGGTGCCTCGGTTGATACCTATGCTCTTGGGGACCGCCAATGCCATATATTTGGATTAAGTGAATGACTGCGACTTGGTGCCTCAGTTGATGCCTTTGCTTTCGAGGACCAGTGGTCTAGTTGGAATAAGTGGGCCCAGTTGGCCATTTAGATTTTTGGGTTTAGGGTTCTACTGAGATTTTTCAAAAGCTATACCTATACATTATAAATTATTTTCACTATAATTATATAGTTTTCAAAAAGGTTTTCAAACCGTACAGCTCTTTTTATTGACTTACTCAGTGAGGTTTGATTCCCCTTAATTTATTTTTTTTTAGGAGCTTGGGAGTTCGACCTCAGATTACCTCCATGCCGGGTTTCTTCATCATCGGCTATTTTACATAGGTTATTGTAAGTTGTACTATTGTAATATTCTAGGAAGTTACAATAGTATATGTATTGTGAATTGCATGGCTTAAGTCTATTTGTGTATTTTATTTGTATGAACCATGCTTATGTATAATGATTTAAGCTTGATTTATAATATGTAATGCTGAAGCATATTTTTATTAAGCACTCGATTTTATTTATTTATAGAAAAATCCGTTTGATAATATGTTCTGTTATAAATTAAAGTTTAAAATTGGAAGGTTTTACTTTTCTTTTCTTGTAGGCTTACTACAGGTTTCGGGGGCCTTATGCCTTCCCATTCCCTAGTGCCGGTCACATGCCCTTGGATTTCGGTTGTGACAAAGTTAGTATCAGAGCATAAGTTTGATTAATTGTCTACGTCTGTCTTTTTGTGTAACTACTGCAGCAATAGGGTTGATAATTGTCTTTAAGATGTTCTTGTTTCTAATTTTGCATTGTGTTAAATATTCTTACCTTGTTTTGAATTCAATTTTCCTTGTCTTTTTCAAAATGAGGCGTGTGCGTACTGACCCTGATGCCGATCCGACCCTTAGACTTGATGAGTAGTCTTTCCACGATGAGGCTCCCCCTCCTGCTCCACATCGTAGGGGCAGAGGTAGAGGTAGAGGTCGAGCTAGGGTAGCTACAGCTGAGATTCCTGATCAGCAGCCAGTCAAGCCTGAAGCCCCAACCATTGACCCCACAACCTTTGCAGTTGGACTGGTAGGGATTAATCATGGTCTTGCAGCATTGAATCAGGCGATGCCCCTTGTGCAGTAGAGGAATCAGGGGATGTTAGATACTGATGTAGCATTTCTCTACTCTCAGATCGGTAGAGTTTCTTTTGACGGTACGAGTGATGCCTTAGACTTCATTAATGCTATTGAGGCACGTACCAGGACGAGACACACAGATTATCAGCGGATAATGGTTACAGAGTTGTCAGTTCAAGCGGCAGCTCAAGACTGGTTCATGCAGTCAATTCAGCCATCTATGCACAAGTTGACTTGGCCAGAGTTTAAGGACCGCTTCTTAAGATTTTTCTATCCTCCAGCCACTAGAGATGCCTACAGGTGGCAGTTGCTCCACATCACTAGAGGGGATAGGTCAGTGGAGGACTACACTAGGGAGTTTAATAGGCTGTCCTGACATGCAGAAGATATCAGGAGGGATCCTTACAGAGTAGTAGAGCTGTATGTTACTGGATTGGGACCCCTTTTTATTGGTATGCATATCGAGGATCGCACCCTAGAGAGTGTGATTGAGGAGGCCCATTTGATTGTGAGGTGACATATCCGCTAAGGCACCATGATAGATCCCTATATAGTTGGTGGTAGTGGATATGGTGCAGCTCCTGGGTATCAGCAGCCAACATTTCACATTGGTAGTTCGAGTCAGCAGGCTGCGGGTAGTTCACAGTAGGGTGGTAAGAGGTCCAGGACTCACTGAGTTGGCCGACATGGGTATGCCACGAACAGGAGAAGTGGTAGGGGTCACAGATTCAGTACTGGAGTCAGCAGCAGTAGTAGTGGTCAGAGTTCCAGGTAGAGTAGTTCTGGATCTGGAGCCAGTGCATGTGCGAGTTATGGATGATTCCATCAGGGCCTGTGTCATTTGTTGTCGGGCACTTGCTTTAGATGTGGATAGGTTGGTCATCTTGCCAAAGCATGTCCTCACTCCAGATACCAACCACATTACATTCAGGGTTCATCTTCATCAGTGGCTCAGCCCTACTATCCAAGGCCCCAGCAGTATAAAGCACCAATATAGCCATAGCAGAGATCGCCTCAGCCTATGGGCCAGCAGGGTCGAGGTTCAGTTGGTAGGCCTAGCGATCATGGGTTTGTGCAGCCTTCGACATCTCAGCAGGCGGGTCATGGCTAGGCTCGAGTATTCACTTTGACACCACAGGATGCTCAGACTTTGAATGCAGTGGTAGCAGGTATTCTCTCAGTCTGTGCATGTGATGGTAGAGTATTGTTTGACCCCGGCACTTCGCATTCATTCATTTCTCCTGTGTTCGCTTCGAGAATCGAGTGGCAGCCTTCCAGGTTGTCCTTTCCTCTATCTGTGTTGACTCCTCTTAGTGACGAGTTAGAGATAAATGTCTTCTTTCCTTCGTGTCCGATGTTGGTTGATGGTAGAGAATTATTGACGAACTTGGTATTGCTTGATATGTTGGAATTCGACATCATTTTGGGTATGGATTGGTTGTCGAGGTATTATGCTTCTGTGAATTGTCGAGAGAAAGAAGTGGTGTTCAGAATTCCAAATGAAGAAGAATTTTTTTTTAAAGGAGAAAAGAGCTCCATGCCTCGTAATCTCATTTCTGCCATTACAGCTTGGAAGATGCTTAGAAGGGGTTATCAGGGTTACTTGGCAATGGTAAGAGATGTTGAGAAAGAGAATGTGGCAATTGAGCAGGTGCCAGTGGTATGTGAATTTCTGGATGTCTTTCCTAAAGAATTACCAAGATTACCACCAGAAAAAGAGATAGAGTTTTGTATTGATGTCATACCTGGTACGGATCCTATTTTTATACCACCCTACAGAATGGCACCAGCAAAATTACAGGAGCTGAAAGAGTAGTTGCAGGAGTTGCTTGATAAGGGTTTCATAAGACCCAGTACATCGTCTTAGGGTGTTCTGGTGTTGTTTATGAAGAAAAAGGATGGTAGCCTTCGACTTTGTATTGATTACAGGTAGTTAAATAAGGTCACCATCAAGAACAAGTATCCACTACCGAGGATCGATGACCTATTTGATCAGCTTCAAGGTGCTACATGCTTCTCTAAGATAGACCTGAGATCTGGGTATCACTAGTTGAGGATCAGAAGAGGTGATGAGCCCAAGACAGCCTTCCGGACAAGATATGGCCATTATTAGTTCTTAGTAATGTCCTTTGGGTTGACTAATGCTCCAGCAGCCTTTATGGACTTGATGAATCGGGTGTTCAGGCCATACTTAGACCGATTTGTAATAGTCTTCATTGATGATATCTTGGTTTATTCCAAGAGTGAGGCTGAGCATGTTATGCATATGAGAAGGGTGCTTCAAACTTTAAGGGAGCACAGGTTGTATGCCAATTTTTTAAAGTGCGAGTTCTGGTTGAATCAAGTGGCATTTTTAGGCCACGTGATTTCTAAGGATGGCATACAAGTGGACCCTAAGAAGATAGAAGCCATTACTGAGTAGCCAAGGCCAACTACAGTTAGAGAAGTACGTAGTTTCTTAAGTCTAGCAGGCTATTACAAAATATTTATGAAAGACTTCTCTAATATTGCCGCACCTTTGACAAGTTTGACCCAGAAGAGTGCTAAGTTTGTGTGGATAGACAGATGCGAAGAGCACTTCCAGTTATTGAAGGACTTATTGACGTCAGCTCCAATTCTAACTTTACCTTCTGGAAATGAAGGGTATACAGTGTATTGTGATGCTTCCAGAGTAGGATTGGGTTGTGTGTTAATGCAAAATGGCCAAGTGATTGCTTATGCTTCGAGGCAGTTGAAGAAGCACGAGCAAAACTATCCTACTCATGACTTGGAGATGGCAGTCATTGTGTTTGCTTTGAAAATATGGAGGCATTACTTGTATGGGGTAATATATGAGATATACACTAATCACAAGAGCTTAAAATATATCTTCCAGTAGAGGGACTTGAATCTGAGGCAAAGGAGATGGATGGAACTCCTTAAGGATTATGATTGTTCCATTTTATACCATCCCGGCAAGGCGAATGTTGTCTCAGATGCCTAGAGTAGAAAATCAGTGAGTAGTCTTGCCCATATCAACACAGAGAGGAGGCCCATTATAAAGGAGTTGCACGGGTTGATTGGTCAAGGGTTGCAGATGAAAGTTACCCGAAAGTGCCTTTTAGCTTAATTCAAGGTACGATCAGTATACTTTGATCGAGTTAAGACAGCTCAGAGTAGAGACCCACAGTTGCAGAGAATTATGTATGAAGTGCAACAAGGGCAGTCAAGGGACTTTGTGATTGATAAAGAAGGTGTATTGCGGTTGGGCACTAGGATTTGTGTGTCAGATGTTGACGACTGGAGGAAGGAAATTATGGAAGAAGCACATTTTTCTGCTTGTAGTATTCATCCTGGTTCTACCAAGATGTATCATGATTTGAAAGATACATATTGGTGGAATGGAATGAAGAGGGATATTGCAAAGTTTGTGTCTCGATGTTTGACTTGTCAGCAAGTGAAGCTTGAGCATCAGAGACCCTCAGGATTATTGCAACCTATACGAATTCCTGAATGGAAATAGGACATGATAGCTATGGATTTTGTGACTGGACTACCTCGGACTACAGGAGGTTATGATGCTATTTAGGTGATTGTTGATAGGCTAACTAAGTCAGCACACTTTCTACCAATAAAGAAGATGTACTCTACTAATAGACTGGCGAGACTTTATGTCAATAGGATTATTTGTCTACATGGAGTACCAATGAGTATAGTGTTAGACAGAGGAGCCACATTCACCTCAATCTTTTAGCAAGAGTTACATAAGGCCTTAGGTACCAGATTGTATTTTAGTATGGCCTTCCACCCTCAAACGGATGGTCAGTCAGAGAGGACCATCCAGACATTAGAAGATATACTGAGGATGTGTGTAATGGATTTTGGAGGATAGTGGGATTCATACTTGCCATTGATTGAGTTTGCTTACAATAACAACTATCATGCTAGCATCGAGATGGCTCCGTATAAGGCACTATATGGTAGGAAGTGTAGATCACTATTGTGTTAGGAGATTGGTGAAAGGTAGTTAATGGGTCTAGAGTTGGTGCAGGTCACTTTAGAGAAAGCCCCCATTATACAGCAGCGATTGAAGACAGCCTTCAGCAGACAAAAGAGCTATGTTGACCCTAGGAGGAAGGATGTATCCTTTATGGTTGGAGACATGGTGTTCCTGAAGGTGTCTCTAATGAAAGGAGTTATGAGATTTGGAAAGAAGGGTAAGCTAGCTCCTAGATACATTGGATCATTTAAGATTCGGTCTAGAGTGGGTGAAGTGGCATATAGGCTGGTATTACCACCAGAACTGTCGAGAATCCATCTTGTATTTCATGTGTCCATGCTGAGGAAATACATTCCTGATCTGTCTCATGTATTGCAACCTCAAGCCATAGAGCTTAGCGATGATCTGACTTATGAGGAGTACCCAGTGGCGATTGTGGATCGCCAAATCCAACAGTTACGGACCAAGGAGATACCGATGGTGAAGGTGTTATGGAGTAATCACTCTGCTGAAGATTGCACTTGGGAAACTGAAGCTGAGATGCGAGTTTCTTTCCCGTATCTCTTTTCTTCTTAAGCCTTGTAATTCTTCTTTTCTTTCTTTTCTTGAATTTGGGGACGAATTCATATAAGGAGGTAAGACTGTAACACCCTGTGTTTTAATTAAATAAAGTAATTTTTGAATTTTTAATGTTAATAAATAATTTTAAATTATATTATATAATTGTTAATTATTTTGCTATCTAATGGAGAGATATTTATGTTAATATTATTTTAGGGTTATTAATTTATGTGAATATTATTTTATTATTATGACATTTATTATTATTATTATTATTATTATTATTATTAAACTACATTAATTTCATAATGTTTATGTGTGTGTTTAGGGTTTATATCAAGTATAAGCTTATTATAATAGTGTATATATATATATATATATATATATATATATATATATATATATATATATATATATATATATATATATATATATGTGTGTGTGTGTGTGTGTGTGTGTGTATAGATTTAATCCTATTTGTATGTATTGTATATATATATACACACATACATGTATATATTTATATATACATATATATATATATATATATATATATATATATATATATATATATATATATATATATATGTACCTGTTTTGCAGCCCTCACTGAAAATTTCCTCACCCTCACTGTCTTCTTTCCCTGCTCACCATCTACACTGACCCTTCTCTTTATGTGTCGCTGCCTCCATCGCCTTTGACTTCATCTCCGTCGTGGACAGACGCTCATGGGTTGCTGCTGTTTTTCTTCTTCTTCTTCTTCTTCTTCTTCTTCTTCACTTCTCACCTGGCATCAAGTCTTCCTCGTTCACGCGATATGTCCCCTGCCAGCTTCATTCCTCCGCTAGCTGCTGCCTCCTGTCTCGCCTGAGCTGCTCCATCTTCTCCATTTCTGGTGGTAGCAAGCTTCCTTTCCCCTTTACTCTTCAAGCTCGGCAGTGAGTGATACTCACCCGATCTCCTTCTTGCTTCCTTGATCCGGTTAGTCTTGGCAATTTTTTTTTAGTCATTTATGGTTGTTTAGAGATTTAGGAGGTTGATTTTAATTTTTGTTAATCTTAGTAAATGTGTGATTTTTGTTTTCAGAATTTTATTTGACATTTATGTGATTTTATTTGGTATTAGTTGGTTTAGTTAGTTGTTAATTGAATTTAAGTAGTAATTAGGTTAATTAATGTTAATTATTTGTAAAGTATTGATGTTTTAGAAATTATTGAGTTAAGTATGAAATTTGTAAATTTCGGGTATATAATGAATATTTTTATTAATTTCAAAAATTATTGTAAAAAAATTATAAAATTTTGATAATTGATATTATTATTAAATGTTATTAATTTTAGAACTTAAATTATGGTTTTTGTGATTTTTATCCTATTTTTATAATTATTTTTAAGTTTATGTCAAATGTGAATCATTGGGTTAAATTATATTTTTTAGAAGAAATTAGAAGTCATTTATATGTTTTAATTATGTTAAGATATTTAATGTAGAGAAAATTATTTTTAGATGTTTGAGTAATTTTCAAGGAATTTTTTTTTAGTGTTAAAAGTGTATTATATAAGTTGTATACTATAATGGTAGAAACGTAATTTTGTTAAATATAGTTAAATAATAAATTTTAGTTGGTTTTAATAATAATCAAGGAATTTAAAAGGGTTTTGCAAATTTTCTATTAATTTAGACTAATTGACACAAATTTCTTAAAATCAACTTTTAATAGTATATTAGGTATTATTTTTGAATATCTTGTATATTTTCCTATTAGTTGGATAAATATGTGAGTTTATGCTAATTATACTTAAAATACATTAATTAACTTTATTAATATTTAAGAGATTTAGTGATATATTTATATATAAATTAATAGGTAATTTTCATTAAGTAATGATAATTGTGAGTGTTATATATATATATGTTGATTTGTGAAATTTTATTTTAAATCTATATTGAGAAATGATTTTTCTGGCTATGGATAATCATTTTTGTGATGTTCTTGTTGGATTGTGACCTCGGTCGGGGCTAAGTGCAGTTCTGGAAGCCCGACTCGAGTGTGAATATCTACGGTTATTAGAAGTGTGTTTTCCATACAGGTTTGGCTCTACCTTTGGTAGAGAGATGTCCGTTTTACAGAGGAGACTCTGTCGAAATTTCGATAGATTTTCTTGTAAAATGTGATATTTATAATAATTTCTACCATTAATTAGGCTTTATCCTGTCTATCCAGTCTTGTCCAGTCTTCCTCGAGTCAGCCTAGAATTTCACTGTTTTTATGATTTTCGATTTTAATTTCATAGTCATGTTTTAAAATCGATCTGTTAATTTTTTTTCTAGAGCATATTAGAGCAGAAGCTGTGAGATCGAGGCAGACGTCCGGCCGTCAGCCTTCTCATTTATCTTGTAAGTCGATAAAATGATTTGTGCGTGCGTTTTATTTAAAGATGCATGCGCTTATATTTTTATGTTATTATTATATGATTTATTTAATTTAATACTGATATTTAAGGTTTAAAACACATTTTATTTATTTAAAAATTAATTTTGAGAAATTTTGGTAGAACGAGCTACCTGGTGGGCTTCACCAGGACCGTGTGCACATGGTAGAGATTGAGAGGTGGATCCGAATTATATATGACTAGTGAATGTTAAACTGGGATGGGTGCCTCGGTGGAAGCCTATGCCCTCAGGGATCGCTAGTGATTGGAAGGTTAATAATGGACTGGGATGGGTGCCTCGGTTGATGCCTATGCTCTCGGGGACCGCCAGTGCCATATATTTGGATTAAGTGAATGACTGCGACTTGGTGCCTTGGTTGATGCCTTTGCTCTCGGGGACTGGTGGTCTAGTTGGAATAAGTGGGCCCAGTTAGCCATTTAGATTTTTGGGTTTAAGGTTCTACCAAGATTTTTCAAAAGCTATACCTATACATTATAAATTATTTTCACTATAATTATATAATTTTCAAAAAGGTTTTCAAACCATAAAGCTCTTTTTATTGCCTTACACAGTGAGGTATGATTCCCCTCAATTTTTTTTTCAAGAGCTTGGGAGTTCGACCTCAAATTACCTCCACGCCGGGTTTCTTCATCATCGGCTATTTTATGTAGGTTATTGTAAGTTGTACTATTATAATATTCTAGGAAGCTACAGTAGTATATGTACTGTGAATTGTATGGCTTAAGTCTATTTGTGTATTTTATTTGTATGAACCATGCTTATGTATAACGATTTAAGCTTGATTTATAATATGTAACACTGAAGCATATTTTAATTAAGCACTCGATTTTGTTTATTTATAGAAAAATCAGTTTGATAATATGTTCTGTTATAAATTAAAGTTTAAAATTGGAAGGTTTTACTTTTCTTTTCTTTTAGGCTTACTACGGGTTTCGGGGGCCTTATGCCTTCCCATTCCCTAGTGCTGGTCACGTGCCCTCGAATTTGGGTCGTGACAATTATAATTCATGTGTTCCATAAATTCCTTTATGGATTTCCTTAAGTATATAATTCTCTTCTTCCAGGGACACACATTTAAACTATAGGTCTGAGAGGAATCTTCTATAGAGTTCTTCGTGATGGATAGAGTAATGGGCTACCTTTATCTCCAGTTTTTGAGCTTTAAGTTTGTCTTCTGGAAGTGTACCATTTTCTAGATATTGAATAATCAGTTTCATCCATTCCGAGACTTCTCGTACATCCATGATTTTTGAATCCTCGATGCTTGGTTTCATCAGTGCTTTGGTGAGCTCCATTCCTCTAAACACTTGATTGTTTCTAGCCATTGACCTAGCCAATAGGTTAGCCTCAGAGTTTTCATTTTGGGGAATTTGGATTATTTCCCATTGTCCCCTATCTTGCTTGATCTTATTTAGCAGCTACATGACTTTTCAAATGTATCTGGTGAGGCTTGAATCTTTAATTTAGAATGTCCTTGTGACTTGGTTCACTACTAATTGAGAGTTCGAGTATATCGTAAGATGCTTGGCTTTGACCTTTAAGGCCAACTTTAGGCCTATGATAAGTGCTTTATACTCTAAAACATTATTGGTTGCATTATACTCTATTCGAATGACATATCTAATATGAACTTTGTGTAGTCCTTTGAGGATAATCTCGATGTTGGATCCTTGGTTGGAGGATGCCTCATCAATATAGAGCCTATATTCTAGGGCTTTGGAAGTGGCGATATCTTCTGGCATCATTTCCTATACAAAGTCTGTTAATGCTTGAGCCTTCACTTGCTATCGGGACTTATAGTCAATGTCAAATTCTTCGAGTAATATCGACCATTGAACTAACCTGCCATATGTCTCAGGTCTTTGTACAATTTTCCTTAAGGGGAAGCTAGACCTTACCATTATGGGATGAGCCTGGAAGTAGTGCCTGAGCTTTCGAGAGGCATGGACGATGGCCATGGCCAATTTATTTAGTGTTGGGTAATGAATCTATGATCCTTGAAGTACTTTGCTAAGGTAGTATACTAGGCTTTGCTGACTCTTTTCCTCCCTTACTAGTACTTAAGCGATGGATTCTTGGCCCATGGAGAGGTATAAGTATAGTGTTTTCCTCTGGGATCGGTTTACTGAGCAAAGGTAGCGAGGATATAAATATTTTAATATCTTTAAAGGTAGCCTAGCAGCCTTTAGTCCAAACAAATTTCTTGGAATTTTTTAGAGCTTGAAATAGCGATAGGCACCGTTTGGCTAAGCAAGAGATGAAATGCCCTAAAGTCATCATCCTACCATTCAGTTTTTGAAGCTCATGGATAATCTTCAAAGCTTTCATATTGAGAATGGCCTCCATCTTTTCCAGGTTAGCTTCAATCCCTTTATGGGATATCATGAATCCCAAGAACTTCCCTGCCTTAACTCCAAAGACGCACTTCTTTAGATTAAACTTGATATGGGAATGGCTTAGCAATTGGAGGATTTGATTGTCACAACCCAAAATAGGGGCCATGACCGGCGCTAGGGAACGGGAATTCTTTTGAATCCGAAACCCGTAGCAAGCCTAAAAATAAAATAAATCATGCAATAGTGATAGTACAATATCAAATTTGCAGCGAAAATAAAAATCATAAATATCATAATAACATTTTCATCACTGGATTTGAATCAAATCTCATCACATATATATATAATCTTTCAGTACAAATCCAGTTTCAATATAATACATCTCTTTAAATAAAATACATGAAATCCAATACTTTAATTCACAACTACTGCAGTATCTAAATTATAAAATAAGACTCAAGTAAATGATTTACACAAAGAAGCCGGGGCGGAAGAAATCCGGCGTATCGACCTGCTACTGAGGTCTGAAGATGTTGACTCTCCTGAAAAATTATCAACGGAGGGGAGTCAGACCTCACTGAGTGAATTACTATAATATATATACATACACACTAAATGATAATGCATACAGTCAACAATATATATATAATATGTATATATACAGGCAATTACACACAAATGCAATAAAATCATTTTATATATTTTCATTAAAAATCATCTTTTATGAAGGATCACATAGAACCCTAGAATATCGCAACCTCAGAAAATAGTGTTAGACAACACTCTAGCCATACAGGCTCACTTATTCCAAATATATCCACTTAATCCATTTGGACAGTAGACTGGCCCCGAGACACTAAGTCAACCGAGCTCCAGCAGTCTGACTGCCAGTGTGATTGGCCCCGAGACACTTGGTCAACCAAGCTCCAGCAATCACACCTCCAAACCATATCTCACACATATCAATAATCATATCAAATCAATATCCACAAATAGTTAGTAATATAGCCTAAAGCTATAGGCGTACCGGTACGTACTCGGTCCTAGTGCTGCCCACTAGGTAGCACGTTCTATTGATATCCTTCATCATTAATAATGTAAAACATTCATTCACAAAAATAAATGATGCAAGAATGTAAATGAAATAACAATATAACCCATATATATACCAGAAATATACCCAAAAGTAAACCAGGTATATTTCGAGTATATATACGTCAAATAAATCCAGTCAAATTATAAATTAAACTAAAAATATATTTAAAAACATTTTAAATATATTTTATTAACAAAACATGTATATAATTTATTATATACCAAAAATATACTTAATATAAACTTAAGAAATAATCAAATTATTTATGCATATTTACTCAACATAAAACATGCATTTCTAAATCATGCATCCTAAGCATATATATATAATATAGTAACTCACCTAGTGCGCTCCACGAGATGAATCCGACGGGCCTAGTCCACTAGCCCTCAGTCTCGGTGCAACTAAACAAGCAATAAATAATCGACATCAAAATAAACCTAATAGAAATCCTAGAATTCAACCTAGAGTATTTAACACAGAATCAGAAATTAGGGTTCGATTGGACATCACGTTTTATGAGAATTCTACCAAAAATCCGACAGAACCTCCCCTGTAAAACGGACATCTCTCTACTCAAAAGAGTAGAGCTGACCCTGGAAAGAAACACACTTCGAAATATAAGCTCAACACAAATCCATAACCCCTCGGTCGGACTCCAGACTACAATTTATCGATCGGGGTCCACAAACACAGAACAATTCAGAAATACCAAAAATACCCTTAAAACCTAAAAATACATTTTATAAGTAGAAATTACATAATTAACCTTAAAACACTGTAAAAACTGAATAAAACTCATTTTATTAGTAAAACCGTATATTATATATATAATTGAAAATAATTCTTGAAAAATAGTTTTAATTAGTTAAAAATACTAAATAATTTATAGAAATCATTTTTATACCTTAAATAACTATTAAAACCAATTAAATTACATTTTTAGCCAATTTAGGGTAAAATTACCAAAATACCCCTATATATATAAATATACTAAAATTACTTCAAAAATTCACCAAAAATTATACAATTATCCAAAATTAATTTTCTCAACATATTTATCAATAATATCAATAATTAAACTCAATTAACCAATTAATTTCAAATAAAAACACATTTAACCTAATTTTCCAAAATTCCATAAACTTCAATAATTCAAAATAAATACTTAAAAATTCATAAAAATTCCAAATAAATTCCTATAATTCATTTCAACACCTAATTTAACCATAAACTCCAATTTCATAATTTAAATAATTAATTTCCGAAAATTAGAAAATAATATTAAAATATTCAAAAATACCCAAAAATCCAAACAATCTCCAAAAATTCTATAAAAATTCATACATGTAGACTAAGCTACTAGGAACAACATTTTTGAAGGGATTTTCCATGAATCAATCAATTCGAAGCTCAAAAAATTCAAAAACCCTAATGTGACCGAATTGGAAAAATCAAAACCTAAGCAAATCTAAACCATTTTAGCTCAAACCAAAGCTAGAATCACACTCACCGGAGCTCAAGGAGAAGAAAGAGACCGGCGGTGTCAAAAATGGTGGCCGAAAATGGGAGAAATGGCAAAGGGAAGATTTCGGCCAAAAATGGAAAACAGGGGCTGCCGACGCCGGGGAAGGGAGCTGCTGGCGATGGGGGACGGCGGTGGCAAGCCGGGAGGCACACCGACGGTAGGTGACCGGAGTTGCAGCGGGAGGGAAGGGAGTCGGGCGCACAGGAGAAGAAGAAGAAGAAGAAAAAAAAAGAAAAAAGAAAGGAAAGAAAAAGAAAAGAAAAAGAAAAAAGAAAAAATAAAAGAAAAAGAAAAAATAAAATAATTAATAAATAATAAAATTTTAATAATTTAATAATAAATAAAATAATTAAATAACAATAAATTAATAAATAAATAATAAAATATTAGGGTAATACATTAAACCCTAATTAAATAAATATACACTCACATAGGCTTTATTTAGTAATTTAAAAATACGCATGAGTTCATGCAAGTCCGAAAATATATTTAAAATAATTAATAATAAATTATTTACGTGAAAATTTTCCCAAAAATGTAAGTCCCGGGAAAATTTTACGTAAAGGACTGTAAATAATAAACAGTAATAAAAATAGGTTTTAAATACATATCAACTCATGAAAATATCGTAATATATACACAAAAATTATTAACACTGTATATCCCGGTACAGTGTAAAAATATTTTAAAAACATGGGATATTACATTAATCAAGGTCCACGAGGTGTTGCTTTGCATGCTTGCTTTTGATAATAATGTCATCCATAAATACTTCCATATTTTTCCCGATCTAGTTCCAGAGTACATGGTTCATCATCCTTTGATAGGTTGGCCCCACATTCTTTAATTCGAAGGGCATCACTTTTTAGCAGTAAAGACTTCATTAGTGATGAAGGATGTTTTCTCTTGGTTTTCTTCCTTCATTGGTATTTGGCGATATCCTTGTGTTATGTTTAAAAAATTATAAAGACCGTGGCCGGCAGTGGAGTCTATTAATTGGTCAATTCTTGATAGTGGGTAGCTATCCTTAGGGCATGCCCAATTAAGGTCAGTGTAATCCACACACATTCTATATTTGCCATTGGATTTCTTTACTAGCACCACATTAGCTACCCATTCCGGGTTGGTAACTTCTTTAATGAATTTGGCTTCTAGTAACTTCCTTATTTCTTTGGTGATTATCTTCTATCTCTCGTATGCAAAAGTCCTCTTCTTCTAGATCACTGGCTTTGCCCCAAGTCTAATTTTCAAGCTGTGCAAGGCAATCCGAGAATCCACCCCGATAATCTCAGATGCCCAAGAGGCAAACCCTCCTAAGTTTTTAGTGAGGACCTCACTTATTCCTTGCTTAGTTCTACTGTTAAGCTCATTGCTTATCTTTATTATTTTCCCCTCAATAATATGTAATGTCTGTATGTTGTCCATTGGTTTAGGGCTGATTCCCTGCTTCTCTATCTCCTAGGTTTCTAGGGGGAATGCTTCTATCTGAGGTTTGATTGCCATCTGGTAGCATTGCCTGGCCATGTGCTGATCTCCACGAATTGTTAGAATTTTGCCTTCGATTGGAATCTTCATGGTCAGGTGTCGAATACTTATGACTGCATCAATTTTATAAAGTATTAGTCGTCCTATCGTACCATTGTATGTCAACGGGAGATCCACCATGTTAAACTGAGCTTTAATGACTTTTGTTTCTTCAATGTCCTGGTTTCTAAATTCCAAACTTAGCTCTACAATTCCCATCAGTTATATGGTTCCTTCGCAGAAGCTCGTAATGGGATTCCAGATACCCTTTAGGTCAATAATAGAGCCTCCTATTTCTTTATAGGCATTCCAAGACAATGCATTGATGGCGCTTCCATCATCGATTAGTAATCTCTTCACCAGATAATTGTTAATATATATGCTCACCACTAGGGCTTCATTGTGGGGGTGCCGAACATGGTTCCCATCTTCTGAATTAAACATGGAAGTCTATCTCTTATTGAGGGCAGGTCTTTCCTTTTTACAGGCCCTTTTAGACCTCTTATTATCATTTCCTCATTCAATAATCATGTTGATTATGCCAGCCAGTTCATTCAAGGCCTTCTTCAGTTTTGGCCTATCCTGCCCTTGTGCATCCTAATTCTTGGTTCCTCTGCATGTGTCGATAAAGTTTCTAAGTTTGCCATTTTGCACCAGTCTATCTATGGCATTCTTTAGTTCTCGACAAGCCTCAGTATTGTGCTCATAATCTCAGTGATATTGGCAATAATGCCCTCTGTCTTACGTGGTTCTCCTATTTGGACTTAGTCTTCTAGCTGGGGTAATTCCCACCCTATGATGAATGACCACATGAGTATCCAGGTTCTATAGATATTTAAAGGTGTGTATCTCTCAGCTTCCTTTTCAAACCTTTTCGTTGGGTTTTTGAAGTTCGTTTATGGAAAGCTTACCCTTCTGGGTCTTGATCTTTCTTCTTTAGCTTGTGCTTTCTCCTCATCCCTTCGCATCCTTCTATCTTCATCCATTTTTATCATCTTGACTACCATGGCCATCACCTCCTCGAAAGTGTCAGATTCTTTTATCATTATCTTGTCTTTGAGCTTTCTGAGTCTAGTGCCATTCTTTAGGGCTTCAATAGCTATTTCATTTATAAGATTCTCAATTTGCACGGCCACCTTATTGAATTGGTCCAATTAGCTTCCTAGTGATTCATTAGCCTCTTGTCGGCACATTCGGAGGTCATTGATGTTTTTGGTTAGGGGAATGTTGGTAATGAACCTAGTTCAGAATTTCTCTGCCAGGTCTTGGAAAGAGGTGATGGAGTTCTTAAGAAGCCAGTGAAACCACTTTTAAGCACTCTTTGTGAGCATTCTTGGGAAAACCCTGCACATGATTCCATTATTCATGTTTTAAAGCAACATTCTTGTTCTTAACGAGGATATGTGACTGATGGGATCTCCAGTTCCATTATATTGATCTAGTTCTAAATTTAGTTAGGATCTCTGTTTGGAGGGAGTTTTTCCCTCCATAACGCATTCATCTTCTTTCATCGCCTTGTTCGAGCTTTGTATATAACCTCTTTAAACTTTTGGGTTAATTTTGAGTCATCAAGAGCCAAAACCGTTGAACTGGATTCCCCTTTTGGATTTACACTTTCCTTTGCTTCCTTCGGGTAATTATGGATATGTAGTGTTGTTTTCTGTGTGAGCTGACCTGGGGTTACTGCTTTGAATTAAGGTAGACAATTGTTATTGCATTAGGGCTATCTAAGCTTGAATGTTTTGTATAATTACTTCTTTGTTTATTGGGGTGAGGCTGAGTGTTGGAGTTACAGTGTTTAGGTTAGGTGTAGTTACGGTAGGTGTTCCTGGTAGATTCAAAAAAGGTACGAAAGGTATAGGTCTATTATAGTGTTAGAGGGGAGCATAGTATAGGAGCTCAGTGCCAAGAGTTTGCCACCCTTGCATGTTTTCAAACGGAATGTATGTACAACTAAATGAGGGTCCGACATACTAGAAAGGGGCTAGTGGTACTATTGTTAAGGGAGGTGTTGACAAATTGATTAGAGGAATAAGGGTGGAAAGGTTGATGTGTGTGTCAGGAGTAGAGATTGGTGACGAGCTGGAAGTCATTATGTTAATGTCTTAAGTTGGTAGAGGCATGAATGGCTTTTACCTAAGAGTCCCTACAGATGGCGCCACTTGATAACTTATTTTCTAGAACTATTGACTTGGAACCCTGTGAATGATTAACAAAGGGCAAGGTGAGAGGTAGAGAAGATCCCCACAAACTCTCTAATGTCTAAGTCAGAAGATATAAAGAGTATCTAAAGAGAGGAGGAGAATAATGAGAGCGTAAGAGAATAGAATGAATGAGAATAAGAAATATGTGGTCTTATTTATAGGGATAGTGATGCTCAAACCTAAGAGGATTAGGATTACTCTTTGAATGAGAGTTCTAAGCCAATTAAGAGAGTGTTCCTTCTTTTTTGGGAGTCTCCTGCTTTAGGAACCTTTTCCTACCTGTCTTTGGATGTCCTTCCTTTCCGAGTAATCTGTATAGGAAAATAAAGATCTTGCTTAAATAGGGATATATATGTGGAGTATAATTAATTATGCCAATTATTATTATTATTATTATTATTATTATTATTATTATTATTATTATTATTATTATTATTATTATTATTTACTTAAATTTAATAATGCATTAATCATATAGACATATTTAATTAAAAGAAAAAAGAAAATATATATATAAATCCTACATGTTCTCTAAAATTTATGCTCATTGGCTAGTTTCTTTTTGAAACAATTATAACAAAAATGATACATTTAAACACTTCCATAAACAATTTCTTTTTTGGGTTAACACTATGACTTTTATGATGACATGCAATGGAATATCAGAGTCTTCATTTGTAATATATTTTCTAAATCTTAAGGACTTTATAACATAATTTTCAAAATTTCACATTTTCAAAATTCATTTTTTTTATTTTTTGTTTTATTATCAATTAAAGATCTATATACATGACTATTGGAGCAAATGTCAGGGCATATTTGTACTTATAATAAGAAAATAATTAATAACCATAACAAATAAATAACAATGCAAATAGAACTACATGTTGGCCTTTTCATGAATAGATTGTATATTTATTTTATGTTTAATTTATATGAGCAATGAGAAATTTGTTTTTTTATTTCTTCTATTCTATTAGAATTTGTTTTAATTGTTTTACTTTTTGGATTCGCTAGTATTGAATTAAATATCAATTTCAAAATTTGTAATATATAGTTGTAAATCCATTTTTTTATGCTCTACATGGTTTCTCTCTTCTTTAAATTATGATGAAGCTTGTTTGATTTTGAATGGTTATTTAACCATAAATATGATAATATTGTTTTGATTGATTATTTGGTGGAAATGGTATTTAATTTATGTATTACCACCCTATGTGAGATTATGAATGTGATGAGGTGTTATATGTACATTTGGGATTGTGTTGGTTGTTATTGCGCAATAAACAACATGACACTATATTGTAGGACTGTAAAGGGAGAAAGGTCATTCCGTGCTAATGTAGTCAAAGGGTTAGCTTTCAAATGTGCCTAGAGAGTGAGTTTATGATGGCCTGTATGTTATGGTCGGGTTGTGATGCTTATTATAAGGATGGTTAATACATGTGAAATATTGTATTGATGTTTAAAAAGACATGTTTTACTTGGCTATGCTTGCACAAGTTTGAAAGTGATAAAGGATTTAATATTTTAAGTGGATTATAATATGATTTCAAATACTCTTATATTATCATTTAAGAAGTTAAATGTATTTGGTTTAACCAAATTGTTTTCTGCTTGATATATCTATTCATTGAGTATTTTTGTACCCATTTTACTCTATTTTATAAATGTTTTCAGATAGCAGGACTTAATAGTTGGTGGACAGAGTTAAGTGAGTTGAATAGAAGTTTCAGAATAAGGTTGGTCAACATAATCGTTAGAGAAGTCTTGTTCCTTTATTTCTTAAGCTTGTTATAGAAGTATTGTAAAAGAGTATACTTTTATGTTTAAAAAAATGGTGGTTAAGTTACATGTAATATAACTGTTTGGAAATGTGTTTTATATTATCTTAATGATGATTTCACTATTGTGTTTTTAGTTTACAAAGATTATTAATAATCTAGTAAAAGCATATAATTTTTATATTATCCGATTACTTTATACGTATTTTACTATATATAAATATGAATTTTACTATTTATAAATACATATTTTATTATTCATAAATACATATTATTTTAAAAAAAAATTCTTATTCTTTAAATGTAACATATGAACAAGATTAAACTTTAAAAGAGATTAATTTAAATCCTTGACCAAATATAACGATATTTATAATATATTTAGACTACATTAAATAGTTTGTTAATGATTGATTTTAAATATCTATCTCCAGCTATGTGAGACAAGGTGTGACATATAGGATAATGAGTTTGTGTCATAGTTGTCTGTTGATTACTGATATCATCCTTCGACATTGTATGTTGGTGGGAGACATCATCATTATCATCGGGAGTATCATTTTCCTTTTGACCATCTACAACATCTATTGCCCTTTGCTGATCATTGGAAACATGTCCATGATCAACCTACAAAGCATTATATAGGAACTGGACAGTAGACCAATTTGTCATGCAATGGTCCTTTTGCTGATCAGTGGAAGCATCAACATAGTCACGTTGAGCAACAGTATTAGTGTGATATTTTGAAATTTTATTATTAATTAAATTAGATTATTTTTTGATTAATTATGATTATTTTATTATTAGTAGTGTATTATTTTTATTTTTACTTTAATATTATTATTTTTAGGACATGAAATATTATTGAAGTGTGTTGATATATATATATATAAGGACAAAACCACTTCTTCTTCTTCTTCTTCTTCTTATTTTTAGGACATGAAATATTATTGAAGTGTGTTGATATATATATATAAGGAAAAAACCACTTCATCTTCTTCTTCTTCATCATCATCTTCTTCTTCTTTCTATCATTGCCACCTGCTATTAGCATTGCACCTCCACCTCCAGCTCGTTTGATCACCTCCAAGCCTCCAGTAGACGTTGAACAATAGCCCAGTTCCTCCCCTGGCCACCAACAGCACCCCCTTCTCCTTCCTCTTCTTGTTTCTCTTATTTTGGCTGAATTTTGTGTAGCCTCTGGTGACAATTTTGATGCTGAATGGTCGTGATTCTAGTATCATTGGAATCCTTATCTTCTAAGTTTCCATAATCTACCTTCAATTTCTCCAATCTCCTTTCAAATTGTCCTAAATCAAGGTATTAACATTTGTTAGTTTTTGGTTACTTAAGTGAGATTTAGGCTTGATGTTGTTTAGGAAAGTTGATGTAAAGATTAAATGCTATGCTATGATAATTTTTATATATTTTTTGGATTTATTTTTAATTTTTGGAATTTTTGGTTCGCGTTACTATTCCAATCCCAAAAATTTGGGTATTTTTAATAAATACTATATATTATTATGAGTAATGTTTGTGAAGGAAATTTTGTAAAATTAGTTATAGATAATTTATTATAATTTTTGGAAGTTATATGTGAAAAATAAGAATTTTAGAGAAAATTATGTAATTTGATTTTTGGTAAATTTACATTTAATTAACATGTATAATGATAATTTTAATTATTAGAAAGTACAAATTAATTTTATTAGCTAAATTAGTATTTTTGTATATTAATTTCTGGAAATAATATAAATATCATAGTATTTAATTATTTGATTGATTTAATTTTATTTAGTGTTAAATTATATTTTTATGAATTTTTTGGAATTTTATAAGTAATAATTTTTAAGTATAGATATTATTATATTAAATGAGTTTTGTATATATTGATTATTATAAAGAATTTATTATTTAATTAGTCCGATTAATTTTTATAAATATTTTGTTATATATATTTTGGTAGTGTTGTTGTTGATGTCGGTTGGGAATTTGTGTGCAGTTTGGGAACCCTATTCGAGTGTGGTACTATGTGATAAATAGTAGTGTTTTTCCCTACATGAATGGTTCTACTTCGTGTAGAGAGATGTCCAATTTACAGAGGAAACTCTACGGGAATTTCGGTAGATTTCTCATAAAACATGACATTTGTACGTTTCTGCTTAATCATTGAGTCATTTTAGGGTAGTTCCTTAGATCGAGTCTTTGTTAGGGTTAATTCCGATTCTGTTACGAGTTTCTTAAATTTTTATTAATTTTGGAATTTTTGGAAGTTCCTATGAATTTTTTATTATTTTTCTTAAGCATGTTTTAAATAAATATTATTCCATTTTAGAGAATATCGGAGCAAGAATTACCAACAATAGGTGGATGCATAACCGTCAGCTAGCTCGCTCCAACTATAAGATAATAAATTGAACCGTGTGTATGTGTTTTTTTTTCACATAGAAATTTTATAAAATTTAAGATGGTATTATGCTTACTTGAAATTTAAGTTAGGTTATTTTACACTATACTTAGCATTATGATTATTTTATTTTATTTTATGTTATTTAATTTATAAATTACAGCTTTTTTAAATTGTGCTACATTTTGTTATATATTAGATTTGAAAAATACAAGTAGAACGGGCTACCTGATGAGTTTCATCAGGACTGTGTGCACATTAGTAGAGATTGAAAGATGGATCCAAATTTTTTTATGATTTATTAACTAGGACGGGTGCCTCAATGGATGCCATAGCTCTCGAGGATTGCCAGTGATTATTAGAAATGTTATTATTGGTTATTAGGATGGGTGCCTTGGTTGATGCCTCAGCTCTCGGGGACTGCCAGTAAAATATTGTATTAAGTGAATGACTGTGGCTAGTGCCTCAGTTAATGCTTAGCTCTCGGGGATCGGCAGTCTTATAGTTAAGTGAGCCAAGTGGCTATTAGACTTTGTAGAGTAGGGTTCTACCAAAATTTTTCACTTATAATATAATACCCTAAAATTTATTTTAATAAAAGTGATTTCCGAATTTGCATTACTATTTAAATGACATTGTTTATTATTATTATTTTATTTTATTTTATTTTATCTGAATATAAGTGGTAAGGTGTCATTTTCAGCTCATTTCTTCCCCTTCTTCTTCTTGTTATCCCACATGCTTCCTTTCCTTTCTCAATTTCTATCCATCTTTCCCCTACTACTCTCTTCTTCCCGCCAGCAGTCAGTCGTTTCTCCCATCAACTTGCTTCTTCTTCCTCTTGCTGTCTGAACTGAAGCCATCTCCCTACTCATCCTTCTTCTGTGCACCAACAGTAGCAACACGAGCAAAGACAACATGAGCTCAGTAGTGCAGAACAGCAGCAAAAACGGCCACAGCAAGCACCTCCAGCCCTCCTACCGTGACACCCAGCCACACCACTACCACAACCTGCTGTCACCTAGAAATTCAGCAGTTCAGGCTTACAGTGGCAGCCCCTCCCCTGTCTTGAATTGAGCTTGAAGTGAGTTAGTAGTTAATTAACTTTAGGTTAGTTTTTAGTTAGATTTAGTTGTTTGTTAGTTGATTTGGTTAGTTTTTAGGTTGATTTGTGATTTTTGTTAATTATGAGTTATTTGTTTAATTTTTTGCAGAATTTATTAATTATTTGGGTAATTCTTGGTTGATCTATATATATATATTAGTTGATCTAAGTTATTGGAGTTAATTTTGGTTAAGAGTATATCAAAATGGATTTAGATTAATTAAATTGATTTTATGGAAATTTTGTATATTTATTTGGATATTTTAAGTTTTATGTATATTCTGTTAATGTGATTAATTATTTATTTTTGGTTTAATATTTGAGTTAATTAGTGTTAGTATATTATGTTAGTAATTTTAGTAGTGATAAAATAATTTTTGATAATTTATCAAAATTTCTTTTTTGAAATTATTATATTATGTAAATTTTGAAATAATAGGTAAATGATGTGTTTTTGTTGATATTATAATTAAATACTATGTTTTAGTTAATTTTGAGATAAAATGTGGTATTAAAATAATTTTTATAAATAATTTATTATTTTTAGTTAATTAATACTAACTATTTTTGAAAATTTATTCAAAATTAAATTATTTATTGTTTTGTGGTTTGAATAAGTTTTTAATTAATATTATAGTATATTTAATCTAGATGGGCAATTATAGTTTGAATTTATCTATTTTATGTTGAATATTTGGAAAGTTGGATTGTTATTAATATTATATTATTATTTGAAATTTTATTAAATTATGGTGGAAAATAATTTTATTTAGTGTTTTAAAAATTAAATAAATTATATTATGATTTATTATTATTTTTGGTGATTTACTAAATTAATATTTAGTATTTGCTTATTTGTATTTTTGGTGAACCTCGGTTGGGAATTATGTAGTTTGGGATCTTAACCCAAGGTGTTGTACCACTGTAAATTTTGAAGTGTGTTTTTTTGCATGATTGACTCTACTTCGGTAGGGGGACGTCCGTTTTACAAAGAAAACTCTGTCGAATTTTTGGTAGATTTCTCGTAAAACGTAACACCGAGTCAATCCTAAAATTTTTATTTTGAGTTTGAATCGAGTCTTCCTTAGAAACTCTAGAAGTTAGGTTTCTATTTTCTGATTATCATTTCCTTTTTTTATCTTTTAGCTGCCCCTCCAGTCGTGTCTACCAGTCGAGGTTGGACACAATGTGCCAGAGGAGTACCTTTATCTTGTAAGTTAATATTTGATTTGAGTGTTGGATTTTTAATTTACATTATATTAAATTCTTATGAATTTAATTTTATGAAATTCTAGTCAGCATTATTTATATGATCTTGCATGATTTAATTTATAGTTGATTTATTTTATTTTATTTATTTAGCTATTTTATTTATTGTAATTTTGATTATTTTATTTATTTTCTATTATTTTTAAATAAACCATGGTAGAACGGGCTACCTGATGGGTTTCATCAGGACCGTATGCGCACCAGTACAATATGTGATTATTTAATTATATTACTGGGGCTGATGGTGTGGTAATGCTTTGCTCTTGGACACCGCCAGTAGTATAATATTTGCCTATTTAATAAATACTGGGGCTGAAGGTCTGGTGATGCTTTGCTCTCGGACACCACTAGTATAATTTTAATTTATATTTATTAAATCACTAGGGCTGATGGTTTGGTGATGCTTTGCTCTCGAACACCGTCGGTGATATTAGATTAAGAGATATGACTGCGGCTATGTATCCTGGTGATGCCTTGCTCTCGGGATCCGACAGTCTTGGATATAAGTGAGTCATATGACTATTAAAAATTTATAAATCGGGTTCTACCAAATTTTTTTACTGAAACGATTTAAAAAGACATTTAAATATTTATTTATTCTATTCTAAAAATGGATTTATTATATGTATACCAAATGGTTGAAATAAAAATTATATTTCCATAAAATTTATTTTAACGAGGTTTTCAAATCGCATTCATTTCTTCATTAACTTACTCAGTGAGGTCTAATTCCCCTCAATTAATTTTTTTTTCCAGGAGTTTGGGAGTTTACTATTAGGCCTACTTCTCTTCGCCGTGTAGCTTCGTCACCTGCAATTCTATGTAGGTCTATTTAGTTATGTTGTATTTACTTTCATGTACCGCAGTAGAGAAAATTGTACAACTATATACTTTATTTGGGATTTCATGTATTTATAATTTATGTACTGAGATACTATTTGTATAACTAAAGTTTATTTATTTTATACATTGATATTGTGGTTTAAATTATATTGAAAAAAATCAGTTTGATAATGTGCATTGGGATTTTATTATTTATTGTAAGGTTTCAAAGTTAAATATTCTGCAATTTTTCTTTTAAGGCTTACTATGGGTTTCAGTAACTTTATGCTTTCTCATTTCCTAGTGCTGATCACATGCCCCTGGGTTTGGGTCATAACAAAGTTGGTATCAGTGCTTTGGCTCGTTTTTCATGCTTTTGACTGCCAATGTCTGTCTTTTTATCCTAATACTGCGGTACAAGGGTTGTTAAACGTCGTTTGTTGATCTCTTGTCTTTTGGTTTCAACATCTAAGTCTGTATTCTTGTCTTGTTTTGAATCTGGGTTTTCTTGTCTTTTTAAAATGAGGCGTGCTCGAAATGCCCCTACTGTAGATGCAGAACCTGATGATGGTGACCAATCATTTCAGGATGAGATTCTCCCTCCTGCCCCTCGACCTAGAGGTAGGGGTAGAGCTAGAGTGGCAACAGCTCAGAGGCAGGATCAGCCTCCAATAGAGCCTTAGATTCCAGCAGAGGATCCTGCAGTCTTTACAGTTAGCATGGTGGATATTAACCAAGGCTTGGTAGCTCTTAATTAGGCGATGCCCATTATGCAGTAGATGCTTCAGCAACAGACTTAGGGGATGTCAGATGCTGGTGTAGCCTTATTATACTCCAGAGTGGGGCGAGTTCACTTTGATGGTATTGGGGATGTGTTGGATTTCATTAATACCATCGAGTCCAGGACCAGATCTGGGTATTCTGACTACCAGAGGATTATGATTGTGGAGCTATCAGTCTTAGCAGCAGCTCAGGACTGGTTTATGTAGTCTATTCAGCCTTTTATGATGATGATGACATGGTTGGGATTTAAGGAGCGGTTTATGAGATTCTTCTGTCCTTCGTCTATGCAAGAGAACTATAGATGGCAGCTACTTAACATTGATAGGAGAGATCGATCAGTGGAGGACTATACTCGGGAGTTCTGCAAACTAATGAGGCAAGCTAAGGACGTGAGGCAGGATGTCACCAGGGTAGTAGAGCTGTATGTGACAAGATTAGGCCCAACCTATATTGGTATTCGACCAGAGGGTCATAGTCTCGAGAGTGTGGTAGAGGACGTGAGACAACTAGAGTGCAGACACATCCGACACGGCACAATACCTGACCCATATAATAGTGGCACTTTCAGACCTGTCCAGAGTGTGTAGCAGCCAGTATTTCAGATAGGCAGCTTGAGTTCTCAGTCAGTAGGCCCTTCTCAGTAGAGCAGATAGTTTAAGGCACATCAGACTGGTAGGCACCGCCTTACTCAGGATCGCAGGAGCAGTAGGGCTGCTAGATTTTGTGGTAGCACTAGCAGTAGTAGTGGGCAAAGCTCTGGGCATGGTAGTTCTGGGTCTGAAGCTAGTGCGTGTGCCATTTATAGTCGAGTGCAATAGGGTCCTTATCACTTGATGCCAGGAGCATGTTTTAGATGTGGTCAGTTTGAACATTTCGCTAGAGCTTGTCCAAACTATGGATTCCAGACATCTTTTGCTCAGGGATCTTCACCTATTGTTGTTCAGCCATTGCAGCAGGTGCCTCAACAGTATCAGGCACCCATGTACTCTCAGCATCGACCGATGTAGTATGCGAGCTAGCAGAGCTGAGGTAGAGGACAAACTCAACCATTCACTTCACAGCAGCCAAGACATGGTCAAGCTAGGGTCTTCACTTTGACTCCTCAGGATGCGCAGGCATCCAACGCTGTGGTAGCAGGTATTATTCTAGTCTGTTTCTTTAAGGCTAGAGTATTTGTAATATCCCAGATTTTTAAATATTTTTAAACTGCATTGGGATATGCAGTGTTAATAATTTTTGTATATATTTATGATTATTTTTATGAGTTGATATTTATTAAAGCTAATTTTTAATTATTTTATATTATTTTAAGTTCTTTACGTAAAATTTCCCCGGGAATGATATTTTCGGGGAAATTAAAATGTAAATAATTTAATATTGATTATTTTAAATAGTTTTATGAATTTGCATGAGTCCATGCACTATTTTAATTGTCGTATTAAAATATATACATGTACATGCATATATATACATATATTTAATAATTTTAGGGTTTATTAATTATTTTTAATTATGTATATATATATATATATATATATATTCTACACCAAAAATTCTACACCACATGATTTAAAATAATTAATATATATACATATACACATATTAATTACAATGAAAACTATATAATATATATATATATATATATATATATATATATATATATATATATATATATATATATATATATATATAACTTCTTCAAATTTACCATTTGTGCCATCCCCTTTCCTCTCAAACTCCCGATCACCTCCCTCACCATCACCATCGCTGCCAAGCTCCACCCCTACCATCGATGTGCCTCCCGGTGTGCCACCATCGTCCCCAGCCAGTTTCGCCACCAGCAGCACCCGTTTCTGACGTCTGTGAAGCTTGAAATAGCCAGAAGATCGAAACTCGAAACCATCACCGATCGAAGTGATTCTGGCCACCATTTTTGACACCTCCAGTCCCTATCTACTCCTTGAGCTCTAATGAGTGTGATTCCAAGATTTGCTTCACTTAAAATGGTCTAGATTTCCCTAGGTTTCGATTTTACAATTTCAGCCATTTAGGGTTCTCGAATTTTTTGAGCTTCAATTTGATTGATTCAAGAAAACTTCCTTCATAAATTTTGATTCTAGTAGCTTGATCTATACTCTGAAATTTTTGTGGAATTTTTGGAATTTATTTTGATTTTTGGGAATTTTTGATTATTTTATTATTATTTTCTAATTTTCAAAATTAATTAATTAAATTATGAAATTGTGTTTTATGGTAATTATAGGTGTTGAAATGCATTTTAGAAATTTATTGGTAATTTTTTTGAATTTTATATAATTATTTAAAATTTATTAAGTTTATGTAATTTTTGGAAAATTAGGTTAATTATGTGTTTTAGTGAAATTAATTGGTTAATTGAGTATATTTATTGATATTATTGAATTATATGTTGAGAAAATTAATTTTGTGTAATTATATTATTTTTGGTGAATTTTTTATTAATTTTAGTGAATTTATATATATAAGGGTATTTTGGTAATTTGACACTAAATTGACTAAAAATGTAATTAAATTGGTTTTAATGGTTATTTAATGTATAAAAATGATTTTTAAAAATTATTTAGTATTTTTAACTAATTAAAACTATTTTTTCATAAATTATTTTCAAATTATATATATATTATACGATTTTTCTATATAAATGAGTTTTTATCGGTTTTTAATAATTTTTAGGGTTAATTATGTAATTTGGATTTATAAAATGTATTTTTATTATAAAAGGGCATTTTAGTATTTTATAATTGTTATGTGAATTGTGGACCTCGGTCGGTAAATTATAGTTTAGAATCCAACCGAGGGATCGTGGTTGTGAATTTTGTGTTATTTTGAAGTGTGTTTTCTTTGCAGGACTGGCTCTACTCTTTGAGTAGAGAGATGTTCATTTTATAGGGGAGGTTCTGCCTAATTTTCAGTAGAATTCTGATAAAACGTGATGTCCAGTCAAATTTCTATTCTAATTCCATGTCTAAGATTCTAGATCGAGTCTTTAGAATCTGATAGATTTATTCTAATGTCATGTTGTCATTTGTTTGTTTAGTTGCGTTGAGATCGAGGCCTAGTGGACCAAGCCCGTCGGACCCATCTTATGGAGCACAATAACAATGAGTTGTTATTTTATATATATATATATATGTTTTAAAGCGCATGTTTTAGAAATGTATGGTTTATTTTGATAAAATATGCATAAATGATTTAATTAGTACTAAGGTTTATTTTTGGTATATTTTGATATATTTTAAATTATATGCATGTTTTGATTAAACATTTATACTTAAAATGTTTTTAAATATATTTCTAGTTTATTTTGCAATTATCTTGGATTTATTTGACGTATATATACTCGAAATATACCTGGTTTACTTTTGGTATATTTCTAGTATATATATGTTTTATGTTGCTATATGGAAGGAAATGTCACTAAGATGTACCACAGTATTATAGATACATCCGGGTGTCACTAAGATGTACCACAGTATTAGAGATTTATACTGGTGGGACGGACTGAAGAAGGATATTGTTGATTATATTGCCAAGTGCCTGACGTGTCAGCAAGTGAAAGCTGAACATCATAAGCCTTCTGGGAAGCTTCAGCCTCTTCCTATTCCCCAGTGGAAGTAGTAAATAATAGCTATGGATTTTGTGGTTGGTTTACCTCATTCTAAGGATGGATACAATTCCATCTGGGTGATTGTAGAAAGGTTGATGAAGTCTGCACATTTCTTACCTGTGAAAGCCACCTATTCTATAGCTAGATTGGCGAAGCTATATGTGAAGCATATTATGTGCCTTCATGGAGTACCTGTGTCCATTGTGTCAGACAGAGGTTCAATTTTTACCTCTCATTTTTAGCAGAAGTTACAGGAAGCGATGGGCACTAGATTGGACTTCAGTACTACTTTTCATCCTCAAACAGATGGTCAGTTTGAGAGGATGATCCAGACATTAGAAGATATGTTGAGGATGTGTGTTCTGGATTTGAGAGGTAGCTGGGATGATCATTTACCACTCGTTGAGTTTGCGTATAATAACAGCTACCATAGCAGTATTGGCATAGCACTATATGAGGCGTTATATGGAAGGAAATGTAGATCCCCTTTGAGTTGGGATGAGATTGGGGAGAGAGCTTTGACTGGACCTGAGATAGTTCAGAATGTTGCAAAGAAAGTCACTATGATTAAGCACAGATTAGAGACCGTAGTTAGTAAGTAGAAGAGTTATGCAGATCCTAAGCGCAGAGATGTAGAGTTTCAGATTAGAGACTTTATTTCCGATGAAGGGTGTTATTAGATTTGGCAAGAAGGGTAAGTTAGCACTGAGATATATCAGACCGTTTGAGATTCTGGAGAAAGTTGGCACTGTTGCATATCGGTTGGCTTTGCCCCCAAGTATGTCTCAAGTGCATCCGGTGTTTCATATCTCAATGCTGAGAAAGTACATATCAGAACCTTCACACATATTGTAGCCTAACAGCATATAAGTGAATGAAGATTTGACATTTGTGGAAGAACCTATGGCGATCATTGATTATCAAGTTCGACAGTTGCGGTCGAAACAGATTCTGATGGTCAAGGTTCTATGGCATAGCAACAGAGCTGAAGAGCGTACGTGGGAGACTAAAGCTGAGATGCAAGCTTCTTACCCGTATCTCTTCCCTTCTTGATCTTGTAATTATTCTTTTCTGGAATTTGGGGACGAATTCTTGTAAGGGGGGAAGACTGTAATATCCTGGATTTTTAAATATTTTTCAACTGCATCAGGATATATAGTGTTAATAATTTTTGTATATGATTATTTTTATGAGTTGATATTTGTTAAAGCTAATTTTTAATTATTTTATATTATTTTAAGTTCTTTACGTAAAATTTTCCTGGGAATGATATTTTCGGGGAAATTAAAACATAAATAATTTAATATTAATTGTTTTGAATAATTTTACGAATTTGCATGAGTCCATGCACTATTTTAATTGTCGTATTAAAATATATACATGTACATGCATATATATACATATATTTAATAATTTTAGGGTTTATTAATTATTTTTAGTTATGTATATATATATTATATAGTTGTCATTTTAATTAACATGTGTATATGTGTATATATATATATATATATATAACTTCTTCAAATTTACCATTTGTGCCATCCCCTTTCCTCTCAAACTCCCGATCACCTCCCTCACCATCATTGTCGCTGCCAAGCTCCAACCCTATCGTCGGTGTGCCTCCCAGTGTGCCACTATTGTCCCCAGCCAGTTCCGCCACTAGTAGCACCCGTTTTCAGCATCTGTGAAGCTTGAAATAGCCGAAAGATCGAAACTCAAAACCATCACCGATCGACATGATTCCGACCACCGTTTTTGACACCGCCAGTCTCTATCTTCTCCTTGAGCTCCGATGAGTGTGATTCCAAGCTTTTTTTCACTTAAAATGGTCGAGATTTCCCTAGGTTTCAATTTTACAATTTCAGCCATTTAGGGTTCTTGAATTTTTTGAGCTTTAATTTGATTTATTCAAGAAAAATCCCTTCACAAACTTTGATCCCAGTAGCTTAATCTATACTCTAAAATTTTTGTGGAATTTTTGGAATTTATTTTGATTTTTGGGAATTTTTGATTATTTTATTATTATTTTCTAATTTTCAAAATTAATTAATTAAATTATGAAATTGTGTTTTATGGTAATTATAGGTGTTAAAATGCATTTTAGAAATTTATTGGTAATTTTTGTGAATTTTATATAATTATTTGAAATTTATTAAGTTTATGTAATTTTTGGAAAAATAGGTTAATTATGTGTTTTAGTGAAATTAATTGGTTAATTGAGAGTATTTATTGATATTATTGAATTATATGTTGAGAAAATTAATTTTGAGTAATTATGTTATTTTTGGTGAATTTTTCATTAATTTTAGTGAATTTATATATATAGGGGTATTTTGGTAATTTGACACTAAATTGACTAAAAATGTAATTAAATTGATTTTAATAGTTATTTAAGGTATAAAAATGATTTTTACAAATAATTTAGTATTTTTTACTAATTAAAACTATTTTTCATAAATTATTTTCAAATTATATATATATTATACGATTTTTCTATATAAATGAGTTTTTATCGATTTTTAATAAGTTTTAGGGTTAATTATGTAATTTGGATTTATAAAATGTATTTTTATTATAAAAGGGCATTTCGGTATTTTATAATCATTCTGTGAATTATGGACCTCGGTCGATAAATTGTAGTTTGGAGTCCGAACGAGGGATTGTGGTTGTGAATTTTATGTTATTTCGAAGTATGTTTTCTTTGCAGGACCGGCTCTACTCTTTGAGTAGAGAGATGTCCATTTTACAGGGGAGGTTCTGTCAAATTTTCGGTAGAATTCTCATAAAACGTGATGTCCGGTCAAATTCTTATTCTAATTCCGTTTCTAAGATTATAGATCGAGTCTTTAGAATTCTGATAGATTTATTCTAATGTCATGTTGTCATTTGTTTGTTTAGTTGCACCAAGACCAAGGCCTAGTGGACCAGGCCCGTCGGACCCATCTCGTGGAGCACAATAACAGTGAGTTGTTATTTTATATATATATGTTTTAGGGCGCATGTTTTAGAAATGTATGATTTATTTTGATAAAATATGCATAAATGATTTAATTAGTACTAAGGTTTATTTTTGGTATATTTTGATATATTTTAAATTATATGCATGTTTTGATTAAACATTTATACTTAAAATATTGTTAAATATATTTCTAGTTTATTTTGCAATTATCTTGGATTTATTTGACGTATATATACTCAAAATATACCTAATTTACTTTTGGTATATTTCTAGTATATATATGGTTTACGTTGCTATTTTATTGAAATTCATGCATCATTTATTTATGAATGTATGTTTATTTAATAATGAAGGATATCAATAGAACGTGCTACCTAGTGGGCAGCACTATGATCGAGTACGTACCGGTACGCCGATAGCATTTAGGCTATATTACTAACCTATTTATGGATATTGATTGGATTGATTGATTTATTTGATGTGTGATATGATTTGGGAGTGTGATTGCTAGAGCTCGGTTGACCAAGTGTCTCGGGGCCAATCGCACTGACAGTCAGACTGCTGGAGCTCGGTTGACTTAGTGTCTTGGGGCCAGTCTACTGTCCAAATGGAATAAGTGAATATATTTGGAATAAGTGAGCCTATATGGCTAGATTGTTGTCTAACACTGTTTGAGGTTGCAATTTTCTAGGGTTCTATTTGATCCTTCATAAACAATGATTTTCAAAAAATATATAAAAATGATTTTGCTGCATCTGTGTGTATTTGCTTATATATATATTTATTATATATACTATTGAATGTGTGCATCATCATTTAGCTATGCATGTATATATATTATAACAATTCACTCAGTGAGGTCTGACTCTCCTCCGTTGATTATTTTTTCAGGAGAGTCATCATCTTCAGACCTCAGTAGCAGATCCATATGCTAGATTTCTTCCGCCCCGGCTTCACTATTTAAACTGCTTATCTAAGTTTTATTTTATAATCTAGACACTGCAGTAGTTGTAAATAGTTATGGAGTTTATGTATTATATTGTGTGAGTTATGTATTTCAAGTATTTGAACTGGAACTTATATTAAAAGTTTATTTATATGTGAAATGAGATATTCTATTTAATTTCTTTTGGGTGGATTATTATTTCAATATTTATGATTTTATTTCCGCTGCTGAATATATTATTTATGTTATTATTATTATTGCATGTTTTATTTTATTTTAAGGCTTGCTACAGGTTCCGGATTCAAAAGAATTCTCGTTCCCTAGCACCAGTCATGGCCTCTGTTTTGGGTTGTGACAGTATTATTTGATCTAGGTGCTACATGTTCATTTGTATCTCCTTTGTTTGCTTTGAAAGTGGCTTGTCTTCCTTCCAATATGAGTTTTCCTCTGTCTATTTCAACTCTACTTAGTGATGAGTTGGAGACAGACATTTTCTTTCCATCTTATCCCGTGTTAGTGGAGGGTAGAGAATTATTGGCAGACTTGGTCCTTTTGGATGTGATTAAGTTTGATGTGATTCTTGGAATGGATTGGTTGTCCCAGTATTATGCTTATGTGGATTGTCGAGCAAAGGAAGTAATTTTCAGAATTCCTGGTGATGAGGAATTCAGATTCAGAGGTACTGAGAGTTCCATGTCCCGTATTCTTATTTCTGCCATTACAGCTAGGAAGATGCTTAGTAGAGGATGTCAGGGCTATCTAGCTGTAGTTAGAGATGTTCAAGCAGAAATGGGATCAGTGGAGAGGGTACCAGTAGTACGTGAATTTGCAGATGTTTTTCCAGAGGAGTTACCTAGATTGCAGCTGGATAGAGAGATAGAATTCTATATTGATGTTGTCCCAGGTACAAATCCTATCTCTATGCCACCTTATAGGATGGCACCTAAGCTGAAAGAGTTAAAAGAGCAATTGCAAGAATTATTAGATAAAGGGTTCATTCAGCCTAGTACATCTCCTTGGGGTGCTCCGGTTCTCTTTGTAAAGAAGAAGGCTGGTAGTCTTTGACTCTGTATTGACTACAGACAGCTGAATAAGGTTACCATTAAGAACAAGTATCCACTCCCCAGGATTGATGATTTGTTTGACCAGTTACAAGGAGCTCAACATTTCTCTAAGATTGACTTGAGATCTGGGTATCATCAGTTGAGGATTAGAAGGGAGGATATACCTAAGTCAGCATTTCGGACTAGATATGGCCATTATGAGTTCTTAGTGATGTCCTTTAGGTTGTCTAATGCCCCAGTAGCCTTTATGGACTTGATGAACAGGGTGTTTAGGCCATACTTAGATCAATTTGTGATTGTGTTTATTGATGATATTCTGATCTATTCAAAGAATAGGGTGGAGCATGCGATGCATCTGAGATTGGTGCTGCAGAATTTGAGAGAGCACTAGTTATATACTAAGTTTTCAAAATGTGAGTTCTAGTTAGACCAAATGGAATTCTTAGGCCATGTGGTGTCTAAAGATGGCATTCGGGTGGATCCCAAGAAGATAGAGGTGATTACTGAATGGCTAAGACTTACAATGGTTACTAAAGTGAGAAGTTTGCTAGGTTTAGCAGGCTATTACAGGAGATTTGTGAAGGATTTTTCTAAGATTACTGCACCTTTGACTAGACTAACCTAGAAGAATGTTAGATTTATGTGGACTAATAGATGTGAGGAGCATTTCCAGTTGCTTAAGGATTTATTGACTTTAGCTCTAGTATTAACATTACCTTCTAGTGATGATGGATACATGGTGTATTGTGATACTCCCCGTGTAGGTTTAGGATGTGTGCTAATGCAAAATGACAGAGTGGTTGCTTATGTTTCGAGGCAATTGAAGAAGCACGAGCAGAATTATCCCACTCATGATCTAGAGATGGCAGCAATTTTATTTGCACTAAAGATCTAGAGGCATTATCTGTACGATGTCACTTGTGAGATCTACATCAACCACAAGAGCTTAAAGTGTATCTTCGAGCAGAGGGATTTGAACTTAAGGCAAAGAATATGGATGGAACTTCTGAAAGACTACGATTATTTGATTCTTTACCATCCAGGCAAGGCGAATGTAATAGCTAATGCGTTGGCAAAGCAAGCTCAGGTTTTCCTCCAAGTATGTAACCAAAACCCTTTTTTTTCTTTGCCTTAACTTTTACCTAAGCCACCCTCTTAGGCTATCAACTTAGTAAGCTTGCCCTAATTTTTGCCTAGGTTGCCACTTTGGATTTTCAACTTAGCAGGCTTTCATTTTTTTTTATTTATTTTTGTATTTTGTAGATCTAGTTACAAGAGAAGCTGAGCTTGCTTGTTGTTCCTGCTAACTCCTTATCATATAAGCTTTATTAACTACAATCTCACCCAATGAAGGTGAAGGACAGACATACTATAGACCAATGGGTGAACTGGTTATAGGGCGTTACAAATGTTAAGATTACATGGATCTGCCCCTGGTGGAAGCTAAAGTTTATGACCCTTGACCTATATGTTCACTGTGTTCCCATCCCAAGGTTGCATTTCTCAACTTTCTTTTTTCCTTCCCGCCTTTGTCGTAATATGGCTGACCACAATTCATAGTTACCGCTATGACTGACTTTGAAGGCTTTCCCCTCAGATAAGATTTTTTAGATAGGGTCAAGGATTTATGGCCTCATAGGATTCTTGAGCGGAATGTACACTTGGATGTTGATAGAGCTACTAATGATAATTATAAGACCTGGGTTATGGTACAAGCTACAGAGCCATCATGATTCTCTAGATACAAGAGGACTCAAACTTTGCATGATGAGTCACAAAAGAAGAAACACACACATCAATAGGAATTAGTCTCATTGAGCTGATTTGAAGCTTTCATGTTTTGTTTTCCATTTTAGTACTTATGCATTATAAATAAGATAGAACATGTAATGTTAAAACAAAAATTTAATTTCAAGAGGATTCATTAATTAGGGCTAAAATGAGTACATTTATTACATCACATGATATAATTCATGTTATCAACTAGTCCTTTCGAAATTTTTAGTTGAATATTTTTCTCTCCCATTTATTTACCCTAATTTTTTGCCTGACTAGCCCTTTGTGGGTTTTCTAGCTAGTGGGACCATTTCTTTCATTTTTATTCCCTAATTTTTGCCTACAAACCCTTTACGGGTTTTCTAAACAACGGAAATGTCCTAACTTTTGTCTGACTAGCCTTTTCAGGTTTTCTAATCAACGAAATTTATTTTCTTTATACTACTTATATTTTATTTTTTTACGATAGTATTTCTTGAGGTGATTCAGGTTAACAGGTGTAATAACCCGAATATTTTTAAACTATATTTTTTTATATATAAATATTGAGGTTTCAACGATATTAATTATCTTTATTTTATATTGTTATAATTGTGAGATTAAAATTATTATATTTAAGTACTAAATTTAAAATTTTATTGAGATCTATTATTAATATTATTTTTACATCATTTTATTTTATGCACATACTTTATTATTTTAATTGTCCAAATATTTATTTATAGCATTATTTTACTAGAGTTAGTATTATTATTATTGTTGTTGTATATATATATGTGTGTGTGTGTGTGTGTGTGTGTGTGTGTGTGTGTGTGTGTGTGTGTGTATATGTACATTACTTAAACTACTATAAATATATGTATATATATTAGTGTTTTTTTTTCAGACCAAATAGTAGGTCAAAAAGCTTTGTTTTCGAGTAAAAAAAAAATGTCTCTCCTTCCTTACAATTCTCTTATTTTCTTCCCCTGTCACCCTCTTCCTTCTGCGCATGACAGGCCACTCTTTTCCCTTCACTGTGCCTTCGCGTGCACTGCCATCTTCCGTAGATGCTTCTTCTCCTCCTTGTTGTCCCTGCACAGCAGCCTTCTCTTCCTTTTCCTTGTGCCAAACAGCAGTAGCGGAAGCAGCAGCAGGTCTAGCAGTGTGAAGCAGCAGCAGATCAGCAGTCCTGGTTCCTTCAACAGCCCTTCCTTGCATCTAATTTTTAGTTGTAGGTGAGTTTTAGGTTAGTTAGTTAGAATTGTTGTAGTTGATTTCTAATTGATCTTGGTGGTTAGGTAGTTGATTTTAGTTAGTTGTCAGGTTGATTTTTAGTTGTTTAGGGTTGTGATTAGTTACTTTAGTTGATTTTGTGTTGATTTAATATTTGTGCTGATTTTTATTATATTTACTAATTACCTAGAATTTTAATTTAATTATGTGGTTAATTTTTGAGTTGATCTATACTCATATTAATGGATCTAAATTAATTGGGGTTAATTTTAGTTAAGAGTATATCAAAATTAATTTAGATTAATTAAATTGATTTTTATGGAATTTTTGTATAAATTATCAAAAATTATTTTATCACTACTAAAATTACTAACATAATATACTAACACTAATTAATTCAAATATTCAACCAAAAATAATTAATTAACCACATTAACAAAATATACATAAAACTTAAAACACCTAAATAAATATACAAAAATTCTATAAAAATCAATTTAATTAATCTAAATTAATTTTGATATACTCTTAACCAAAATTCACCCCAATTAATATAGATCCACTAATATAAGTATTGATCAACTCAAAAATTAACCACATAATTAAAATAAAATTCTGGGTAATTAGTAAATATTATAAAAATCAACACAAATATTAGATCAACATAAAATCAACTAAATCAACTAACAACAGCCTTAAACAACTAAACATCAACTAGAAACTAACTAAAAACAATCAGAAACTAACTAAAATCAACTAGAAACTAACTAAAATCAATCATAAAACTGCTACCTTTAACCCATCAACTCACTAAAAACAGAGTCAAGGGCAGAAGGAAGGTTGTTGTTGCTGCTGTGTGCGACTTCAACAGCTCCAGATGGTCTCCTTCAACAGCTGCCAATGTCCAGATGAAGAGGGAGGTGTTGGTGGTTGTCTGGTAGTGAGGTGTGATGGTTTGGTGGTGGGGTGTGGTGCTGCTTGGCATGAGGAAGGAGCAGGAACAGTGACAGGAAGAAGAAGAAGAAGATGGCGGGGAGAGAGAAAGAAAAGAAGAAAAAAATTTGTAGGGGAAGGGAAAAAAAATTGATGACCAGTAAGGATGCTTTTGACCAACTCTTTGGTTTAATATATATATATATATATATATATATATATATATATATATATATATATATACACAACAAAAATAATAATATTAGCACTAGTTAAAATAACTCTACAAATAATAATAATAATAATAATAATAATAATAATAATAATAATAATGCCATGTATAAAATATTAGGACAATTAAAATAATAAAGTATGTGCATAAATTAAAATGATGTAAAAATAATAATATCATTAGTTCTTGAATAAAATTTTAAATTTAGTACTTAAACATAATAATTTTAATCTCACAATTATAACAATATAAAATAAAGATAATTATTATCATTAAAACCTCAATATTTATATATAAAAAAATATATAGTTTAAAATATTCGATTGTTACATATCCCTATCTTTTCATTAAAATTTTGCATCTTTTATTTATTAAAAATTCAAGGACGAATTTCTTTTAAGGGGGAAGATTGTAATAATCTGAATTTTTATAAATTAGATTAGGAAATTAAATTATGAGATTTGTAATGTTAATAATTATTTTTATTTTATATTATTTTATTAAATTGTGATATTTGATTATTTGTGAAAATTAAATAAATTTCCAGTGTTATTATTTAATTCATTAAATATGGCGTTGTTGTTGTTGTTGTTGTTATTATTATTATTATTATTATTATTATTATTATTATTATTATTATTATTATTATTATTATTATTATTATTATTATTATTATTATTATTATTATTATTATTATTATTATTATTTACCAAATCAAATTATGGATTTTAATGATTAAATTTAAGTTATAGTTATTAAAATATTAATAAATAAAATAAATAAAATTTATTTATTTTTATTATTTTTTCCCCACTTTTTATTTCTCTCCCCTCCTTTTCTTTTCTTTCTTTTCTTTTCTTTTTTTCTTCCTTCTTTTAGTTTTCTCTTTCTTTCTCGTTTTCTTTTTCCTCCTCTCCGATTCTATCAATCACCACCACACCACTAGCAGTATGCCGAACTACCTTCTCCACGTCATTACCCCACTGTTCGCACCCCAACTATATTGCGCCTTCTGGTTGTCTTCCTCGCGCGCAATCGCTTAGTGGCCAAAAAGAGGGAGGAAGGTCGGTGCAATTCCGCCAAGCATTCTGGCCAAGCTTAGGCTCAAATAGAAGCTCTCAACTCGGGCTTCGATAATCCTCGATCCATTTTGAGAAATTCAATCAGTAACAACTCCAATTTCTCAAATTTTAATTTTGGTTATTTTTGGTTTAATTGTGAATTTGAATGTCAATTTCATTTTTATTTGATATTGATTCTTTAGAACAGATTAATGTGGATGTTGTAAGGTTTTCGAAAATAATTTTTATGAATTTTTTGAATTCTCAGGGTCTCAGGTTACTGTTCATGACACTGTTCTCGAGGCCAGAGAATTTTTATATTTTTAATAAATTCTACTAATTATTTAAGTAAATTTTGTTAAAGATGTTTATTAAAATTTTGTACCGAATTTTTATTATACATTTCTGAATGTTTATGTCGAAAATGAATATTTGGAAAAATTAGTATAAATTAGTAAATTTTATATTTTAACTAAAATTATTGTGAATTTTTATGTTTTGGATAGTTTTTGAGTAATAAATAATATCAAAATAATTTTTATGAATTAATTCCTATTTTTATCTAATTATTAGTAATTATCGGAATAATATCTGAATAACAATTGTATTTATGATTTTAAGATTTAAATGAGCTTTGGGTTGCTTAATTATATAATTGAATAATTTAAATGATTATCAGTAATTAAATGCTATTTAATTTTGAAAATTAGAATAATGGCTTTTATAATATAATTTGATTATTAATATTAATTTTATTATTTATTTTGTAAATAAATATCTTTTATATTTTTATTGTGTAAATAAATTAATTTTGATATTTAAATGGAATTTTATTGTTTTTAAATTGTAATTTCTGAAATTGGTTCTGAGTTGGGCATAAAATGTAGTTTGGGGGCCCAACCCAAGATTTGGAGTTGCTACTAGTATTTGAAGTGTTTTTCTGTGCAGAATTGACTCTACTTTTGTAGAGAGATGCTCATTTTATAGAGGAGACTCTATCAAAATTTTGGTAGATTTCTCATAAAATGTGACATTGGGTCAAGTTTAATAGAGTTGTATTCTTAATCGAGTCTCTCTTTATAGGATTTATAGGATTTCTGTTTTTAATTCCTTTTTTTTATTTCTTTTCTTTAGTCGCACTTTCAGTCAAGTCGACAAGTCGGGGTTGAGCGTGACTTCATAGAGTAGCGCATTCAACCTATAAGTTAATAACTGAACTATGTGTAGGATATTTTATATTAAAATATAAATTCATTAATTATAATAAAAAGGGAGAATTTAATAAAAGAATTATATATATATATATATACTTGGATTAAATTCTCCTTTTATTTGCTATGTTGTATACGTTTATATTAAATTTTCATATGATTAGTTAATTGTTATTTTATTTTTTTATTGTAATTTACTTTTATTTATTTTAAAATGAACTACGGTAGAACGGGTTACGTGATGGATTTCATCAGGACTGTGTATGCACCAGTAGGATTGAGAATGAGTGTTGGTGGTTATAAGACTCGGTGATACTTTGCTCTTGGGCGTGATTTATAATTTATTGGGGTCGGTAGCTCAGTGATGTTTTGCTCTTAGGAATTGCCAATAAATGTTAGTTTAAGTGATTTGACTGCAGTTGATAGCTTAGTGGATGTTTTACCCTCAGAAACTGACAGTTTTTGAATTTTTAAGAGAGCCGAAAGGTTATTAGAATTGTGAATTAGAGTTCTACCTAGTTTTTCTTATAAAAATGATTTAAAAGAGTTTATTTTATAAATTTTATGATTTCAAATACTTTATTTCGGTAAAAGAGAATTTCAATAAATCAAATGTTTTATATTATAAATTATAAATTTTATATTTCATAAAAATATTTTTTTAAAGGAATTTTCACACTACATACATTTCTTTTATTAACTTATTTAGTGAGATCTAACTCTCCTCAATTATTTTGTTTAGGATTTTGGGAGTTTTCAGTTAGTCCGCCTACTTTACATCGAGTCCGCCTACTTTACATCGGGTTTTTTCTTCTCCGACAATTTTATGTAGGTCTATATGACATATATGTAATATCCCGTGTTTTTTAAAAATATTTTTACACTGTACCGGGATATACAGTGTCAATAATTTTTATGCATTATACGATATTTTTATGAGTTAATATGTATTTTAAACCTATTTTAATTACTGTCTATTATTTTCAGTATTTTACGTAAAATTTTCCCGGGACTTTCATTTTCGGGGAAATTTCCACGTAAACAATGTATTATTAATTATTTTAAATGTATTTACGGGTTTGCATGAACTCATACATATTTTTAAATTATTAAATAAAGCCTGTGTGTGTATATTTATTTAATTAGGGTTTATTATTACCCTAATATTTTATTATTTATTTATTATTATTTGATTATTTTATTTATTATTAAATTATTAAAATTTATTATTTTATTATTAATTATTTATTAATATTTAATTTTTTTAATTTTTTTTCTTTTTTTTTTCTTTTTTTTTCTTTTCCTTTTTCTTTCTTTTTCTTTTTCTTTTTCTTTCCTTTTCTTTCTTTTTCTTTTTCTTCTTCTTCTTCTTTCTCTCCTGCGCCCGACGCCGACCACCATTTTCTCACCGCCGTTTCTCCCTCCTCCGGCCACCGTTTTCGACACCGCCGGTCTCTATCTTCTCCTTGAGCTCCGGTGAGTGTTATTCTAGCTTTGGTTTGAGCTAAAATGGTCTAGAATCGCTTAGGTTTCGATTTGAAAATTTCGGCCTCTTTGGGTTTTCGATTTTTTTGAGCTTCGATTTGGATGATTCATGGAAAATTCCTTCACAAATGTTGTTCCTGGTAGCTTAATCTTCATGTATGAATTTTTATAGAATTTTTGGAGATTGTTTGGATTTTTGGGTATTTTTGAATATTTTAATATTATTTTCTAATTTTCGGAAATTAATTATTTAAATTATGAAATTGGAGTTTATGGTTGAATTAGGTGTTGAAATGAATTATAGAAATTTATTTGGAATTTTTATGAATTTCCAAGTATTTATTTTTAATTATTGAAGTTTATGTGATTTTGTAAAATTAAGTTAATTGTGTTTTAAATTGAATTTAATTGGTTAATTGGGTTTAATTATTGATATTATTGATAAATATGTTGAGAAAATTAATTTTGGATAATTGTATGATTTTTGGTGAATTTTTGAAGTAATTTAGGTATATATATATATAGGGGTATTTTGGTAATTTTACCCTAAATTGTCTAAAAATGTAATTTAATTGGTTTTAATATTTATTTAAGGTATAAAAATGATTTCTACAAAATATTTACTATTTTTAACTAATTAAAACTATTTTTCGGGAATTATTTTCAATTATATATATAATATACGGTTTTTCTAATAAAATGAGTTTTAATCGGTTTTTATAGTGTTTCAAGGTTAATTATGTAATTTCTACGTATGATATGTATTTTTGTGATTTAAGGATATTTTTGTTGTATCTGGAATATATATTCTGTGTTTGTAGACCCCGGTCGGTGGACTGTAGTTTGGAGTTCGACCGTGGGATTTTGATTGTGTTGAGCTTGTATTTCGAAGTGTATTTTCTTTGCAGGGTCGGCTCTACTCTTTTGAGTAGAGAGATGTCCGTTTTACAGGGGAGGTTCTGCCGGATTTCCGGTAGAATTCTCGTAAAACGTGATATCCAGTCGAACCCTAATTTTCGATTCTGTGTTGAATACTCTAGATTTAATTCTAGGATTTCTGTTAGGGTTATTCTGATGTCGATTAATTATTTCTTGTTTAGTTGCGCCGAGACCGAGGGTTAGTGGACCAGGCCCGTCGGACCCGTCTCGTGGAGCGCATTAGGTGAGTTACTATATTATATATATATGCTTAGGATGCATGATTTAGAAAATGCATGTTTTATTTTGACTGAATATGCATAAATAATGTGATTTATATTCAAGTATATTTTTGGTATATTTTTGGTATATAATAAATTATATACATGTTTTATTAATAAAATATATTTAAAATGTTTTTAAATATATTTTTAGTTTAATTCATGATTTGATTGGATTCATTTGACATATATATACTCAAAATATACCTGGTTTATGTTTGGAATATTTTCGGTATATATATGGTTTATATTGCTATTTCATTTATATCCATGCATCATTTATTTTTGTGAATGAATGTTTTATATTTAAGAATGAAGGATATCAATAGAACGTGCTACCTAGTGGGCAGCACTAGGACCGAGTACGTACCGGTACGCCTATAGCTTTAGGCTATATTACTGACTATTTATGGATATCGATTTGATTATGATTATTGATATATGTGAGATGTGGTTTGTGGGTGTGATTGCTGGAGCTCGGTTGACCAAGTGTCTCGGGGCCAATCACACTGGCAGTCAGACTGCTGGAGCTCGGTTGACTTAGTGTCTCGGGGCCAGTCTACTGTCCATATGGATTAAGTGGATATATTTGGAATAAGTGAGCCTGTATGGCTAGAGTGTTGTTTAACACTATTTTTTTCTGAGGTTGCGATATTCTAGGGTTCTATGTGATCCTTCATAAAAATTGATTTTCAGACAAAATATATAAAATGATTTTTCTGCATCTGTATGAACTTGCCTGTATATATACATATTACTCATACACTGTTGACTGTATGCATTATCACTTAGAGTGTATGTATATGTATTATAGTAATTCACTCAGTGAGGTCTGACTCCCCTCCGTTGACTATTTTTCAGGAGAGTCAACTTCCTCAGACCTCAGTAGCAGGTCGATACGCCGGATTTCTTCCGCCCCGGCTTCTTTATGTAAATTGTATACTTGAGTCTTATTTATTTTATCTAGACACTGCAGTAGTTGTGATTTTCAGTAGTTGTGAATAAAAATGTTGGATTTCATGTATTTGTTTTAAAGAGATGTGTTATAGTAAAACTGGATTTGTATAAAGATTATACATTTATGAGATTATATATGCGATGTAATGAGTTTTGAATTGAATCCAGTTGATATGGATGATATTGTAATATTTATGATTTTTATTTTCCGCTGCATATTATATTTTTATGGTTATTATTGCATATTTATTTTATTTTTAGGCTTGCTACGGGTTCCGGATTCGAAAGAATTCCCGTTCCCTAGCGCCGGTCATGGCCCCTATTTTGGGTCGTGACAAAGTTGGTATCAGAGCAAAGTTCGTTTCAGAGTGGAGTTCTGTGTCAGGGCTTAGTTATGTGAGTTGTGGCCCTAGTTTTAAAGTTGTGTTTTCTGTTGGACTACTGCAGTGTATTAGGTTCGAGTATGTCTTGATGAGTATTCCTTGCTGTAGTTTTCAGCGTTATTCCTCCGTTGTCTGTTTTGTCTGAATTTTTCCGTTTGTCTTTTCAGAATGAGGAGGCGAGCGCGTGTCGCTCCACCGGTCGTTGAGGCCGAGGATGATGAGTCTTTTCAGGACGAGGTTTTACCTCCTGAGCAGCCAGTTAGACATAGAGGTCGTGGCAGGGGTAGACCTCGAGGAGCGGCAGGTCGCCGTAGGTAGAGAGAGTTACAGGATGAGGAGCCTGTTGAGCCTGAGTTTGATGTTCCTGTTCCTCTAGTTGTTCAGCCTGTTCAGCCTGCCTATCAGCAGGGTATGTCTGACCCTGAGGCAGCTTTGTTCTATGCCAGAGTTGGCAGGATTGCTTTTGATGGGACTTCTGATCCTTTAGATTTTCTGCATGCGATTGAGACTAGGACTCGGACTGCTCATACCGAGTACCAGAGGATCATGATCGTTGAGTTGTCTGTCGAGGGACCAGCCTTGGATTGGTTTATTCAGATGATCCAGCCCTATATGATGACGATGACCTGGGCTCAGTTTCGAGAGCGATTCATTAGGAGATTTTGTCCAGAGCCTCTTCGTTTGAGTTATCGTCTCCGATTGACTAGTATTTCTCGTGGAGATCGATCAGTAGAGGAGTATACCCGAGAGTTTCTTCGTCTGGGTAGATATGCTGAGGATCTGATGCGAGATCAGTATTTCGCTATTACTACCTATGTTACTGGTTTGGGTTCAGCTTTTGCTGGTATGCCTACAGCAGGTCTTACTCTGGAGTCGGTGATTGAGCTAGCTAAGGAGATCGAGCTGAGGTTAGTTAGGCAGGGAGCGATGCCTGATTATTACCAGTTGGGAGTTCAGTCGAGTGGATTGCAGGCTACTCCATATTCGAGTTTTCATGTTGGTTCGAGTAGTCAACAGTGAGGTTCGACTCAGTAGAGTCAGAGACAGCAGCAACGAGTGCATCAGAGCAGTAGACATGGTCGTGGAGGTCAGCGTAGATCGTTCAGATTTGGGTAAGGTGCTTCGAGCAGCAGCAGTGGTCGTAGTTCTGGATCAGCGGCCAGTGTTTGTCAGACTTGTGGTAGAGTCCATCAGGGACCGTGTTATCTGACACCGTTGACATGTTTCAGATGCGGGCAGATAGGACATTTTGCCAGATCGTGTCCTTATTCCGGGTATCAGCAGCAGCAGATTCTGCGATTCCCACAGCAGTCGATTGCTAGTGCAGCACCTGTGCCATTTCAGTTACCACCAGCTCAGCATCAGAGTTCTACTCAGTTTGTTCCACAGCAGAGTCGTGGTAGAGGTACGAGAGGAGGTACCCGAGGTGTTGGCCAGGCTTCTACCAGTCAGCAGGGAGGTCGAGGCCAGGCCAGAGTTTTTCATCTGACTCAGCAGGATGCTCAGGCATCTAATGCAGTCGTGGCAGGTATTCTTTCTGTTTGTTACCTGGATGCTTTGGTTTTGTTTGATCCGGGTGCCACGCATTCATTTGTTTCTCCCATTTTTGCTTCTAAATCTTGTTGGCAAGCTTCGAGGATGGCTTTTCCCTTGTCTGTTGCCACTCCTCTGAGCGATTCTTTGGACGCCGATATTGTTCTTTCTGGTTGTCCAGTTCTCGTGGGAGATAGAGAATTACCCGCTGATTTGATTTTGTTGGATGTGATGGAGTTTGATGTTATTTTGGGAATGGATTGGTTATCCCAGCATTATGCCGTGGTTGATTGCAGGAATAAGGAGGTGATTTTCAGAATTCTTGGTGAAGTAGAATTTAAGTTTGTTGGTGACAGGAGTTCAGCACCTCAGAATCTTATTTCTGTTATTTCAGCTAGGAAGTTGTTGAGGAAAGGTTGTCAGGGGTTTTTGGCATTGGTTAGGGATACGTCAGTGGAGAAGTTGTCACTCACAGATGTTCCGGTTGCTTGTGAGTTTCCTGATGTTTTTCCCGAGGAGTTGCCAGGTTTACCACCTCATAGAGAGATTGAGTTATGTATTGATGTGGTTCCAGGTACTACTCCTATATCTATGCCACCTTATCGTATGGCTCCTGCAGAGTTGAGAGAGTTAAAGGAGCAATTGCAAGAGTTGTTGGATAAAGGTTTTATCAGACCTAGTGTTTCCCCTTGGGGTGCACCAGTCTTGTTTGTGAAGAAGAAGGATGGTACCCTGAGACTGTGCATTGACTACAGAGAGCTTAACAAGGTGACAGTGAAGAACAAGTATCCTCTCCCGAGGATAGATGATTTGTTTGATCAGCTCCAGGGTGCACAATTCTTTTCTAAGGTTGACTTGAGGTCGGGTTATCATCAGCTGCGGATCAGTGAAGCTGATATTCCTAAGACAGCATTCCGCACTCGATATGGTCATTATGAGTTTCTGGTGATGTCTTTTGGTTTGACTAATGCACCAGCAACTTTTATGGACCTGATGAACAGAGTATTCAGACCGTATGTGGATCAGTTTGTGGTAGTCTTCATTGATGATATACTAGTTTATTCGAGGAGTATGGAAGAGCACGTATATCACTTGAGGATTGTACTACAGACACTAAGAGATCATCAGCTTTATGCTAAATTCTCGAAGTGTGATTTCTGGATGGAGAGTGTTTCTTTTCTTGGACACGTAGTGTCTAAAGAAGGTATTCAGGTTGATCCACAGAAGGTTGAAGCAGTATCTGAGTGGCCTAGACCTACTTCAGTTACTGAGATTCGGAGTTTTCTGGGTTTAGCCGGGTATTATAGGCGGTTTGTGCAGGATTTTTCCAGGATTGCAGCCCCTATGACTCGCTTGACTCAGAAGAATGTTAGATTCGAGTGGTCAGAAGCTTGTGAGAATAGTTTTCAGTTGTTGAAGGAGAAGTTGACCACAGCGCCAGTATTAGCTTTGCCTAATAGTGTGGATAAGTTCACAGTTTACTGTGATGCCTCTAGAATTGGTTTTGGTTGTGTGTTGATGCAGAATGGAAGGGTGATAGCCTATGCTTCGAGGCAGTTGAAGAAGCATGAGCAGAACTATCCTACACATGATCTGGAGATGGCTGCAGTGATCTTTGCTTTGAAGATTTGGAGACATTATTTGTACGGGGTGACTTGTGAGATATTTACTGATCACAAGAGCCTTAAGTACATTTTTCAGCAGCGAGATTTGAATTTGAGGCAGAGAAGATGGTTGGAACTGTTGAAGGATTATGATTGCGAGATTCTTTACCATCCGGGTAAAGCTAATGTGGTAGCAAATGCCTTGAGTAGGAAGTCCTCAGGTAGTCTTGCTCACATCGGTGTTGAGAGGAGACCATTGATCCAGGAGTTGCATCTGATGGTGGATCAAGGTCTGATGATGAAGATCAGTAGATCAGGTGGACTATTAGCTCAATTTAAAGTACGATCTGTACTGAGGGATAGGATTAAAGCAGCTCAGAGCCGAGATCCTATTCTGGAAGAGCTTGCAGAGAATGTCAGAGCAGGGAAGTTCACTGATTTCACACTCGATGATGATGGTGTGTTGTGGATCAATGGTAGATTGTGTGTTCCTGATGTGGATGATTTGAGAGAAGAGATTTTAGAGGAAGCACATTCTACAGCCTACAGCGTTCATCCTGGTGTTACTAAGATGTACCACAGTATCAGAGATCTATACTGGTGGGATGGATTGAAGAAGGATGTTGCTGATTATGTTGCTAAGTGCTTGACTTGTCAGCAAGTGAAAGCCGAACATCAGAAGCCTTCTGGGAAGCTTCAGCCTCTTCCTATTCCCGAGTGGAAGTGGGAAAGGATAGCTATGGATTTTGTGGTCGGTTTACCTCGTTCGAAGGATGGATACGATTCCATCTGGGTGATTGTAGACAGATTGACGAATTCTGCACATTTCTTGCCTGTGAAAGCCACATATTCAGTTGCTAGATTGGCGAAGTTGTACGTGAAGCATATTGTATGCCTTCATGGAGTACCTATGTCCATTGTGTCAGACAGAGGTTCGGTGTTTACTTCTCGTTTTTGGCAGAAGTTACAGGAAGCGATGGGCACTAGGTTGGATTTCAGTACTGCTTTTCATCCTCAGACAGATGGTCAGTCTGAGAGGACGATCCAGACACTAGAAGATATGTTGAGGATGTGTGTCTTGGATTTGGGAGGTAGCTGGGATGATCATTTGTCGCTTGTTGAGTTTGCATATAATAACAGCTACCATAGCAGTATTGGTATGGCACCGTATGAGGCGTTGTATGGAAGGAAGTGTAGATCCCCGTTGAGTTGGGATGAGATTGGTGAGAGAGCTTTGACTGGACCAGAGATGGTTCAGGATGCTGCAGAGAAAGTCACCATGATCAAGCGCAGGTTAGAGACCGCAGTTAGCAGACAGAAGAGTTATGCGGATCCTAGGCGCAGAGATGTGGAGTTTCAGGTTGGAGATTTCGTTTTTCTGAAAGTATCTCCGATGAAGGGTGTAATGAGATTTGGCAGGAAGGGTAAGTTAGCACCGAGATATATTGGACCGTTTGAGATTTTGGAGAGAATTGGCACTGTTGCATATCGGTTGGATTTGCCTCCGAGTATGTCACAGGTGCATCCAGTATTTCATATCTCGATGTTGAGGAAGTATATCTCGGATCCTTCACACGTGTTGCAACCTGATAATGTGGAAGTGAGTGAAGATTTGACTTTTGTGGAAGAACCTGTGGCGATCGTTGATTTTCAAGTTCGACAGTTGCGATCGAAGCAGATTCCGATGGTCAAGGTTTTATGGCGTAGCGACAGAGTTGAAGAGCATACGTGGGAGACTGAAGCTGAGATGCGAGCTTCTTACCCGTATCTCTTTCCTTCCTGATTCTGTAATCTTGTTTTTAGAATTCGGGGACGAATTCTTGTAAGGGGGGAAGACTGTAATATCCCGTGTTTTTTAAAAATATTTTTACACTGTACCGGGATATACAGTGTCAATAATTTTTATGCATTATACGATATTTTTATGAGTTAATATGTATTTTAAACCTATTTTAATTACTGTCTATTATTTTCAGTATTTTACGTAAAATTTTCCCGGGACTTTCATTTTCGGGGAAATTTCCACGTAAACAATGTATTATTAATTATTTTAAATGTATTTACGGGTTTGCATGAACTCATACATATTTTTAAATTATTAAATAAAGTCTGTGTGTGTATATTTATTTAATTAGGGTTTATTATTACCCTAATATTTTATTATTTATTTATTATTATTTGATTATTTTATTTATTATTAAATTATTAAAATTTATTATTTTATTATTAATTATTTATTAATATTTAATTATTTTAATTTATTTTCTTTTTTTTTTTTCTTTTCCTTTTTCTTTCTTTTTCTTTTTCTTTTTCTTTCCTTTTCTTTCTTTTTCTTTTTCTTCTTCTTCTTCTTTCTCTCCCGCGCCCGACGCCGACCACCATTTTCTCACCGCCGTTTCTCCCTCCTCCGGCCACCGTTTTTGACACCGCCGGTCTCTATCTTCTCCTTGAGCTCCGGTGAGTGTTATTCTAGCTTTGGTTTGAGCTAAAATGGTCTAGAATCGCTTAGGTTTCGATTTGAAAATTTCAGCCTCTTTGGGTTTTCGATTTTTTTGAGCTTCGATTTGGATGATTCATGGAAAATTCCTTCACAAATGTTGTTCCTGGTAGCTTAATCTTCATGTATGAATTTTTATAGAATTTTTGGAGATTGTTTGGATTTTTGGGTATTTTTGAATATTTTAATATTATTTTCTAATTTTCGGAAATTAATTATTTAAATTATGAAATTGGAGTTTATGGTTGAATTAGGTGTTGAAATGAATTATAGAAATTTATTTGGAATTTTTATGAATTTCCAAGTATTTATTTTTAATTATTGAAGTTTATGTGATTTTGTAAAATTAAGTTAATTGTGTTTTAAATTGAATTTAATTGGTTAATTGGGTTTAATTATTGATATTATTGATAAATATGTTGAGAAAATTAATTTTGGATAATTGTATGATTTTTGGTGAATTTTTGAAGTAATTTAGGTATATATATATATATAGGGGTATTTTGGTAATTTTACCCTAAATTGTCTAAAAATGTAATTTAATTGGTTTTAATATTTATTTAAGGTATAAAAATGATTTCTACAAAATATTTACTATTTTTAACTAATTAAAACTATTTTTCGGGAATTATTTTCAATTATATATATAATATACGGTTTTTCTAATAAAATGAGTTTTAATCGGTTTTTATAGTGTTTCAAGGTTAATTATGTAATTTCTACGTATGATATGTATTTTTGTGATTTAAGGATATTTTTGTTGTATCTGGAATATATATTCTGTGTTTGTAGACCCCGGTCGGTGGACTGTAGTTTGGAGTCCGACCGTGGGATTTTGATTGTGTTGAGCTTGTATTTCGAAGTGTATTTTCTTTGCAGGGTCGGCTCTACTCTTTTGAGTAGAGAGATGTCCGTTTTACAGGGGAGGTTCTGCCGGATTTCCGGTAGAATTCTCGTAAAACGTGATATCCAGTCGAACCCTAATTTCCGATTCTGTGTTGAATACTCTAGATTTAATTCTAGGATTTCTGTTAGGGTTATTCTGATGTCGATTAATTATTTCTTGTTTAGTTGCGCCGAGACCGAGGGTTAGTGGACCAGGCCCGTCGGACCCGTCTCGTGGAGCGCATTAGGTGAGTTACTATATTATATATATATGCTTAGGATGCATGATTTAGAAAATGCATGTTTTATTTTGACTGAATATGCATAAATAATGTGATTTATATTCAAGTATATTTTTGGTATATTTTTGGTATATAATAAATTATATACATGTTTTATTAATAAAATATATTTAAAATGTTTTTAAATATATTTTTAGTTTAATTCATGATTTGATTGGATTCATTTGACATATATATACTCAAAATATACCTGGTTTATGTTTGGTATATTTTCGGTATATATATGGTTTATATTGCTATTTCATTTATATCCATGCATCATTTATTTTTGTGAATGAATGTTTTATATTTAAGAATGAAGGATATCAATAGAACGTGCTACCTAGTGGGCAGCACTAGGACCGAGTACGTACCGGTACGCCTATAGCTTTAGGCTATATTACTGACTATTTGTGGATATCGATTTGATTATGATTATTGATATATGTGAGATGTGGTTTGTGGGTGTGATTGCTGGAGCTCGGTTGACCAAGTGTCTCGGGGCCAATCACACTGGCAGTCAGACTGCTGGAGCTCGGTTGACTTAGTGTCTCGGGGCCAGTCTACTGTCCATATGGATTAAGTGGATATATTTGGAATAAGTGAGCCTGTATGGCTAGAGTGTTGTTTAACACTATTTTTTTCTGAGGTTGCGATATTCTAGGGTTCTATGTGATCCTTCATAAAAATTGATTTTCAGACAAAATATATAAAATGATTTTTCTGCATCTGTATGAACTTGCCTGTATATATACATATTACTCATACACTGTTGACTGTATGCATTATCACTTAGAGTGTATGTATATGTATTATAGTAATTCACTCAGTGAGGTCTGACTCCCCTCCGTTGACTATTTTTCAGGAGAGTCAACTTCCTCAGACCTCAGTAGCAGGTCGATACGCCGGATTTCTTCCGCCCCGGCTTCTTTATGTAAATTGTATACTTGAGTCTTATTTATTTTATCTAGACACTGCAGTAGTTGTGAATAAAAATGTTGGATTTCATGTATTTGTTTTAAAGAGATGTGTTATAGTAAAACTGGATTTGTATAAAGATTATACATTTATGAGATTATATATGCGATGTAATGAGTTTTGAATTGAATCCAGTTGATATGGATGATATTGTAATATTTATGATTTTTATTTTCCGCTGCATATTATATTTTTATGGTTATTATTGCATATTTATTTTATTTTTAGGCTTGCTACGGGTTCCGGATTCGAAAGAATTCCCGTTCCCTAGCGCCAGTCATGGCCCCTGTTTTGGGTCGTGACAATATATTAGTATGTATTTGAAATCTAGATCACTGTAGTAGTTGTGATTAACTATTATGTTATATTTTATGGATTATATACATATTCAAATCCTTTTTTTTAGTAAAATTAAGCTAATGTTAATATTTGTACTGTACTAGTAAAAATGTTTTATTTTTCATTTTTTTAATGAAGTTTTTTTTTTCCAATAAAGAATTGAAAATTAGACAGTTACTCTTCCATTAATTGGTGGACATTTAATTATTCATATTAAAAGCCATATAATATTAATATAATTAAAATAAAAAATTTTGCTAATATTTTAATTAGCTTATTTTAGAAAATTTAATTATTTTATTAACATTAGATCATTTATAAAAAAAAAATATTAAATAAGCAGCTCCTAGAAAATTGGCAAATTAAACATTAATTTCTTACAAATGAGCTATTATTTGAAAGAGCTGAAAAATAAGCATATAATTTTGGAATAAAGAGAGAAATTTCAATATATGTCTTTTAGCTTTTTATTTTTCCTTTATTAGTCATTATTAAACACTATTGAAAAAATAATTAATTTCAATTATATGCAAATTTTATCTTTTTTATTTATTCTTTTTTTTTGTATCTTAAATAAATTTAACATTTTTCATAAAAAAAAATTATTAATTTCCCTCACTTTTCATTTATTGTATTAAATTCATTTCACTTTGGTCACTTTTTATTACTTATTTTTTTTATGAATCATATTATCTTTTTTAGATATAAGAATTTCGATTTGACCATACAAAAATTGTGTTCACATATAGGGTCCATTTGGATCAGAGTTAAAGAAATAGAGTGTAATAGTTACGGTGTAACAATTAAGGGAGTAATAGTTACAGTGTAATGATTAAGCTGTTAACTTTATTTGGTAAATCAAGGTTAATTAATAAATTGTAATGTGATATTTTTTTAAAAAAAATATATATTGTTAATTAAATTTATTATTAAAAGTTTAAAAATAATAAAAATAAATAAATAAATCCTCAAATTTACATTACAATTGAATATATATATATATATATATATATATATATATATATATATATATCTATAAATATATCTATATATATATATAGTTTGTCTAGTAATTTGGTAATAAGATTCAAAGAGGTGACAATATTTGGTTGACAAATAATCATGGATTCACAAGACCAAAGAACTAGTTTCTCTAAAACATTTAAACCTAAATAAATAGTTTTAAAATTTTCTTTTTATGAAGAGTTATTGCGTCTAAATTTTTATCACAATCCGAACTTGAAGGCACGTGACCGGCACTGGGGATGGATAAACATAAGGCCCTCGAAACCCGTAATAAGCCTTAAAGAAAAGAAAAATAAAACTTGCAAATTTCAAACTTTATTTCATAACAGAACACATTATCAAACTGATTTTTCTAAAAATAAACATAGTTGTGCGCATAATAAAATATTCTCCATCGTCACATATCATAAATCAATCATAAATCATTATACATAAGCATGGTTCATTAAAACTCCAATACATAAGTAAATTTAAGTGATACAATTTCATAGTACACACACTACTACAGTATGCTAGAGTCACTACTACAATACAGCTCACAATAACCTACATAATATAGCCGATGATGAAGAAATTTGGCGTAGAGGCGGTCTAAGGTCGAACTCCCAAGCTCCTGAAAAAAAATAGATTGAGAGGAATCAGACCTCACTAAATAAGTTAACAAAAAGAGCTGTACGGTTTGAAAACCTTTTGAAAACCATGTAATTATAGTGAAAATAATTTTATAACGTATATATATATATAGCTTTTGAAAAATCTTGGTAGAACCCTAATCCTATATTTCTAACTGGCCAATTGGGCCCACTTAATCCACATAGACTATCGGTCCCTGAGAACAAAGGCATCAACCGAGGCACCAAGCCACAGTCATCCACTTAATCTAAATACATGGCACTGGCGGTCCTCGAGAGCTAAGGCATCTATCAAAGCACTCATCCCAATCCATTATTAACTTTCCAATCATTGGCGGTCCATGAGAGCATATGCTTCCACCAAATCACTCATCTCAGTTTATATCCATAGGTCATACATATATCAGATCCATCTCTAAATTTCTATCATGTGCACACGATCCTGGTGAAACCCACCAGGTAGCCCGTTCTACCAAAATTTCTCAAAAATGAAGTTTAAATAAATAAAACGCATTTAAATCTTAAATATCAGCATTTAAATTAAATAAATCATATAATAAATATTAAAAATATGAACACATGCATCTTTAAATAAAACACATGCACAGATCAATTTATTAACTTACAGGACGAGCGAGAAGGCTGACGACCGCACATCTGCCTCGATCCAACAACTTCCGCTTCGATATTCTCTAGAAAAAAAAATAGCAAACCTATTTTAAAAACACGTCTATGGAATAAAATTAAAAATTGACAGAAATAACAAAATTCTAGACTGACTCGAGAAAGACCGGATAAGACTCGATAGACAGCAAAAAGCCTAATTAATGGTAGGAATTTACGGAAGATATCATGTTTTATGAGAAAATCTACCAAAATTTCGGTAGAGTCTCCTCTGTAAAACAAACATCTCTCTACCATAGGTAGAGCCATTCCTGAATAGAAAACGCACTTCTAATAGTCACAGACATTCACACTCGAGTCGGGCTCTTAGAACGACACTTAACCCCGACCGAGATCACAACTCAACCAACACAAAAAATTAAATCATTTATTTTCCAAAAATCCTTATTACATATAAATATCCATAACTTAGAAAATCATTTCTCATTAAAGCTTAAAAACAACATTCCAAAAACATATATACCAAAATATATACTAATATAAAATATCAATTATTCAACAATTAAATAATCAAACTTATATTTCATATCAAAATATAAATATAACCTAAAATTAATTACTCATATTATTAAATCTCTACAAAAATATATTCACTATCAAAGTCATAATTTAATACCAAAATATCCAAATCTCACCTAATATATTATTTGAAATTAATTTTCAAAAATTAGTGTTAATTAGTCAAAAATAGTAAATAATTTGTAAAAATCCTTTTAATTCCTTAAATATTATTAAAACCAACCTCAATTTATTATTTAACTATAATTAGCAAAAAAATACATTTTTATCCCTATAATATAAAAACTTACATAATATATTATTATTGCTAAAAATTTCCCTAAAAATTATACAAATACTAAAAAATTATTTTCTCAATATCCAATATCTTAATATTAATAAAAACATAAAATTAACTCATAATTTCTTCCAAAATATAATTTAACCTAATTATACACATTTGACATAAACTCAAAAACAATTATAAAAATAGTATAAAAATCACAAAAATTATAAAGTAAGTTCTAAAATTAATAACATTTAATACTAATACCAATTATCAAAATTTTAACAATAAATTTCAGATATAATAAAATAATAAAAATTCATAATAATTTATATAATCTCAAATAAAATTAATAAACCCAAAAATAATTATCAATTTTCACTCTAATTACTAATTAAACTCAAATAAATATCAAATAAAATTCTGTAAAATTGAGAAAAATCAAAATAATATACAAAAATTAGATTTAAGCCTCTAACTTTGCATAATTCATTATCTAACTTAGAAGAATTGAAGATTAATACATAAACTAGCTTAGATAACCAGAAAACAACTCTGTGTAACTCACCTTCAACCTCACTTTCCAGTGCTGGAAATGGGTGGCAGAGGCAAGGCTTGATGTCGACCGATGCCTGAGGAGGTAAGGAAGGTTGGGGGAGCAATGGCAGTACCGATCTAGCTCTGGCAAAGGTGAGGAAGCTTCAAAACGTGAGGAAGAAAGCAACCGAAGGAAGAGAAGAGAAAGGGAAGTGTTAGCACCCAATTTCAGGATGCAATTATGTACAATTGCGACGTAAGCCCTTATGATGAAATTTATTCAAAAATTGAACTTGGTTGTTGATTTTCTGGACTTTAAGGATTAAATTGCAATGTTTTTTAGCATTTGATTGCAAAAGTCATTTTTTCAAGGGTCTTTTGGTAATTAAAAAATTTTAGGATCGACATTGGTATAATGCCAATTGGCATTAGACAATGTCGGTCGGCATTGCACAGTGTCGATGCAAAATAATTCCTTTTTTGATTTTTTCCACATTTTTTTCCTTATTTTTATCGATTTTTCAGTGTTTTGATTGGTTGAAAATTCAAATTTTATCTGATAAGGTTCTTTTAAAAACACAGAAGATTTTTTTTTTAAATCAAAATAAACGCTATCTGATCATCAGCCTGTTCCTCCTTTGGAGGAAGTTTAGTATGCGTAGACTCTACATTTAAAAGCAGAGTCTGCATGCGTGCGGGAGAGGAGGTTTTTTGGAGAGGTTTTGCTGGGGGGGGAACTTTTTTTTTTCTTCTAGTTTTCGAAAGGATTTTTCTTTCTGGAGAGCTTTTACATAAAAAAAAATGCAAAAACCCTAAAAAAACCCCAATTTTGTATACTGCCAGTGTCTTTAAACGCAATCAAGTTTGAGTCTAGAATCAACAAATAATTTAATTTCAACGGTGAAAATCCTAATTTGAGGGGCCAAAAAAGAGCATTTACACAACATCTAAATCTCCAGTAATATTTTTCTATTTCATTTTCACTCTTTTCTATTATTTTCTTTTTATGATTTTTCTTTTATTCTGTTATTCTTTTTAATTGTTTAATTTCATTACTAATCTAGTTACTTTTTTTTCTGTTTTGATGTGTGCATGTGGATTGAGGAGGATACCGCCTATATTTGAATTGAACAGAAGGTCCATGGAATGTCATGGATGAACCTGTATTATTTCCTCAATAGTTTTTAGGATTTTTTTTATTTATTATTTTTTCCATTTTTGGTGTTCTGTGTAGTTATTTTAATTTTTGGATGTATAATTTTAATTTTGTACGTAGTTTGTAATAGCCCCAGTAGTGGGAATAGTAAATTTTCATTTTCTGTATTTTAAAATTGATTAGTAATTAGGTTCAATTGGATAAAAAAATCAATTAAAATCAATGGTGGCAGTAGTTTAAATTAGGGTTTGCATGTAATTAATTTAGGGTTCTTTTTTTAGAAAAATCACTCTAATGTTTGTTTGATCTATTTTTTTGTGTTTTATTTATTTTGGGCTTATTTTTTATGTTTTTGGGCCTCAAGCCCACATTTAGGTATAACCCACTAAATAAATAGGTTTAAAATGGTTTAAAACTTTAAATAATTAAAATCAATTTAGGCCCATTAGGTTAATTAGATTTTAGGCCTACATTAGTTAATTAAAAATTTTTTGGACTTAGCTCAACCCATTTACTTGCATTTCTTTTAAAATAAATAGATCTAGGCCCATATTTTATTTAAAATAAAACCATATTAGACTTAGGCCCACTAATTTGATTTTCCTTTAAAATTGAATAGACTTAAGCCCATATCTTAGAAAGACTAAAAAATAGATTTAGGCTCATTAATTAATGTAGGCCCACTTTTATTCTATTTCACTTGTAAATAAAATGTAGATTTAGCTAAATTTTTAATAAAATTAACATAGTTTAGACTTAGGGACAATGCAATCTTGAGTGCATTTTTTACTTGTAATTTTATTGACTTGTTGCCTTTTTGGGTAGATGGATGTTAATTAGGGTTTAGTAAAATTGCATGTAATCAGAGGATGAAATAATCATTTATAAAATTATTCTAAATGAACATGAGACTAAGAGAAGTTAGTATTCCATATCCAGAATCTCCTGGTTGTGGTGCTAATTTTCTTTTAGAGAATCGAGTACCACCAATCAAATTATCCTAGTTATTACCCTGGGTGGCGACTCCTCATCTCCACACCATGTCTTTGTGATAGTGGTTAGTGTGTTCTCTAAGGCCCTGAGCCTAAATAGTATCGCGGTTGCTAAAATCTTGGACGCGCGCTAAATCCCGCCGTCTACAGTGGCGACTCCACTGGGGATAAGAGATATTGATTCTACTTGTGTTCTTTAGAATTGTTTTATTGATTATTATTTCATTCTTGCATTCATTCTGCATATCCCTACCAAACCGATGGTGTTGGTTTATGATTCCACTAGCTTTATGGGGTTGTAGATTGGCTAACCATCATTCTTAGCCTTAACTCGGTTCAAAAGAGATTACTGGGCTCATTTGAATAAAGTCTATAACCCAAGTCCCTAAGGGGGGTAATCTTCTCTCGAGTTGGTAAAGGATGTTGGGCCCTTCTGACCTTGGCCTGTAACTCAAAGTCTATAATGGAGAGCATCTTGCTAAGGGAACCTTAACTTTTCACCGGACCCTAACCACATATAATGGCCTAGTTACTTCCCCTAGGATCTTCACCCAAAGTGCTTATTTGTTTGAATTTCCATGAGGTATTTCTATTTATAAAAGCCCAGACGTATACCTTTGAAGCTCATTTAGGCTAATAAGGATTAGGCTAGACCTTTATATTTAGAAATGTTGCTTCTATGCTTTTTCTTTTAAGAGAGATTTGGCATGCACGTCGGCTCTTAATATCCCTTGTTGATATGAAGGCCAAGACCAAAAATCCTAGGAAAAGAAACTCACCATTGAACACGTGTGTGGGAGGAATAAGGTTGGAAGGCTTATGCTTGCATGTTGCTTGTTGATTGCTTCCTGATACTTGCTACTTGCTAAGTTTTTTCCTACTACTTGTTACATAAACACATGAATCATGCATACATGCATACATATAGTCCATGCATTATATTAATACCTTGTTTTGCAGTCATCATAGATTCATCCGGGTCTTCTCGTATCTGGGGGCGAAGAGGTGGCAAATTGACCATAGTTGATTTAAGTCCGGAGTCCATAACTCAAGACATTCGTCACAAATTGGAGAGACTAGAGGGGAGTCCAACTAACCTACTATTCCTATAAGTGAATCAGCTCAGACTAAACAGACTGAAATCGAACAACAACCAAAGATGTGGACCTTAAAGGACATTAAGGGAGCTTTGATGGATGACATGAGAGCTATGATGCAAAATGAACTGAGACAGGCTTTGGCCAGATTAGTGCAACCTATTGTTGGACAACCACATGCTATTGTTATTGAATAACCACCTACTGCAACTATTGAACAGCCACCTGTTGTAGGAGCTCCACCTGTTGCTCCTCCACCTACTGCTAACAATGATGGGGGGCAACCTGCTCCTAGAAATGTGCCTGCTACTGATGTGAGAATGGAAGACATTGAAAACTACATGGAAGAAAAGGTAAAGAGAGAGTCGCTTGAATTGGTTCAAGACCTTAAGTCTAAGTAGATGCAAGTATTGACTCAGAAAATGTCCAAGATGGAAGAGCTGATTAGAGGACAAGGAATGGGATATTCTTTTGACTTTGATGACATGCTACAAATGGAGGGAGATAAGCTGCCTGAAAAATTCAAAATGCCTCAACTACAGAAGTTTGATGGGAGAGGAGATCCAAGGATCCATTTAAGTTAATACACCACAACCATGAGCACTACTAAAGCACTATTGTCAGTAGTTGCTAGGCTGTTTATGTTATCCCCAGAAGGAATGGTTGTGAACTGGTACCATGGGTTAGAAAAATCTATTAGGGCTGATTGGAAAGAACTATGTACTGCATTCTTGAAACAATATGATTATAACACTCGATTGGAAGTGTCAATTAGGGATTTGGAGTTGACTAAACAGAAATCAAATGAGTCCTTTTCTGATTTCTTAACTCATTTCATGAATAAAGCAGGGATGATGAAAAATAAGCTTGCTGAGAAGGATCAAGTTAGAATGATAATCCGTAATGTGTCACCTAATTTGGTCGAGAGGTTATAGATGATGAATCCCAAAACCTTTGTGGATTTATATGATGATGGGTTATAAGTTGAGGAAATTGAGAGTGAGAAAAAGAAAACTGTTAGAGGCACAGGAACTCAAAACTACCCAACTAGGGGCATACAACAAGGAAGTGCTAGCCGAGCTGTAAAAGTACGTGCAGTTCAACAACCTCGAAGGTTCTCTAACTTCAACCAAACACTCTCCAAAGTCCTAGAGAGGCTAATCCAAAAAGGCCTGCTCCGACCCTTAACCTTTTCCAAACCCCCAAATCCAAATCTCCCTGGCTATGATCTAAACAGTGACTGTAAATTCCACCAAGCTACTGGCCATCCCACAGACAATTGTATTCACCTAAACATGAGATCCAAAACCTAATAGACTCTAAAAAAATCACCGACCCTGAGAAATCCAACTCTAACCCAAACACCAGAAACAACCCTTTTTCAAACTACTAAAATGTTCCACCACCAACCACCATGATGATCAACTCAGGAGTTAGTGAGGAAGAAGTGCTAAGCTCCTTTGAAGACCTAAACCTTATATCCAATGGAGAACCTTTTGGACAGTCACAAAGAGGAGTAGAAGACTTATTGGGCTAGCCCTCAGGCAAGTTTGATTGTAAGGTATCCTACTCGAAACCACCCTCTGCTAATATCCTTATTGAATCAATTAAGCCCTCAGGTTGGGGAGATGAGTTTGATGATAAGCCAGTAAAAGAAGAGCCTAAAATTCTCGAGAAGTTGCTAAAAGGAGTTGAAGATTTGTTCGGACAACCTTCGGTCAAGTTCGATTATAGAGTATTCTATTATAAACCTGCTTCTGCTGACATCCCCATTGAATCGATTGTGCCGATAGGATGGGGTGATGAATTTAAAGAAGATGAATTCTTAACCCCAGAAATGTCCCAAGAAGAGGTTGAAGAGCTGCTAAGTCAACATATGGACAAGATGAGGGAGTTGAAGGGAAAAGAAACATGCATAGTGGAAGTTTGGAAAAATGGGAAAAGAGAATGGATCGTAGGGGCCGTGGACATCTGGTATGATTCTGATGAAGAAAAACCCATTGGAGTCGATGTATGGAGTGATACTCCAAATGTAAATCATGTTACCAGAAGCAAGCGGAATTACCGGGGTAGCAGAAAAGAAAATGAAAGAGTAGCAGAAAGGGAAGAAACAGAAGATGCAGAAGTAGAGGAAGGATAGAAAGAAGGCCTGATCTTGGAATAACTCAAGAAAGCTAAGGCAAACGTCAGCATTTGGGAATTACTGATGCATTCAGGCAGCCATAGAAGGGCTCTGGTTAAAGCTTTATCGAACATGAGCATTGAAACAGCCGCTACTCCAAAAGTTATGGTGGTAAAGGTTATAGAAAAGAAACATGGGCTGGTAGCATTCTCAGATGATGACTTGCCTTTGAAAGGAAGAAATCATAACAAGGCATTATTTATCCCAGCTGAAGTAAAAGGGAAGAGAATAAACTTTGTGATGGTGGATGATGGTTCAGCTATAAATGTATGCCCACTAAAAATCCTACCTAATTTGGGTCTGAAAGTAGATGACTTGACGGCTTCGAACCTCATAATTAGAGCTTACGACGATAGTACCAGGAATGTGGAGGGAACATTTGAAGCTTTGGTCAAAATAGGGCCTGTAGAGTCAACTATTGAATTTACTGTATTGGACATCCCTGTTACCTATGTCGTGCTATTGGGAAGGCTGTGGTTTCATGCCTTAGGAGGAGTACCTTCAAAAGTGCACTAGAAAATAAAATTCCCTCATGAAAGAGATGTCGTGACAATAGAAACTGGAACCAATGCAGTTGTGGTAGCCATACTTGATAAACATAAGCAAGTGTGTGTTCCGCCTGGTTTCCAAGTCGCTAGAATATTTGATGAGATGGATGCTAGGGTTGCAAAAATGATGGAAAGCATGAATTATCGACCTGGACAGGGGCTCGGGAAGAATGAACAAGGAACCCCTAAGCCCCCGAACATTAAAACCCAGGACCATACGAAGGGTTTGGCATATACTGAGGTAGGACCGGCTAGTAGAGGAGCAAAGAACAAAGAGAAAGCAAAAAGAAATAAGCCCTTGGGAAGGATTAAACCACTAAGTGAGAATTTCATCAAGCCAGGGGAAGGCAAGTATTATCCGGGCATTAAAGAATCTGTTAATGTGGCTGGAAAAGATGTCCCTGGGTTTGAGATCTTCAAGGAGCAGATTGTGGAAAGCCTAGTGACCAGCAACAAAGAGGAAGTCATGAAGCAAGTAACTAAAAGGATGGGTGATGATGTTGTTGAAGAGCTGATGTGTCTGCTACCAGAGAAGGAACTACCCTAGGACTTAGCTACTGTCATTAGTGATAGTTTCATTGATGTTTTTTATGAAGAAACTGATGTAATAATGTCCAGTCTTTATGTGAATGAAGATGTTTTTTCTATGGTCAATGATATGAATGCTGGTTTTGCTTACTTGTGTGATGTGCATCCTGATAGTTCTATGCATTATAATTTTGATCGGTCATGCATGTTTGACATTAATTCAATTCAAGTTGATTCATTTAACATGGGCACAAATGATAATCCAAAGAACATTTCTATATCACATGATGTAACTCCTGAAGAGAGAAAAAAATTTTGAGAGAATATTAACAAAAAGAAAGGTAGTATTCGCTTAGACTTATGAAGACATGCCAGGTTTGGATAGGGAAATAGCAGAGCATCACATTCCAACTCATCCAGAAACCAAGCCGGTTAAACAGAAATTGCACAAATTAAGACCAGAATGGACATAAAAGATAAGGGAGGAAATTGCCAAATAAATACAGACTAACTTCCTAGAAGTAGTAGACTACCCTCAATGGCTAGCAAACATAGTACCTGTTCCTAAGAAGGATGGCAAAGTACGAATGTGTGTAGATTTCATTATATATATATGTATATGTACTATGTGCATGTGTGTGGTGGAGAATTAATGTATAATATTATAATATAATGTTTTAATATAAATTAATTATTATATATATACATGGTGGATCCTCGACAATTCTAGTGGTAACACCAACCTATATGCCACTTCACCCACTCTATACTAAATCTCAAATGGTCCAATGTGTAATATCCCGTGTTTTTAAATATTTTTACACTGTATCGGGATATGCAGTATTAATAATTTTAGTATATGTATCATGATATTTTACAAGTTAATGTGTATTTAAAATCTATTTTAATTATTATGTATTATTTATAGTGCTTTACATAAAATTTTCCCGGGACTTGCATTTTCGGGGAAATTTTCACGTAAATAATTTATTATTAATTATTATAAATATATTTTTGGACTTGCATGAACTCATACGTATTTTTAAAATACTAAATAAAGCCTATGTGTAATTAATTATTTAATTAGGGTTTAATATTACCCTAATATTTTATTATTTATTTATTAATTTATTGTAATTTAATTATTTTTATTTATTATTAAATTTTAAAATATTAAATTATGTGTGTGGTGTATATTTAATGTGTGTAATTTAATATTATTTTATTATATAGTATAAAGTATATATATATACATATATACATTTAATATATTAACAAATTATAAAGTTTGAAATAATTACAAAACTGCCACCCGAACTGCTTCTCACTCCCCGACCGTTTCCCTCGCCGTCCGGTCGCTGCTACTATCAATTTCTCACCGTTGATGTGCCTTCCAGTGTGCCACCTCCTTCCCCAGCCTTCTCCGCCGCCAGCAGCGCCCTATTCCGTCGAGTTTTGGCCGGAATTAGCTCGGGAAGCCGAAACTTTGGCCACCGTCGATCACGACGTTTTCGGCTACCATTTTCGATACCACCTGTCTCTTTCTTCTCCTTGAGCTCCAATGAGTGTGATTCTAGCTTTGGTTTGAGCTGAAATGGTCTTAATTTTCTTAGGTTTCGAATTTTTGATTTCGGCCATATTAGGGTTTTTGATATTTTTGAACTTCGAATTGTTTGATTCATGAAAAATTCCTTCAAAAATGTTGTTCCCCTTAGCTTAATCTACATGTATGAATTTTTGTAGAATTTTTGGAGATTAATTTGATTTTTGGGTATTTTTGAATATTTTAATATTATTTTCTAATTTTCGGAAATTAATTAAATAAATTATGAAATTGTGTTTTATGGTAATTATAGGTGTTTAAATGAATTATAGAAATTTATTTGGAATTTTTATGAATTTCTATGTATTTATTTTGAATTATTTAAGTTTATGTAATTTTGGGAAAATTAGGTTAATTATGTTTTTAATTGAATTTAATTGGTTAATTGAGTTTAGTTATTGATATTATTGATAAATATGTTGAGAAAATTAATTTTGGATAATTATACTATTTTTGGTGAATTTTTGAATGAATTTTAGTATATTTATATATATAGGGGTATTTTGGTAATTTTACACAAAATTGTCTAAAAATGTAATTTAATTGGTTTTAATAATTATTTAAGGTATAAAAATTATTTCTACAAATTATTTAATATTTTTAAATAATTAAAACTATTTTTCGTGAATTATTTTCAATTATATATAATATACGGTTTTACTAATAAAATGAGTTTTTATCGGTTTTTATTGTGTTTAAAGGTTAATTATGTAATTTCTACCTATAAAATGTATTTCTATGTTATAAGGGTATTTTTGGTATTTCTGTATTTATTCTGTGTTTGTGGACCCCTATCGGTAGACTGTAGTTTGAAGTCCGACCGAGGGGTTGTGAATGAGATGTGGTGTTTATTTTTGAAGTGTGTTTCTTTGCAAGGTCGGCTCTACTCTTTGAGTAGAGAGATGTCCGTTTTACAGGGGAGGTTCTGCCGAATTTTCGGTAGAATTCTCGTAAAACGTGATATCCGGTCGAACCCTAATCTCAATTCTATGTTTAATATTCTAGATCGAATTCTAGGATTTCTATTAGGTTTATTCTAATATCGGTTATTTATTATTTATTTAGTTGCGCTGAGACCGAGGGCTAGTGGACCAAGCCCGTGGGACCCATCTCGTGGAGCGCACTAGTGTGAGTTACTATTTAATTAAATTGGTTTTAATAATTATTTGAGCTATAAAAATGATTTCTGTAAATTTTTAGTATTTTTAACTAATTAAAACTATTCTTCGTAAATTATTTTCAAATTATATATAATATACTATTTTTCTAAATAAATGGGTTTTTATTGATTTTTAGTATGTTTTAGGGTTAATTCTGTAATTTGGATTTATAAAATGTATTTTAGTTGATTTTTGTGAATTTATTGAGAATTTGTTGAATTTTAATAATATTTTATTAAAATTTGGATTTTTATTATAATTATCAGTGAAATAATTATTTTCAGTATTTTAAATATCTGATTTACTATATTTTGATTATTCAAGGGTATTTTTGGTATTTATGAAATTTAAATGTGTTTTGTGTATATTCTGTGAATTGTGAACCTCAGTCGGTAAATTGTAGTTTGGAGTCCGATTGAGGGATTGTGGTTGTGAATTTGGTGTTATTCTGAAGTGTGTTTTCTTTACAAGACCGACTCTACTCTTTGAGTAGAGAGATGTCCGTTTTACAGGGGAGGTTCTACCAGATTTTTGGTAGAATTCTCGTAAAACGTGATGTCTAGTCAAATCCCTATTCTAATTATGTGTCTAAAATTCTAGATCGAGTCTTTAGAATTTTTGTTAAATTTATTCTGATTTCATGTTGTCATTTGTTTGTTTAGCTCCGCCAAGACTGAGGCCTAACGAATTAAGCCCGTCGAGTTTGTCTCGTGGAGCGCTAACATGTGAGTTATTATACTGTATATATATACACTGCATATAGGGTGCATTATTTAGAATTTTTCATTTTCATTGTATGTTTTAAAAGTGATTTAAATTATAATATTTGTGGTATATCTAGGGTTGCATTTTTATATATATGCATATTAAATAATTATGCATGTTAGTTTGATATATGAACATTAAACAATTAGGTTTAGGTTTAATACATTTGAGTAATATACACATATTTAAATGAACATTTATAAATAAATGTTTTATTAAATGATTTGTGTACTTAGCGCATATCTTTTGTATATTTAAGTATATTTTTAAGAAATGCATGTTATATTATTGTTACTCATTTAAATTGTTTTTAACCATATTAATGATTTATCTTTAGTTTATTTCATATTTTATTTAACATATATATATACCCGAAATATACTGGATATATTTTAGGTATATCTTTGGTATATATATATGGTTGATTTTATTATTATGAATGTTGTTCCACATTAATTATTTTCAGAATAAATGATTTATTTAAGTGAAGGATATCAATAGAACGTGCTTCCTAGTGGGCAACACTGCCCACTAGGGTTGTGTACGTACCGGTGCGAAAGAATAGGGTTGAGTGAGAGTTAATTTTGGGTGATTATAATTGATTTAATTGATTTGACTAAGATTAATGGTATGTTAGATAGTGTGATTGCGGGGCCAATCACATTGACAGTCAGACTGCTAGAGCTCAGTTGACATAGTGCCTCGGGGCTAGTCTACTGTCCCTAAGTGAATTGAATGAATCTATTGGGTTGATTGAGATGTGAGGTGATAGATAGTGTGATTGCTGGAGCTCGGTTGACTAAGTGTCTCGGGGCAATCACACTGATAGCCAGACTACTGGAGCTCGATCGACTTAGTGTCTCAGGGCTAGTCTGCTGTCCAGATGGGAATAAGTGTTCTATTTGGGATCAAGTGAGCCTGTATGGCTAGTGTGATGATGGGATTATTTGAGGTTGCTATTATTAGGGTTCTATGGATCCTTCATGAATTAAAACATACATTTTCTATATTTAGTATATTTATAAAGGCAGAGTTTGGCATTCGTGTGAAATGTGTGTCTATACATATATGTATATATATATATATATATATATATATATATATATATATAAGAATGCCTGATTGTTATGGTTTAGTTTGCATGTATATATAGTATAATAATTCACTCAGTGAGGTCTGACCCCCCTCAATTATTTTTTTTCAGGAGATCCCATATTGTTAGACCTTAGTTATAGAGTTCCTCGCTGGTGTTCTTTAGTCCCGGCTATTTATGCAAATGTATATTCTGAACTCTAATTTATATTCTAGAAAGTGTAGTAGTTATGTTATTGTATCAGAAGAGTATTATATTATTTTGATATTCTATACTTTGAAAAATTTGTATTTGATTATTTCGAATATGTATACATTTATGAAAGGATTTGGAGAATTTATTTTATATATTAATTCAAAAATTTTTAATTATATCATTCTTTTTATTTATTTATTGTATGATTTTATTTTCTTAGGCTTGCTACGGGTTTCAAATTCGAAAGAATTCTCGTTCCCTAGCACCAGTCATGACTCCTAGTTTGGGTCGTGACAGCACTTTTACTAGTAACTACACTGTAGTTACATCATTTTTTTTGAAAAATCATTGTTAGATGTCCCACAAAGAATATAATGAAACTCATTCTTACTAGACATCCCATAGGGAATATAGCAAGCTTCATTGCATACATTTCGTTACACATCCCACAAGGAATATAACAAAACTCGTTATCACTAAACATCCTATAAGGAATATAGTGTACATCGTTAGACGTCCTATAGTGAATGTAATGAAACTCATTATCGCTAGACGTCCTACAGGGAATATAGTGTACATCATTAGACGTCGCATAGGGAATATAACAAAACTCATTATCACTAGATGTCCTATAAGGAATATAGTGTGTGCATCGTTAAACATCCCATAGGGAATATAACAAAATTCTTCATTACTAGACGTTCCAAAGGAAATGTAGCAGAATTTCAATTAATCATTGCTATACGTTCCATAGGAACTATAACAGACTTGCAATTTGTTATCTCAAAACATCCCACAGGTAATATAGCGAAACTCATTTATATAAAGTTCACTAGACGTTCTGCAGGAAATGTAGTGAGAATTTATAAACATTACATTTGCTTAAAATTGCATAGCAATTTAAGCATCAACCTATCAATTAGAATACAATTAGGTATCCTAGTTCTTTCCTTCAAAATTGTGTGCTTCTATTACTTTGCCATAATTTTTCAAGCAAACAGTGACAAAAGAGGGCAACTGTAAGCACCCAATTTTACGATGCAATTGTGCATAGTGCCATGAAAGCCCCTATACTGAAAAATTAATCGAGAAACTGATCTTTAGTGTTGAAATTTGAGATTTCAAGGACTAAATTGTAATTTTTTTTACCTAATTGCAAAATCTTGATTTTAGAAGTTTTCTTTAAAATTTTTAAATTTTTCGGGACTGCTAACCAAAATGCCAATCAGCGTTTAGCAAATGCTAATTGGCATTATGGGACTTTTTGTATTTTTTCAGTATTTTACATCCTTTTTCAGTGTTTTTTTTTTGTTTTCTGATTGGTCCAAAATTAGTAAAGAAATTAATTTTAATATTTTTCATGTATAATACGTATCCATTATGTGTATCTTTTTTTGAAATCCTTTTATCCTGATTTTGATTTTGAAAAAAAAAAAAACAAAGCACTCATGTGATCATGTAAGAGGTTAACAGTGCTATGATCACGGGAGTTGTTAGTGCATGATAAAAAGGAAAGAAAGGAACAAAGAAAGGACGATACTGGAGAGGCTAGGGGTCTTTAAAAAAATTAAGAGAAAAAAGAAAAAAATTGACGTAGAAAGAAAAAAAAACTTTATGCTACAGGATTTCAAGGGAACTTTTCTTTTACAAAAGAAAATAGATGATTTTAAAGTCTAGGAAATCAAGAAGAAAATCAATAGAGTCAATTCCAAAAGGTGAAAATCACAATCTGAGGGGCCATCTAACTGCATCTATACAACATCTTCTACTCTTTTATCTTCTTTTCCTTTATTTTAATTTTATTCCTTTATTTTATTTTTATTGATTCATTACTAATTAATTTTTTTTTTTTTTAATTGATGTCTTGTGATGCCCTGGAGGGGAGGTTGGAGATATGTGATTTTTTTTCTTGACAGTAACTATTGAAGAATCCATTGAATGCCATGGATTAAAATCTGTAAAACTCCTGTAGGACTTAGATTTTTTATTATTTTTTCGTGTTATTTGTTCATTTATTACTTATGGGTTGTAATTAATTTTCATTTAATTCTCTACACTGTAGGTTGTAATAGCCCCAATAGTGAGAAATAGTGGAATTCTAATTTTCTGCACTAAAATTGATTAGCAATTAGGGTTTCACTTGGTAAAACCTCATGAAAATCAATTATGACAGTAGTTAATTAGGGTTCAAGAAATTTATTTAGGGTTTTTAGAAAATCATAAAAAATGTACGTTTGATCTTTTTTTTTTGTGTTTTATTTGTTTTAGGCTTATTTTTTATGTTTCTATCATTTTGGGCTCCAAACTCACAATCGGGTCCAATTCACTTAAAATAAGTTTATAAATAGTTTAGGTTAATTAATTAATTAAAACCAATGTAAGCCCATTTTAGGTTAATTAGACTTTAAGCCCATTTTTTAGTTAATTAAAATTTATTTAGATTTAGCACAACTCATTTAATTTCATTACTTTTAAACTAAATAGATTTAGACCCACATTTCACTTAAAATGAAATCGAGTTATGCCCACTAATTCAACATTTCCTTTAAAATTCTATAGACTTAATCCCATTCCCTGTAGATAATTGAAACAAATAGACTTAAACTCACTAATTAATATGTAGCCCACCTTTAGTCCATTTCACTTGTAAATAAAAAATGTAAATCTAGCTTTCATTAAAATTAACTTAGTTTAGACTTAAGGACGACGCACTTGAATGCATTTTTATGTGTGATTTTGTTGACTAGATATCTTAGGGTTAGATAGATATTCAAATAGGGTTTAATAAAATTACATGTAATTAGATAATGAAGTAATAATTTGTAAAGTAATTCTAAATGAACACCAGACTAAGAGAAGTTAATATTCCGTTCCCATAATCTCCTGGTTATGGTGCTAACTTTCTTTTAGAGAATCGAGTACCACCAATCGAATTGTCCCAGTTATTACCCTAGGTGGCAACTCCTCTTCTTCACACTATGACTTTATGGCATAGTAGTGTGTTCCCTAAGACCTTGAGCCTAAACGGTGTCGCGGTTGCTAAAATTTTGGATGCGCGCTAAACCCCGTCGTCTACAAATACATATAAGCACGCTTAATCATTAATGTAATATCCCGTGTTTTTTTAAAATATTTTTACACTGTACCGGGATATACAGTGTCAATAATTTTTATGCATTATACGATATTTTTATGAGTTGATATGTATTTTAAACCTATTTTAATTACTGTCTATTATTTTCAGTATTTTACGTAAAATTTTCCCGGGACTTTCATTTTCGGGGAAATTTCCACGTAAACAATGTATTATTAATTATTTTAAATGTATTTACGGGTTTGCATGAACTCATACATATTTTTAAATTATTAAATAAAGCCTGTGTGTGTATATTTATTTAATTAGGGTTTATTATTACCCTAATATTTTATTATTTATTTATTATTATTTGATTATTTTATTTATTATTAAATTATTAAAATTTATTATTTTATTATTAATTACTTATTAATATTTAATTATTTTAATTTATTTTTTTTTTCTTTTTTTTCTTTTCCTTTTTCTTTCTTTTTCTTTTTCTTTTTCTTTCCTTTTCTTTCTTTTTCTTTTTCTTCTTCTTCTTCTTTCTCTCCCGCGCCCGACGCCGACCACCATTTTCTCACCGCCGTTTCTCCCTCCTCCGGCCACCGTTTTCGACACCGCCGGTCTCTATCTTCTCCTTGAGCTCCGGTGAGTGTTATTCTAGCTTTGGTTTGAGCTAAAATGGTCTAGAATTGCTTAGGTTTTGATTTGAAGATTTCGGCCTCTTTGAGTTTTCGATTTTTTTGAGCTTCGATTTGGATGATTCATGGAAAATTCCTTCACAAATGTTGTTCCTGGTAGCTTAATCTTCATGTATGAATTTTTACAGAATTTTTGGAGGTTGTTTGGATTTTTGGGTATTTTTGAATATTTTAATATTATTTTCTAATTTTCGGAAATTAATTATTTAAATTATGAAATTGGAGTTTATGGTTGAATTAGGTGTTGAAATGAATTATAGAAATTTATTTGGAATTTTTATGAATTTCTAAGTATTTATTTTTAATTATTGAAGTTTATGTGATTTTGTAAAATTAAGTTAATTGTGTTTTAAATTGAATTTAATTGGTTAATTGAGTTTAATTATTGATATTATTGATAAATATGTTGAGAAAATTAATTTTGGATAATTGTATGATTTTTGGTGAATTTTTGAAGTAATTTAGGTATATATATATATATAGGGGTATTTTGGTAATTTTACCCTAAATTGTCTAAAAATGTAATTTAATTGGTTTTAATATTTATTTAAGGTATAAAAATGATTTCTACAAATTATTTAGTATTTTTAACTAATTAAAACTATTTTTCGGGAATTATTTTCAATTATATATATAATATACGGTTTTTCTAATAAAATGAGTTTTAATCGGTTTTTACAGTGTTTCAAGATTTATTATGTAATTTCTACGTATGAAATGTATTTTTATGATTTAAGGATATTTTTGGTATATTTGAATATATATTCTGTGTTTGTGGACCCCGGTCGACAGATTGTAGTCTGGAGTCCGACCGAGGGGTTGTGATTGATTGTGGTGTTTATTTTTGAAGTGTATTTTCTTTGCAGGGTCGGCTCTACTCTTTTGAGTAGAGAGATGTCCGTTTTACAGGGGAGGTTCTGCCGGATTTTCGATAGAATTCTCGTAAAACGTGATATCCAGTCGAACCCTAATTTCCGATTCTGTGTTGAATACTCTAGATTGAATTCTAGGATTTCTGTTAGGGTTATTCTGATGTCGATTAATTATTTCTTGTTTAGTTGCGCCGAGACCGAGGGTTAGTGGACCAGGCCCGTCGGACTTGTCTCGTGGAGCGCATTAGGTGAGTTACTATATTATATATATATGCTTAGGATGCATGATTTAGAAAATGCATGTTTTATTTTGACTAAATATGCATAAATAACATGATTTATATTCAAGTATATTTTTGGTATATTTTTGGTATATAATAAATTATATACATGTTTTATTAATAAAATATATTTAAAATGTTTTTAAATATATTTTTAGTTTAATTCATGATTTGATTGGATTTATTTGACATATATATACTCAAAATATACCTGGTTTATGTTTGGTATATTTTCGGTATATATATGGTTTATATTGCTATTTCATTTATATCCATGCATCATTTATTTTTGTGAATGAATGTTTTATATTTAAGAATGAAGGATATCAATAGAACGTGCTACCTAGTGGGCAGCACTAGGACCGAGTACGTACCGGTACGCCTATAGCTTTAGGCTATATTACTAACTATTTGTGGATATTGATTTGATATGATTATTGAGATGTGTGAGATGTGGTTTGTGGGTGTGATTGCTGGAGCTCGGTTGACCAAGTGTCTCGGGGCCAATCACACTGGCAGTCAGACTGCTGGAGCTCGGTTGACTTAGTGTCTCGGGGCCAGTCTACTGTCCATATGGATTAAGTGGATATATTTGGAATCAGTGAGCCTGTATGGCTAGAGTGTTGTTTAACACTATTTTTCTGAGGTTGCGATATTCTAGGGTTCTATGTGATCCTTCATAAAAATTGATTTTCAGACAAAATATATAAAATGATTTTTCTGCATCTGTATGAACTTGCCTGTATATATACATATTACTCATATACTGTTGACTGTATGCATTATCACTTAGAGTGTATGTATATGTATTATAGTAATTCACTCAGTGAGGTCTGACTCCCCTCCGTTGACTATTTTTCAGGAGAGTCAACTTCCTCAGACCTCAGTAGCAGGTCGATACGCCGGATTTCTTCTGCCCCGGCTTCTTTATGTAAATTGTCTACTTGAGTCTTATTTATTTTATCTAGACACTGCAGTAGTTGTAAATTAAAGTATTGGATTTTATGTACTTTATTTTTAGAGAGATGTATTATAGTAAAACTGGATTTGTATAAAGATTATACATTTATGAGATTATATATGCGATGTGATGAGTTTTGAATTAAATCCAGTTGATATGGATGATATTGTAATATTTATGATTTTTTTTTCCGCTGCATATTATATTTTTATTGTTATTATTGCATATTTATTTTATTTTTAGGCTTGCTACGGGTTCCGGATTCGAAAGAATTCCCGTTCCCTAGCGCCGGTCATGGCCCCTGTTTTGGGTCGTGACAATTAAGAGGGTTAAATGTTAACCGTGCGCTTTTAAAGTTTACCAAACAGGAGTAAAGATGGTTAATATATTACGGGAGTAACATTTAATCCCATTTTACCTAAGGGTGTGCATTCGGTCAAATTTGGGGCTTTTTGACCGAACCGAATTAACCAACCCGAAACCAAATTAATCTAAAAAATTGAACTGAACCAAAGTAACCGAATTTAAAAAAAACACTGAACCAACCGAATAAACCGAATTTTTATAAATATATATATATATTTTTTATTCCATTATAAAAAATAAAAATAAAATAAATTTCAGTTAATTGATTTTTTCATCCAAAAAACCAAACCAAACGAAATTAAATCGGTTCAAGTTTTGGTTCGATTGGTTCGAAAGAGTTGCACACCCATACTTTAACCCACTTCCAAACATACCCGTAATGTTAAAAGTTGTCTATCTCAATAAAAATATTCTTATTTCATGTTTGTATCGCAATCATTCATGGCTGGTTACAATATTAATTCACCATTTGTTGTTGTTATATTATTATTATTATAGATTTTGCACTTACTTTTTATTATTTATTATTTATTTACTTTTTTTAGTTGTTATTGTTCTTTTTATTAGTGTATATATATATATATATATATATATATAATTTTAATAAAAACGAAAAGAAAATTATATTCAACAGAAATTACTTACTTTTCTAACTTAAATAATGAATTGGCCTAAAAATCAATATGAAGTTTCAATTTTAAGGGACTATGATTTCTAGATTAGAAAGAAGAAAAAACGGATTTACAACTATGTATTACAAATTTTAAAATTGATATTTAATTCAATACCAGAGAATCCAAAAACTAAAACAATTAAAACAAATTCTAATAGAATAGAAGAAATAAATAAATAAATTTCTCAATTTCTGTTTTCTTTGTTGTTTATTTTTTATGGTTGTTAATTATTTTCTTATTAAAAGTACAAATATGCCCTGACGTTTGCTCCAAAAATCATGTATATAGATCTTTAAGTGATAATAAAGAAAAATGAATTTGGAAATGTGAAATTTTGAAAATTATGCTACAAAGTCCATAAGATTTAGAAAATATACTGCAAATCAAGACTCAATATTCCATTGCATGTCATCACAATAGCCACAGTGTTAACCCAAAAAAGAAATTGTCCATGGAAATGTTAAAATGTATCATTTTTGGTATAATTGTTTCAAAAAGAAACTAGCTGGTGAGCATAAATTTTAGAGCAAATGCAGGATTTATATATATAAATCCTAAAGGCAAAACTAGTAAACATTAACATCTTAATCTTCAAATACTTACATCAAATACATATCCATTTTATTTATTTAATAATTAATTAATTAATAAAATAAATGTGTATTTGATGTATATAAATAAATAAATAAATAAAACTAATATATATATATATACACACGATTTTCTTATTTAGCATGTAACATCGAACTACGAAATTTTTTTATATAAAAATAAAAAAATAGTACTTTGTATCACTAAATCAGCTTTTTTTATTTAATGGTGTCACTTCTCAAGAAAAAAAAACAAGTAACAATGTAAGAATGATACCTTTAATTTATGGTGTTATGATGATATTGTAATAAAACAATTCAAACAAATTAATAGAATAGAAGAAATAAATAAACAAGTTCTTCATTACTCATATAAATTAAACATAAAATAAATCGAGAGTTTATTCACGAGAAGCCCAACACGTAGTTCTGTTTTCTTTTTTATTTATTTTTTATGGTTGTTAATTATTTTCTTATTAAAAGTACAAATATGCCCTGACATTTGCTCCAAAAGTCATGCATATAGATCTTTAATTGATAATAAAACAAAAACAAAAACGAAATTTGGGAAATTTTGAAAATTATGCTATAAAGTCCTTAAGATTTAGAAAATATACTGCAAATCAAGACTCTGATATTCCATTGCATGTCATCACAAAAGCCACAGTGTTAACCCAAAAAAGAAATTGTCTATTGAAGTGTTTAAATATATCATTTTTGGTATAATTGTTTCAAAAAGAAACTAGCTGGTGAGCATAAATTTTAGAGCAAATGGAAGGATTTATATATATATATATTTTTTTTTCTTTTTCTCTTTTAATTATGTATGTCTATATGATTAATGCACTATTAAATTTAAGTAAACAAGAATAATAATTGGCATAATTAAAATAAAAATGTTTTGCATTTTTCCTAATAAATTATTGGAAAAAATTAATCATAGTCTTAATTAAAATATATAGAAATTAAAACATAAAAATTTAGAAGATTAAAATATAATTTTTCAAAGATAAGGATTAAAGTTGCCACTAAATAGTTTCCAAACGGAATTGCCTATTTTAAGCTCCGATAAAAATTAATGAACATTTAATTTTAAGTGTTTTATAAGGACGTCCGACACAAATGGAGCCAAACTTATCTGATATGCTACATATCCTCAACTCAATTTCACCATATAAATAATGAAACTCCAATCATGAGAAAACACAATTCAAATAAAATTTATTAATTACATTCTCTACTCATCCAGCAATCATGCGGAAAGGGTTTATCATTTTTTGTTTTTTCTTTCTTTTGTTGAGCTGTAACGACCCGAACCCGAGGGCACGTGACCGGTATTAGAGAATGGATAGGCATAAAGTCTCCGAAACCTGTAGAAAGTCTTAAAAAAAAAGAAAAATAAAATCTTCCAATTTCAAACTTTATTTTATAACAGAACACATTATCAAATTGATTTTTCTGAAATTAAAACATAATTGAATACATAAATAAAATATTCTTCAGCATCACATATCATAAATCATTGTACATAAGCACGGTTCATTAAATTAGAATACACAAGTATACTTAAATCATATAAATTTTTTAGTATGGTTACTACTGCAGCTTTCTAGAGTTACTACTATAGTACAACTTACAATGACCTATAAAGTATAGCCGGTGATGAAGAAATCCGGCGTGGAGGTAATTTGAGATCGAACTCCTAAGCTCCTGAAAAAAATTAAATTGAGGGGAATTCGACCTCACTGAGTATGTCAATAAAAAGAGCTGTACGGTTAAAAACCTTTTTGAAAACCATATATTTATAGTGAAAATAATTTATAACGTATAGATATAGCTTTTGAAAAAAAATCTTGGTAGAACCCTAAACCCAAATTTCTAAATGGCCAACTGGACCCACTTATTTCAACTAGACTGCCAATCCTCGAGAGTAAAGGCATCAACTAAGGCACCAAGTCGCAATCATCCACTTAATCCAAATACAAGGCACTAGCGGTCCCCGAGAGCAAAGGCACCAAGTCGCTGTCATCCACTTAATCCAAATACAAGGCACTGGCGATCCTCGAGAGCTAAGGCATCAACCAAGGCACCCATCCCAGTCCATTATTAACTCTCAAATCATTGGCGGTCCCCAGGAGCAAGGCTTCCACCAAGGCACCCGTCCCAGTTTAACATTCACCAATCATACATAAATCGGATCCATCTCTCAAATCTTTACCATGTGCATATGGTCCTAGTGAAACCCACCAGGTAGCCCGTTCTACCAAAATTTCTCAAAATCGATTTTTAAATAAATAAAATGCGTTTAAACTATAAATAACAACATTAAGTTAAACAAATCATATAATAAATATTAAAAATGTGAGCACACGCATTCTTTAAATAAAACACACACACATATCATTTTATCAACTTACAAGATGAACGAGAAGGCTGATGACCGCGCGTCTGCCTTGATCCAACAGCTTCCGCTCTGATATGCTCTAGAAAAGAAATTAACACACCGATTTTAAAACACGTCTATATAATAAAAATAAAAAATTTATCAGAAATAACGAAATTCTAGATTGACTCGAGGAAGACCAGATAAGATTCGAGGCAGGAAAAAGCCTAATTAACAGTAGAAATTTATTACAGATATCACGTTTTACGAAAAAATCTATCGAAATTTCGACATAGTCTCCTCTATAAAACGAACATATCTCTGCCATAGGTAGAGCCATTCATACATAAAAACGCACTTCTAATAATCGCAGACATTCACATTTGAGTCGGGCTTCTAGAACTACACTTAGCCCTAACCGAGATCACAACTCAACAAAACATCACAAAATTAAATCATTTTGTAATATCCCGTGTTTTTAAAATATTTTTACACTGTATCGGGATATGTAGTGTTAATAATTTTTATATATATATTACGATATTTTTACGAGTTGATATTTATTTAAAACCTATTTTAATTATTGTTTATTATTTACAGTGTTTTACGTAAAATTTTCCCAAGACTTTCATTTTCGAGGAAATTTTCACGTAAATAATTTATTATTAATTATTTTAAATATATTTTCGGACTTGCATGAACTCATACGTATTTTTAAAATACTAAATGAAGCCTATGTGTACTTATTTATTTAATTAGGGTTTAATATATTACCCTAATATTTTATTAATTAATTATTTGTTTTATTGTTATTTAATTATTTTTAATTAATATTAAATTTTAAAATATTAAATATTAAGTGTGTGGTGTATATTTAATGTGTGTAATTTAATATTATTTTAATATATAGTATAAATTATATATATATATATATACATATAATACATTAAAAACCAAAACTTTTGGAAAATTACCATTTAGCCCCGATTTCTCCTCCTTCTTCCCCGATTGCGTCCAATCACCAACCACCACCTGCAACTGTCGATTTCTCACCATTGGTGTGCCGTCTGGTGTGCCACCACCTTCCCCAGCCTCTTTCGCCGCCTGTAGCAGCTGATTCCGACGCCTAGAAGCCATTTTTGGCCGGAGAAGCCGAAAGTCGAGCCACAGTCTGGATTCCGGCCACCATTTTTAACACTGCCAGTCTCCTTCTTCTCCTTGAGCTCTGGTGAGTGTGATTCTAGCTTTGGTTTGAGCTTAAATGGTCTTGATTTGCTTAGGTTTCGAATTTTCAATTACGGCCATATTAGGGTTTTTGATTTTTTTGAGCTTCGAATTGATTGATTCAAGAAAACTCCCTTCACAAATGTTGATCCTAGTAGCTTAATATACATTTATGAATATTTTTGGAATTTTTAGAGATTTTTTGGATTTTTGGGTATTTTTGAATATTTTAATATTATTTTCTAATTTTAGGAAATTAATTAAATAAATTATGAAATTGTTTTTTGTGGTTAAATTAGGTGTTGAAATGAATTATAGGAATTTATTTGGAATTTTTCTGAATTTCTATGTATTTATTTTGAATTATTGAAGTTTATGTAATTTTGGGAAATTAGGGTTAATTATGTTTTTATTTGAATTTAATTGGATAATTGAGTTTAATTATTGATATTATTGATAAATATGTTGAGAAAATTAATTTTGGATAATTATACTATTTTTGGTGAATTTTTGAAGTAATTTTAGTATATTTATATATATAGGGGTATTTTGGTAATTTTACACAAAATTAGCTAAAAATGAAATTTAATTGGTTTTAATAGTTATTTAAGGTATAAAAATGATTTCTACAAATTATTTAGTATTTTTAACCAATTAAAACTATTTTTCGTGAATTATTTTCAATTATATATATAATATACGGTTTTTCTAATAAAATGAGTTTTTACTAGTTTTTATTGTGTTTAAAGGTTAATTATGTAATTTCTACTTATAAAATGTATTTCTATGTTATAAGGATATTTTTGGTATTTCCTGAATTGTTCTGTGTTTGTGGACCCCGGTCGATAGATTGTAGTCTGGAATCCGACCGAGGGGTTGTGGTTGAGTGTTGAGCTTGTGTTTTCGAAGTGTGTTTCTTTGCAGGGTCGACTCTACTCTTTGAGTAGAGAGATATCCATTTTACAGGGGAGGTTCTGCCGAATTTTCGATAGAATTCTCATAAAACGTAATGTCCGGTCGATCCCTAATCTTGTATCTGTAATTAATATTCTAGATTGAATTCTAGGGTTTCTGATAGGTTTATTCTAATGTCTATTATTATTGTTTGTTTAGTTGCGCCGAGACCGAGGCCTAGTGGACCAGGCCCGTCGGATCCATCTCGTGGAGCGCACTAGGGTGAGTTACTATAATATATATATATATGCTTTAGGATGCATGATTTAGAAATATACGTTTTATCTTAATAAAAAAATTGCATAAATAATGTGAATTGTATTTAAGAATATTTTTGGTTTATTTTTAGTTTATTTTTGGTATATATTAAATTATATGCATGTTTTGTAAATAAATTATATTTAAAATGTTTTTAAATATATTTCTAACTTAATTTATAAGTTGATTGGATTTATTTGGCGTATATATACTCGAAATATAACTGGTTTATTTTTGGTATATTTCCGGTATATATATGGTTTATATTGTTATTTTATTTAATTTATGCATCATTTATTTGTGAATGGATGTTTTACATTTATTAATGAAGGATATCGATAGAACGTGCTACCTAGTGGGCAGCACTAGGACCGAGTACGTACTGGTGCACTTATAGCAGATAGGCTATATTACTAACCATTTGTGGATATTGATGGAATATGATTATTTGATGTGTGAGATGTGATTGGGTGTGATTACTGGAGCTCGGTTGACTAAGTGTCTCGAGGCCAATCTGTCACGACCCAAAACAGGGGCCATGACCGGCGCTAGGGAACGGGAATTCTTTCGAATCCGAAACCCGTAGCAAGCCTAAAAATAAAATAAAACATGCAATAATAGTAGCAATATATAATGCAGCGGAAATAAAAATCATGAATATCATATTATTATTTTCACCAACTGGATTTAAGTCAAATCTCATTTCATATATATAAATCTTTTAATACAAATCCAGTTTCAAATATAATACAATATCTCACATAAATAAAATACATAAAATCCCACAAAATTAATTTATAACTACTGCAGTGCCTAGATTATAAAAATAAGACTCAAGTAAGCAGTTTACATAAAGAAGCCGGGGCGAAAGAAATCCGGCGTACAGGCCTGCTACTGAGGTCTGAAGATGTTGACTCTCTTGAAAAATAGTCAACGGAGGGGAGTCAGACCTCACTGAGTGAATTACTATAATATATATACATACACACTAAGTGACAATGCATACAATCAATAGTATATATATATATGTATATATATACAGGCAAATTCACACAGATGTAATAAAATCATTATATATATATATATATATATATTTTTTATTAAAAATCATCTTTTATGAAGGATCACATAGAACCCTAGAATATTGCAACCTCGAAAATAGTGTTAGACAACACTCTAGCCATACAGGCTCACTGAATCCAAATATATCCACTTAATCCATTTAGACAGTAGACTGGCCCCGAGACACTAAGTCAACCGAGCTCCAGCAGTCTGACTGCTAGTGTGATTAGCCCCGAGACACTTGGTCAACCGAGCTCCAGCAATCACACCTCCAAACCATATCTCACACATATCAATAATCACATTCAATCAATATCCACAAATGGTTAGTAATATAGCCTAAATACTATAGGCATACCAGTACGTACTCGGTCCTAGTACTGCCCACTAGGTAGCACGTTCTATTGATATCCTTCATTAATAATATAAATTATTCATTCACAAATAAATGATGCATGAATTTAAATAAAATAGCAACATAAACCATATATATACTAGAAATATACCAAAAGTAAACCAGGTATATTTCGAGTATATATACGTCAAATAAATCCAGTCAAATTACAAAATAAACTAAAGATACATTTAAAAACATTTTAAACACAGTTCATTAATAAAACATGCATATAATTTAATATATACCAAAAATAAACCAAAAATAAACTAAAAATATACTTAAATACAAATCACATTATTTATGCATTTTAATCAAAATAAAACATATATTTCTAAATCGTGCATCCTAAAGCATATATATATAGTATAGTAACTCACCCTAGTGCGCTCCACAAGATGGATCCGACGGGCCTGGTCCACTAGCCCTCGGTCTCGGCCCAACTAAACAAGCAATAAATAACCGACATCAGAATAAACCTAACAGAAATCCTAGAATTCGATCTAGAGTATTAAACATAAAATCGATATCAGGGTTCGACCGGATATCACGTTTTACGAGAATTCTACCAAAAATTCGACAGAACCTCCACTGTAAAATGGACATCTCTCTACTCAAAAGAGTAGAGCTGACCCTGCAAGGAAATACACTTCAAAAAAACTACACAGAGCACAATCAAAATCCCACGGTCGGACTCCAAACTACAGTCCATCGACCGGGGTCCACAATCACAAAATAATTTCAGAAATACCAAAAATATCTTTATAATATAGAAATACATTTTATAGGTAGAAATTACATAATTAACCTTTAAACACATTAAAAACCGATAAAAACTCATTTTATTAGAAAAATCGTATATTATATATATATAATTGAAAATAATTCACGAAAAATAGTTTTAATTAGTTAAAAATACTAAATAATTTGTGGAAATCATTTTTATTCCTTAAATAACTATTAAAACCAATTAAATTACATTTTTAGCCAATTTAGGGTAAAATTACCAAAATGCCCTTATATATATAAATATACTATAATTACTTCAAAATTTCACCAAAAATTATAAAATTATCCAAAATTAATTTTCTCAACATATTTATCAATAATTTTAATAATTAAACTCAATTATACAATTAATTTCAAATAAAAACATAATTAACCCTAATTTCCCAAATTTACATAAACTCAAATAATTCAAAATAAATACTTATAAATTCATAAAAATTCCAAATAAATTCCTATAATTCATTTAATCACCTAATTTAACCATAAAACACAATTTCATAATTTAAATAATTAATTTCCGAAAATTAGAAAATAATATTAAAATATTCAAAAATACCCAAAAATCCAAAAAACCTCCAAAAATTCCAAAAAAATTCATACATATAGATTAAACTACTAGGAACAACATTTGCGAAGGGAGTTTTCATGAATCAATCAATTCGAGGCTCAAAAAAATCAAAAACCCTAATATGGCCGAATTGGAAAAATTCAAACCTAAGCAAATCTAGACCATTTAAGCTCAAACCAAAGCTAGAATCACACTCACCAGAGCTCAAGGAGAACAAAGAGACTGGCGGTGTCAAAAATGGTGGTCGGAATCGTCGTCGACGGCGAGAAGCTCAACTTGCTGCCATGGCGGATTCCGGGCGTTCCAGCTGGCTTCCGGCGGCCTGGTCACGTCGGAGAGGAAGAGGAAGGAAGGGGAAGAAGGTTGGCGGCAGCTGGTGGCGGCGAAGGGCGGTCCGGCGTGCTGGAATGGGAGGCGCAGTGACGGTAGACGATCGGGAGAGAAGAAGGAGAAGGGAGGGGCTAAACGGTAATTTTCCAAATCCTTTTGTTTTAATAATCTATATGTATATATATATATATATATACTTTATACTATATAATAAAATAATAATAAAATCACACACATTAAATTTACACCACACACATATAATTTAATATTTTAAAATATGATAATAAATAAAAATAATTAAATAAAAATAAATTAATAAACAAATAATAAAATATTAGGTTAATATTAATTAAACCCTAATTAAATAAATATTTACACACATAGGCTTTATTTAGTATTTTAAAAATACGTATGAGTTCATGCAAGTCCGAAAATATATTTAAAATAATTAATAATAAATTATTTACGTGAAAATTTCCCCGAAAATGCAAGTACCGGGAAAATTTTACGTAAAGCACTATAAATAATGCATAATAATTAAAATAGGTTTTAAATACACATCAACCTCGTAAAATATCATGATACATATACTAAAATTATTAACACTGCATATCCCGGTACAGTGTAAAAATATTTTAAAAACACGGGATATTACAGTCTTCCCCCCTTACAAGAATTCGTCCCCGAATTCCAGAAAACAAGATCAAGAAGGAAAGAGATACGGGTAAGAAGCTCGCATCTCAGCTTTAGTCTCCCACGTATGCTCCTCGACTCTGTTGCTACGCCACAGAACCTTGACCATCGGAATCTGCTTCGAACGCAACTGTCGAATTTGATAATCTACGATCGCCACAGGTTCTTCCACAAACGTCAAATCTTCACTCACTTCTACACTGTCAGGCTGCAACACGTGAGAAGGGTCTGAGATATACTTCCTCAACATCGAGATATGAAATACTGGATGCACCTGTGAGATACTCGGAGGCAAATCCAATCGATATGCAATAGTGCCAACTCTCTCCAGAATCTCAAATGGTCCAATATATCTCGGTGCTAACTTACCTTTCCTGCCAAATCTCATCACACCCTTCATCGGAGATACCTTCAGAAAAATAAAATCTCCAACCTGAAACTCCACATCTCTGCGCCTAGGATCCGCATAACTCTTCTGTCTGCTAATTGCAGTCTCTAATCTGCACTTGATCACGGTGACTTTCTCTGCAGCATCCTGAACCATCTCAGGTCCAGTCAAAGCTCTCTCACCAATCTCATCCCAACTCAAAAGGGATCTACACTTTCTTCTATACAACGCCTTATATGGTGCCATACTAATACTGCTATGGTAGCTATTATTATATGTAAATTCAACGAGCGGCAAATGATCATCCCAGCTACCTCCCAAATCCAAGACACACATCCTCAACATATCTTCCAGTGTCTGGATCGTCCTCTCAGACTGACCATCTGTCTAAGGATGAAAAGCAGTACTGAAGTCCAACCTAGTGCCCATCACTTCCTGCAACTTCTGCCAAAAATGAGAAGTAAACACCGAACCTCTATCCGACACAATGGACACAGGTACCCCATGAAGGCACACAATATGCTTCACGTACAACTTCGCCAATCTAGCAACTGAATATGTGGCTTTCACAGGCAAGAAATGTGTAGACTTCGTCAATCTGTCTACAATCACCCAGATGGAGTCATATCCATCCTTCGAACGAGGTAAACCGACCACAAAATCCATAGCTATCCTTTCCCACTTCCACTCGGGAATAGGAAGAGGCTGAAGCTTCCCAGAAGGCTTCTGATGTTCAGCTTTCACTTGTTGACACGTCAAGCACTTTGCAACATAATCAACGACATCCTTCTTTAATCCATCCCACCAGTATAGATCTCTGATACTATGGTACATCTTAGTGACACCTAGATGTACGCTATAAGCTGTAGAATGTGCTTCCTCTAAAATCTCCTCTCTCAAGTCATCCACGTCAGGAACACATAATCTACCACTGATCCACAACACACTATCATCATCAAACGTGAAATCAGTGAACTTCCCTGCTCTGACATTCTCTGCAAGCTCTTCTAGAATAGGATCTCGGCTCTGAGCTGCTTTAATCCTATCCCTCAGTACAGATCGCACTTTAAACTGAGCTAGCAGTCCACCTGATCTACTAATCTTCATCATCAGACCTTGATCCACCAACAAATGCAACTCCTTGATCAACGGTCTCCTCTCAACCCTGATGTGAGCAAGACTACCTGAGGACTTTCTACTCAAGGCATCTGCTACCACATTAGCTTTACCCGGATGATATAAGATCTCGCAATCATAATCCTTCAATAATTTCGACCATCTCCTCTACCTCAGATTCAAATCTCTCTGCTGGAAAATGTACTTAAGGCTCTTGTGATCAGTAAATATCTCATAAGTCACCCCGTACAGATAATGTCTCCAAATCTTCAAAGCAAAAATCACTACAGCCATCTCAAAGTCATGTGTAGGATAGTTCTGCTCATGCTTCTTCAACTGCCTCGAAGCATAGGCTATCACCCTTCCATTCTGCATCAACACACAACCAAGACCAATTCTAAAGGCATCACAGTAAACTGTGAACTTATCCACACTATTAGGCAAAACTAATACTGGCGCTGTGGTCAACTTCTCCTTCAATAACTGAAAACTATTCTCACAAGCTTCTGACCACTCGAACCTAACATTCTTTTGAGTCAAGTGAGTCATAGGGGTTGCAATTCTAGAAAAATCTTGCACAAACCGCCTATAATACCCGACTAAACCCAGAAAACTTCGAATCTCTGTAACAGAAGTCAGTCTAGGCCAATCAGATACTGCCTTAATCTTCTATGGATCAACCTGAATACCTTCTTTAGACACTACATGTCCAAGAAAAGAAACACTCTCCATCCAGAAATCACACTTCGAGAATTTAGCATAAAGCTGATGATCTCTCAGTGTCTGTAGTACAATCCTCAAGTGATATACATGCTCCTCCATACTCCTCGAATATACCAGTATATCATCAATGAAGACTACCATAAACTGATCCACATACGGTCTGAATACCCTGTTCATCAGGTCCATAAAAGTTGCTAGTGCATTAGTGAAACCAAAAGACATCACCAGAAACTCATAATGACCATATCGTGTGCGGAATGCCGTCTTAGGAATATGGGCCTCACTAATCCGCAATTAATGATAACCCGACCTCAAGTCAATCTTAGAAAAGAACTGTGCACCCTGTAGCTGATCAAACAAATCATCTATCCTTGGAAGAGGATACTTGTTCTTCACTGTCACCTTATTCAGCTCTCTATAATCAATGCACAGTCTCAGGGTACCATCCTTCTTCTTCACAAACAGGACTGGTGCACCCCAAGGAGAAATACTAGGTCTGATAAAACCCTTATCTAACAACTCTTGCAACTGCTCCTTCAACTCTTTCAACTCTGCAGGAGCCATTCGATAGGGTGGCATAGATATAGGAGTAGTACCTGGAACCACATCTATACAGAACTCAATCTCTCTATGAGGTGGTAAACCTGGAAACTCCTCGGGAAAAACATCAGGAAACTCACAAGCAACAGGAACATCTGTGAGTGACAACTTCTCCACTGAAGTATCCCTGACCAATGCCAAATATCCCTGACAACCTTTCCTTAATAACTTCCTAGCCGTAATAGCAGAAATAAGATTCTGAGGTGCTGAACTCCTATCACCCACAAACTTAAAATCTTCTTCATCAGGAATTCTGAATGTCACCTCTTTATTCCTGCAATCTACCACGACATAGTGCTGAGATAACCAATCCATTCCCAAAATAACATCAAACTCCATCACATCCAACAGAATCAAGTCGGCGGGTAATTCTCTATCTCCCACGAGAACTGGACAACCAGAAAGAACAATATCGGTGTCTAAGGAATCGCTCAGAGGAGTGGTAACGGACAAAGGAAAAGCCATCTTCGAAGCTTGCCAACAAGATTTAGAAGCAAAAACAGGAGAAACAAACAAATGCGTGGCACCCGGATCAAACAAAAACCTAAGCATCCAGGTAACAAACAGAAACAATACCTGCCATGACTGCATTAGATGCCTGAGCATCCTGCTGAGTGAGATGAAAGACTCTGGCTTGACCTGGACCTCCCTGCTGACTGGTAGAAGCCTGGCCAACACCTCTGGCACCTCCTCTAGTACCTCTACCATGACTCTGCTGTGGAACAAACTGAGTGGAACTCTGATGCTGAGCTGGACGTAACTGAAATGGCACGGGTGCAGCACTAGTAATCGACTGTTATGGGAATCACGGAATCTGCGGCTGCTGATATCCGGAGTAAGGACACGACAGAGCAAAATTTCCTGTCTGCCCGCATCTGAAACATGTCAGCGGTGTCAGATAACACGATCCCTGATGGACTCTACCACAAGTCTGGCAAACACTGGTCACTGATCCAGAACTACGACCATTGCTGCTGCTCGAAGCACCTGACCCAAATCTGAATGGTCTATGCTGACCTCCACGGCCATGTCTACTGCTCCGATGCACTCGCTGCTGCTATCTCTGACTCTGCTGAGTCGGGCCTTGGTGCTGACTACTCGAACCAACATGAAAACTAGAATACGGAGTAGCCTGCAATCCACTCGACTGAACTCCTAGCTGGTAATAATCAGGCATCGCTCCCTGCCTAACTAGCCTCAACTCAATCTCTTTAGCTAACTCAATCACAGACTCGAGAGTAAGGCCTGTTGTAGGCATACCAGCAAAAGCTTAACCTAAACCAGTGACATATGTAGTAACCGTAAAATACTGATCTCGCATCATATCCCCAGCATATCTACCCAGACGAAGAAACTCTCAGGTGTACTCCTCTACAGATCGATCTCCACGAGAAATACTGGTCAAACGGAGATGATAGCTCAAACGAAGAGGCTCTGGACAGAATCTCCTCATAAATCGCTCTCGAAATTGAGCCCATGTCATCGTCATCATGTAAGGCTGGATCATCTGAATAAACCAATCTAAGGCTGGTCCCTCGACAGACAACTCGACAATCATGATCCGCTGGTACTCGGTATGAGTAGTCCGAGTCCTAGTCTCGATCGCGTGCAGAAAATCTAACGGATCAGAAGTACCATCAAAAGCAATCCTGCCAACTCGGGTATAGAACAAAGCTGCCTCAGGGTCAGACATACCCTGCTGATAGGCAGGCTGAACAACTGGAGGAACAGGAACATCAAACTCAGGCTCAATAGGCTCCTCGTCCTGTAACTCTCTCTCCCTACGGTGACCTACCGCTCCTCGAGGTCTACCTCTACCATGACCTCTACGTCTAACTGGCTGCTCAGGAGGTAAAACCTCATCCTGAAAAGACTCAAGCCTCAACGACCGGTGGAGCAACATGTGCTCGCCTCCTCATTCTGAAAAGACAAATGGAAAGATTCAGACAAAATAGACAACGAAGGAATAACGCTGAAAACTAAAACAAGGAATACTTATCAAGACATACTCGAACCTAATTCACTGCAGTAGTTCAACAGAAAACACAACTCTGAAAACTAGGGCCACAACTCACATAACTAAGCCCTGACACAGAACTCCGCTCTAATACCAACTTTGTCACGACCCAAAACAGGGGCCATGACCGGTGCTAGGGAACGGGAATTCTTTCGAATCCGGAACCTGTAGCAAGTCTAAAAATAAAATAAAACATGCAATAATAGTAGCAATATATAATGTAGCGGAAATAAAAATCATGAATATCATATTATTATTTTCACCAACTGGATTTAAGTCAAATCTCATCTCATATATATAAATCTTTTAATACAAATCCAGTTTCAAATATAATACAATATCTCACATAAATAAAATACATAAAATCCCACAAAATTAATTTATAACTACTGTAGTGTCTAGATTATAAAAATAAGACTCAAGTAAGCAGTTTACACAAAGAAGCCGGGGCGGAAGAAATCCGGCGTACAGGCCTGCTACTGAGGTCTGAAGATGTTGACTCTCTTGAAAAATAGTCAACGGAGGGGAGTCAGACCTCACTGAGTGAATTACTATAATATATATACATACACACTAAGTGACAATGCATACAATCAACAGTATATATATATATGTATATATATACAGGCAAATTCACACAGATGCAATAAAATCATTATATATATATATATTTTATTAAAAATCATCTTTTATGAAGGATCACATAGAACCCTAGAATATCGTAACCTCGAAAATAGTGTTAGACAACACTCTATCCATACAGGCTCACTGAATCCAAATATATCCACTTAATCCATTTAGACAGTAGACTGGCCCCGAGACACTAAGTCAACCGAGCTCCAACAGTCTGACTGCTAGTGTGATTGGCCCCGAGACACTTGGTCAACCGAGCTCCAGCAATCACACCTCCAAACCATATCTCACACATATCAATAATCACATTCAATCAATATCCACAAATGGTTAGTGTCACGACCCAAACTAGCAGTCATGACCGGCGCTAGGGAACGAGAATTCTTTCGAATCCGGAACCCGTAGCAAGCCTTAGAAAATAAAATCATACAATAATTATATAAAAGTACGACCAAATTAAAATTTTTCTGAATCAATATATAAAATAAATACTCCAAATCCTTTTATAAATGAATACATATTCGTACAATGTTCAAATACAAATTCTCAGAGTATTTAATATCCAAACAAAATAATACACTTCCAATATAGTGACACTACTACTGCAGTTTCTAGAATACAATTCAAAGTTTAGAATATACATTTGTATAAAACAGCCGGGACTGAAGAACACCGGTGAGGAACTCTATAACTAAGGTTTGACGATATGGAATCTCCTGAAAAAAATAATTGAGGGGGGTCAGACCTCACTGAGTGAATTATTATACTATATATACATGCAAACTAAACCATAACAATCAGACATTCTTATATATATATGTATATACACACATTTCACACGAATGCCAAACTTTACTTTTATAAATATACTAAATGTAGAAAACGTTTGTTTTAATTCATGAAGGATCCATAGAACCCTAAATAATAACAACCTCAAACAATCCCATCATCACTCTAGCCATACAGGCTCACTTGATTCCAAATAGAACACTTATTCCAATTTGGACAGCAGACTGGCCCCGAGACACTAAGTCGACCGAGCTCCAGCAGTCTAGCTGTCAGTGTGATTGGCCCCGAGACACTTGGTCAACCGAGCTCCAGCAATCACACTATCCATCACCTCACATCTCAATCAACCCAATAGATCATTCAATTCACTTATGGACAGTAGACTGGCCCCGAGACACTAAGTCAACCGAGCTCCAACAGTCTGATTGTCAGTGTGATTGGCCCCGAGACACTTAGTCAACCGAGCTCCAGCAATCACACTATCTAACATACTATTAATCTTAGTCAAATCAATTAAATCAATTATAATCACCCAATTTTAACTCTCACTCAATCCTTATCTACCGTACCGGTACGTACACGGTCCTAGTGCTGCCCACTAGGAAGCACGTTCTATTGATATCCTTCACTTCGAATAAATCATTCATTCGAAAAATAATTAATGTAGAACCATATTCATAATAGTAAAACCAACCATATATATATATACCAAAAATATACCTAAAATATACCCAGTATATTTCAGGTATATATATATATATATATATATAGTCAAATAAAATATGAAATAAACTAAAGATAAATCATTAATATAGTTAAAAACAATTTAAATGAGTAACAATAATATAACATGCATTATCTTAAAAATATACTTAAATATGCAAAAGATATACCCTAAGTACTCAAATCATTTAAATAACCATTTATGTATAAATATTCATTTAAATACGTGTTTGTGTTTAACATATATTCACAAATATACTAAAAATAAAACTAATTATCTAGCATGCATATATCAAAAATAAACCCTAAATATACCACTAATGTGTTAGGTTTAATTTAATAATAAAACATTTATTTATTCGGAAATAAATAAAAAAAATATACCAAAAATAAACTTAAAAATACTTTAAGTGTAGGTTTATAATTTAACATGCAATTATTTAAGAATAAACCTAAAATCTACTGAAACTATACCTAAAGTATACTAATCATTTAATAAAATAATTATGTCTAAGTGTACATTTTAAAACATGTGTATATTACTCAAATGTATTAAACCTAAACCTAATTGTTTAATGTGCATATATCAAACTAACATGCATAATTATTTAATATGCATATATATAAGAATGCAACCCTAGATATACCAAAAATATTATAATTTAAATCATTTTTTAAAACATAAAATGAAAATGAAAAATTCTAAATAATGCACCCTATATGCAGTGCATATATATACAGTATAATAACTCACATGTTAGCGCTCCACGAGACAAACTCGGCGGGCCTGATCCGTTAGGCCTCGGTCTCGGCGCAGCTAGACAAACAAATGACAACATGAAATCAGAATAAATTTAACAAAAATTCTAAAGACTCGATCTAGAATTTTAGACACAGCTTTAGAATAGGAATTTGACCGGACATCACGTTTTACGAGAATTCTACCGAAAATCCGACAGAACCTTCCCTGTAAAACGGACATCTCTCTACTCAAAGAGTAGAGCCGATCCTGCAAAGAAATACACTTCGGAATAAATACAGGATTATAATCAAAATCCCTCGGTCGGACTCCAAACTACAATTCACCGACCGAGGTTCACAATTCACAGAATATTTATAAAATACCGAAAATGCCCTTATATAATAAAAATACATTTTATAAATCCAAATTACGTAATTAACCCTAAAACATACTAAAAATCAATAAAAACCCATTTATTTAGAAAAATAGTATATTATATATAATTTGAAAATAATTTACGAAAAATAGTTTTAATTAGTTAAAAATACTAAAAATTTGCAGAAATCATTTTTATACTCTAAATAACTATTAAAACCAATTTAATTACATTTTTAACCAATTTAGTGTAAAATTACCATAATACCCCTATATATATATATTCACTATAAATGTTCAAAAATTCACCAAAAATTATATAATTACTCAAAAATTAATTTCTCAGCATATAATTCAATAATATCAATAAATATACTCAATTTACCAATTTATTTCAATTAAACACATAATTAACCCTATTTTTCAAAATTACCTAAACTTAATAAATTCCAAATAAATACATAAGAATTCACAAAAATTACAAATAAATTTCTATAATTCATTTCAACTCCTATAATCACCATAAAACACAATTTCATAATTTAATTAATTAATTTTTCGAAAATTAGAAAATAATAATAAAATAATCAAAAATTCACAAAAATTAAAATAAATTCCAAAAATTCTAAAAAAATTACAGCATGTATATTAAGCTTCGAGGAACAAAGTTTGTGAAGGAATTTTTCATGAATCAATCAAATTGAAGCTAAAAAAAATTCTAAACCCAAAATGGCTGATTTGAAGAAATTGAAACCTAAGCAATTCTAGACCAAATCAAGTGAAACAAAGCTTGGAATCACACTCACCAGAGCTCAAGGAGAAGATAGAGACTGATGCCATCAAATTTGGTGGCCGGAAAGTGCTTGGTCGGAGTTAAGTTGATTTTTGGCTCTTTAAAGAAAATCCGGCCAAAACTCACCGGAAAAGAGTGTTTTAGGTGGTGGAAATGGTTGGAGGTGGAAGAGGAAGGCTGAGAGGCATAGTAACAGGAAGAAAACCAGCTTGAAAGTGGCTGGAAATGGAAGAAAACGTTTTGGGAGGAAGAAGATGAAGGAGGGGCAAAACTGTAAATAAAGGGAAGTTTTGGTTTTTTTGATAAAAAAATTATGTATATATGTATATATATATATATTTACACTATATATTATAATAATATAAAATTTCACACACATTAAATATACACCACACACATATTTTAATATGTTTAATAATTTATAAACTTAAAATTAATTAATACAAAAATTAAATAATAAAATTAAGGAAATTAATTAAGCTCTAATTAATTTAAATAAATACACATATATACATTTTATTTTAGCACTTTAAAATTATATATGAGTTCATGCAAATTCATAAAAATAGTCAAAATAAATAGTATTAATTTATTTACGTGTCAATTTCCCCGAAAATATAATTTTTGGGAAAATTTTACGTAAAGTACTTAAAATAATATAAAATAATTAAAATTAGCTTTAAACAAACAACAAACTCATAAAATATCATAAATATATATACAAAAATTATTAACACTGAATATCCCGATGCAGTATAAAAATATTTAAAAATTCGGGATATTACAGTTAGTAATATAGCCTAAATACTATAGGCGTACCGGTACGTACTCGGTCCTAGTGCTGCGCACTAGGTAGCACGTTCTATTGATATCTTTCATTAATAATATAAATTATTCATTCATAAATAAATGATGCATGAATTTAAATAAAATAGCAACATAAACCATATATATACTAGAAATATACCAAAAGTAAACCAGGTATATTTTGAGTATATATACGTCAAATAAATCCAGTCAAATTACAAAATAAACTAAAGATACATTTAAAAACATTTTAAACATAGTTCATTAATAAAACATGCATATAATTTAATATATACCAAAAATAAACCAAAAATAAACTAAAAATATACTTAAATACAAATCACATTATTTATGCATTTTAATCAAAATAAAACATACATTTCTAAATCGTGCATCCTAAAGCATATATATATATAGTATAGTAACTCACCCTAGTGCGCTCCACGAGATGGATCCGATGGGCCTGGTCCACTAGCCCTTGATCTCGATGGAACTAAACAAGCAATAAATAACCGATATCAGAATAAACCTAATAGAAATCCTAGAATTCGATCTAGAGTATTAAACATAAAATCGATATCAGGGTTCGACTGGATATCATGTTTTATGAGAATTCTACCAAAAATTTGACAGAACCTCTCCTGTAAAACGGACATCTCTCTACTCAAAAGAGTAGAGCCGACCCTGCAAGGAAATACACTTCGAAAAACTACACAGAGCATAATCAAAATCCCATGGTCGGACTCCAAACTACAATCCACCGACCGGGGTCCACAATCACAAAATAATTTCAGAAATACCAAAAATATCCTTATAACATAGAAATACATTTTATAGGTAGAAATTACATAATTAACCTTTAAACACATTAAAAATCGATAAAAACTCATTTTATTAGAAAAATCGTATATTATATATATATAATTGAAAATAATTCACGAAAAATAGTTTTAATTAGTTAAAAATACTAAATAATTTATGGAAATCATTTTTATACCTTAAATAACTATTAAAACCAATTAAATTACATTTTTAGCCAATTTAGGGTAAAATTACCAAAATGCCCTTACATATATAAATATACTATAATTACTTCAAAATTTCACCAAAAATTATAAAATTATCCAAAATTAATTTTCTCAACATATTTATCAATAATTTTAATAATTAAACTCAATTATCCAATTAATTTCAAATAAAAACATAATTAACCCTAATTTCCCAAATTTACATAAACTCAAATAATTCAAAATAAATACTTAGAAATTCATAAAAATTCCAAATAAATTCCTATAATTCATTTCAACACCTAATTTAACCATAAAACACAATTTCATAATGTAAATAATTAATTTCCGAAAATTAGAAAATAATATTAAAATATTCAAAAATACCCAAAAATCCAAAAAATCTCGAAAAATTCCACAAAAATTCATAAATTTAGATTAAGCTACTAGGAACAACATTTATGAAGGGATTTTTCATGAATCAATCAATTCGAAGGTCAAAAAAATAAAAAAACCCTAATATGGCCGAATTGGAAAAATTCAAAACTAAGCAAATCTAGACCATTTAAGCTCAAACCAAAGCTAGAATCACACTCACCAGAGCTCAAGGAGAAGAAAGACACCAGCAGTGTCAAAAATGGTGGTCGGAATCGTCGTCGACGGCGAGAAGCTCAACTTGCTGCCATGGCGGATTCCAAGCGTTCCAACGGGCTTCCGACGGCCTGGTCACATCGGAGAGGAAGAGGAAGGAAGGGGAAGAAGGTTGGCGGCAGCTGGTGGTGGCGAAGGGCTGTCCGTCATGCTGGAATGGGAGGCGCAATGACGGTAGACGATCGGGAGAGAAGAAGGAGAAGGGAGGGGCTAAACGGTAATTTTCCAAATCCTTTTGTTTTAATAATCTATATGTATATATATATACTTTATACTATATAATAAAATAATAATAAAATCACACACATTAAATTTACACCACACATATATAATTTAATATTTTAAAATATAATAATAAATAAAAATAATTAAATAAAAATAAATTAATAAACAAATAATAAAATATTAGGGTAATATTAATTAAACCCTAATTAAATAAATATTTACACACATAGGCTTTATTTAGTATTTTAAAAATACGTATGAGTTCATGCAAGTCTGAAAATATATTTAAAATAATTAATAATAAATTATTTACGTGAAAATTTCCCCGAAAATGCAAGTACCGGGAAAATTTTACGTAAAGCACTATAAATAATATACAATAATTAAAATAGGTTTTAAATACACATCATCCTCGTAAAATATCATGATACATATACTAAAATTATTAACACTGCATATCCCGGTACAGTATAAAAATATTTTAAAAACACGGGATATTACACAATCACACTGGAAGTCAGACTGCTGGAGCTCGGTTGACTTAGTGTCTTGGGGATAGTCTACTGTCTAAATGGATTGAGTGGATATATTTGGATTAAGTGAGCCTGTGTGGCTAGAGTGTTGTCTAACACCATTTCCGAGGTTGCGATATTTTTGGGTTCTATGTGATCCTTCATAAAAGATGATTTTCAATGAAAAATATATATAAAATGATTTTATTGCATCTGTGTGTAATTGCCTGTATATATACGTATTAGATATATACTGTTGATTGTATGCATTGTCATTTAGTGTGTATGTATATATATTATAGTAATTCACTCAGTGAGTTCTGACTCCCCTCCGTTGACAATTTTTCAGGAGAGTCAACATCTTCAGACCTCAGTAGCAGGCCTGTACGCCATATTTCTTTCGCCCCGGCTTCTTTGTGTAAACTGCTTACTTGAGTCTTATTTTTTTTATAATCTAGACACTACAGTAATTGTAAATTAAATTATGGAATTTTATGTATTTTATTTATGTGAGATATTGTATCATATGAACTGGATTTGTATTAAAGATTTATATATGTGAGATGAGATTTAATTTAAATCCAGTTGATGAAAATACTATTGTGATATTTATGATTTTCTTTTCCGCTGCATTATATATTGCTACTATTATGGCATGTTTTATTTTATTTTTAGGCCTGCTACGGGTTCCGGATTAAAAAGAATTCCCGTTCCCTAGCGCCGGTCATGGCCCCTGTTTTGGGTCGTGACAAAGTTTGTATCAGAGCGGAGTTCTGTGTCAGGGCTTAATTGTGTGAGTTGTGGCCCTAGTTTTCAGAGTTGTGCTTTCTGTTGAACTACTGCAATGAATTAGGTTTGAGTACGTGTTGATAAGTATTCCTTGCTTAGTTTTCAGCGTTATTCCTCCGTTGTCTGTTTTGTCTGAATATTTTTGTTTGTCTTTTCAGAATGAGGAGGCAAGCGCATGTCGCTCCACCAGTCGTTGAGGCCGAGGATGATGAGTCTTTTCAGGATGAGGTTTTACCTCCTGAGCAGCCAGTTAGATGTAGAGGTCGTGGTAGAGGTAGACCTCGAGGAGCAGCAGGTCGCCATAGGCAAAGAGAGTTATAAAACGAGGAGCCTGTTGAGCTTGAGTTTGATGTTCCTATGCCTCTAGTTGTTCAGCCGGTTCAGCCTGCCTATCAGCAGGGTATGTCTGACCCTGAGGCAGCTTTGTTCTATGCCCGAGTTGGCAGGATTACTTTCGATGGTACTTCCAATCCGTTAGATTTTCTGCACACGATTGAGACTAGGACTCGGACTGCTCATACCGAGTACCAGCGGATTATGATCATTGAGTTGTCTGTCGAGGGACCAGCCTTAGATTGGTTTATTCAGATGATCCAGCCTTACATGATGACGATGACCTGGGCTCAGTTCAGAGAGCGATTTATGAGGAGATTTTATCCAGAACCTCTTCGTATGAGCTATCGTCTCCGACTGACCAGTATTTCTCGTGGAGATCGATCTGTAGAGGAGTTTACCCGAGAGTTTCTTCGTCTGGGTAGATATGCAGAGGATCTGATGCGAGACCAGTACTTCGCTGTTACTACCTACGTTACTGGTTTGGGTTCTACTTTTGCTGGTATGCCTATAGCAGGCCTTACTCTAGAGTCTATGATTGAGTTAGCCAAGGAGATTGAGCTGAGACTAGTTAGGCAAGGAGCGATGCATGATTATTACCAGTTGGGAGTTTAGTCGAGTGGATTGCAGGCTACTCCGTATTCGAGTTTTCATGTTGGTTCAAGTAGTCAGCAGCGAGGTCCGACTCAGCAGAGTCAGAGACAACAGCAGCGAGTGCATCGGAGCAGTAGATATGGCCGTGGAGGTCATCGTAGATCGTTCAGATTTGGGTCAGGTGCTTCGAGCAGCAGCAATGGTCGTAGTTCTGGATCAATGGCCAGTGTTTGCCAGACTTGTGGTAAAGTCCATCAGGGACCGTGTTATCTGACACCGCTGACATGCTTCAGATGCAGGCAGACATGACATTATGCCAGATCGTGTCCTTATTCCGGGTATTAGCAGCAGCAGATTTCGTAATTCCCACAGCAGTCGATTGCTAGTGCTGCACCCGTGCCATTTCAGTTACCTCCAGCCCAGCATCAGAGTTCCACTCAGTTTGTTCCACAGCAGAGTCGTGGTAGAGGTACTAGAGGAGGTGCCAGAGGTGTTGGCCATGCTTCTACCAGTCAGCATGGAGGTCGAGGTCAGGCCAGAGTTTTTCATCTCACTCAATAGGATGCTCAGGCATCTAATGCAGTCGTGGTAGGTATTATTTCTGTTTGTTACCTGGACGCATGGGTTTTGTTTGATCCGGGTGCCACGCATTTATTCATTTCTCCCGTTTTTGCTTTTAAATCTTGTTGGCAAGCTTCGAGGATGGCTTTTCCTTTGTCTGTTGCCACTCCTCTGAGCGATTCCTTGGATGCCAAAATTGTTCTTTCTGGTTGTCCAGTTCTCGTGGGAGATAGAGAATTACCCGCTGATTTGATTATGTTGAATGTGATGGAGTTTGATGTTATTTTGGGAATGGATTGGTTATCTCAGTACTACACTGTGGTAGATTACAGGAATAAAGAGGTGACATTCAGAATTCCTGGTGAAGTAGAGTTTAAGTTTGTTGGTGATAGGAGTTCAGCACCTCAGAATCTTATTTCTGCTATTACGGCTAGGAAGTTATTGAGGAAAGGTTGTCAGGGATATTTGGCATTGGTCAGGGATACTTCAGTGGAGAAGTTGTCACTCACAGATGTTCCTGTTACTTGTGAGTTTCCTGATGTTTTTCTCGAAGAGTTGCCAGGTTTACCACCTCACAGAGAGATTGAGTTCTGTATAGATGTGGTACCAAGTACTACTCCTATATCTATGCCACCCTACAGAATGGCTCCTGCAGAGTTGAAGGAATAGTTACAAGAGTTGTTGGATAAAGGTTTCATTAGACCTAGTGTTTCTCCTTGGGGTGCACCAGTCTTGTTTGTGAAGAAGAAGGACGGTATCCTGAGACTGTGCATTGACTACAGAGAGCTGAATAAGGTAACAGTGAAGAACAAGTATCCTCTCCCTAGGATAGATGATTTGTTTGACCAGCTACAGGGTGCACAGTTCTTTTCTAAGGTTGACTTGACGTCGAGTTATCATCAGTTGCGGATTAGTGAAGTCGATATTCCTAAGACAGTGTTCCGTACTAGATATGGCCATTATGAGTTTCTGGTGATGTCCTTTGGTTTGACTAATGCACCAGCAGCTTTTATGGACCTGATGAATAGGGTATTCAGACCGTATATGGATCAGTTTGTAGTAGTCTTCATTGATGATATACTGGTATATTTAAGAAGTATGGAGGAGCATGTATATCACTTGAGGATTGTACTACAAACATTGAGAGATCATCAGCTTTATGCTAAATTCTCGAAGTGTGATTTATGGATGGAGAGTGTTTCTTTTCTTGGACACGTAGTGTCTAAAGAAGGTATTCAGGTTGATCCACAGAAGGTTGAGGCAGTATCTGAGTGGCCTAGACCTACTTCTGTTACAGAGATTCAGAGTTTTCTGGGTTTAGCCAGGTATTATAGGCGGGTTGTGCAGGATTTTTCCAGAATAGCAGCCCCTATGACTCGCTTGACTCAGAAGAATGTTAGATTCGAGTGGTCAGAAGCTTGTGAGAATAGTTTCCAGTTGTTGAAGGAGAAGTTGACCACAGCGCCAGTATTAGCTTTGCCTAATAGTGTGGATAAGTTCACAATTTACTGTGATGCCTCTAGAATTGGTCTTGGTTGTGTGTTGATGCAGAATGGAAGGGTGATAGCCTATACTTCGAGGCAGTTGAAGAAGTATGAGCAGAACTATCCCACACATGACCTTGAGATGGCTGCAGTGATCTTTGCTTTGAAGATTTGGAGACATTATTTGTACAGGGTGACTTATGAGATATTTACTGATCACAAGAGCCTTAAGTACATTTTCCAGTAGAGAGATTTGAATTTGAGGCAGAGGAGATGGTTGGAATTATTGAAGGATTATGATTATGAGATTCTATATCATCCAGATAAAGCTAATGTGGTAGCAGATGCCTTGAGTAGAAAGTCCTTAAGCAGTCTTGCTCACATCAATGTTGAGAGGAGACCATTGATCCAGGAGTTGCATTTGTTGGTGGATCAAGGTCTAATGATGAAGCTTAGTAGATCAGGTGGACTGCTAGCTCAATTTAAAGTGCGATATGTACTGAGGGATAGGATTAAAGCAGCTCAGAGCCGAGATCCTATTCTGGAAGAGCTTGCAGAGAATGTCAGAGCAGGGAAGTTCACTGATTTCACACTCGATTATGATGGTGTGTTGTGGATCAGTGGTAGATTGTGTGTTCTTGATGTGGATGATTTGAGAGAAGAGATCCTAGAGGAAGCACATTCTACAGCCTACAGCGTTCATCCGGGCATTACTAAGATGTACTACAGTATCAGAGATCTATACTGGTGGGATGGATTGAAGAAGGATGTTGCTGATTATGTTGCTAAGTGTCTGACATGTCAACAAGTGAAAGCCGAACATCAGAAGCCTTCTGGGAAGCTTCAGCCTCTTCTTATTTCGGAGTGGAAGTGGGAAAGGATAGCTATGGATTTTGTGGTCGGTTTACCTCGTTCTAAGGATGGATACGATTCCATCTGGGTGATTGTAGACAGGTTGACGAAGTCTGCACATTTCTTACCTGTGAAAGCCACTTATTCTGTAGCTAGATTGGCGAAGTTGTATGTGAAGCATATCGTATGCCTTCATGGAGTACCTGTGTCCATTGTGTTAGATAGAGGTTCGATGTTTACTTCTCATTTTTGGCAGAAGTTGCATGAAGCGATGGGCACTAGGTTGGATTTCAGTACTGCTTTTCATCCTCAGACAGATGGTCAGTCTGAGAGGACGATCCAGACACTGGAAGATATGTTGAGGATGTGTGTCTTGGATTTAGGAGGTAGCTGGGATGATCATTTGCCACTTGTTGAGTTTGCATATAATAACAACTACCATAGCAGTATTGGTATGGCACCATATGAGGCATTGTATGGAAGGAAGTGTAGATCCCCTCTGAGTTGGGATGAGATTGGTGAGAGAGCTTTGACTGGACCTGAGATGGTTCAGGATACTGCAGAGAAAGTCGCCGTGATTAAGCATAGATTAGAGACTGCAGTTAGTAGACAGAAGACTTATGCGGATCCTAGGCGTAGAGATGTGAAGTTTTAGGTTGGAGATTTCATTTTTCTGAAAGTATCTCCGATGAAGGGTATGATGAGATTTAGCAAGAAGGGTAAGTTAGCACCGAGATATATCGGACCGTTTGAGATTCTGGAGAGAGTTGGCACTGTTGCATATCGGTTGGATTTGCCTCCGAGTATGTCACAGGTGCATCCAGTATTTCATATCTCGATGTTGAGGAAGTATATCTCAGACCCTTCACATATGTTGTAGCCTGACAGTGTAGAAGTGAGTGAAGATTTGACGTTTGTGGAAGAACCTGTGGCGATTGTAGATTATCAAGTTCGACAGTTACGTTCGAAACAGATTCCGATGGTCAAGGTTCTATGGCGTAGCGATAGAATTGAAGAGCATACGTGGGAGACTGAAGCTGAGATGCGAGCTTCTTACCCGTATCTCTTTCCTTCCTGATCCTGTAATCTTTTCTTTCTGGAATTCGAGGATGCATTCTTGTAAGGGGGGAAGACTGTAATATCCCGTGTTTTTAAAATATTTTTATACTGTATTGGGATATGTAGTGTTAATAATTTTTTTATATATATTACGATATTTTTACGAGTTGATATTTATTTAAAACCTATTTTAATTATTGTGTATTATTTACAGTGCTTTACGTAAAATTTTCCCGAGACTTTCATTTTCGGGGAAATTTTGACGTAAATAATTTATTATTAATTATTTTAAATATATTTTCGGACTTGCATGAACTCATACGTATTTTTAAAATACTAAATGAAGCCTATGTGTACTTATTTATTTAATTAGGGTTTAATATATTACCCTAATATTTTATTAATTAATTATTTGTTTTATTGTTATTTAATTATTTTTAATTAATATTAAATTTTAAAATATTAAATATTAAGTGTGTGGTGTATATTTAATGTGTGTAATTTAATATTATTTTAATATATAGTATAAAGTATATATATATATATATACATATAATACATTAAAAACCAAAACTTTTGGAAAATTACCACTTAGCCCTGATTTCTCCTCCTTCTTCCCCGATTGCGTCCGATCACCAACCACTGCCTGCAACTGTTGATTTCTCATCGTTGGTGTGCCGTCCAGTGTGCCAGCACCTTCCCCAACCTCTTTCGCCGCCTGTAGTAGCTGATTCCGGCACCTGGAAGCCATTTTTGGCCGGAGAAGCCGAAAGTCGAGCCACCGTCGATCACGACGATTCCGGCCACCATTTTTGACACTGCTGGTCTCTTTCTTCTCCTTGAGCTCTGGTGAGTGTGATTCTAGCTTTGGTTTGAGCTTAAATGGTCTTGATTTGCTTAGGTTTCGAATTTTCAATTTCGGCCATATTAGGGTTTTTGATTTTTTTGAGATTCGAATTGATTGATTCATGAAAACTCCCTTCACAAATGTTGATCCTAGTAGCTTAATCTACATGTATGAATATTTGAGGAATTTTTGGATTTTTGGGTATTTTTGAATATTTTAATATTATTTTCTAATTTTAGGAAATTAATTAAATAAATTATGAAATTGTGTTTTATGGTTAAATTAGGTGTTGAAATGAATTATAGGAATTTATTTGGAATTTTTATGAATTTCTATGTATTTATTTTGAATTATTGAAGTTTATGTAATTTTGGGAAATTAGGGTTAATTATGTTTTTATTTGAATTTAATTGGATAATTGAGTTTAATTATTGATAAATATGTTGAGAAAATTAATTTTGGATAATTATACTATTTTTGGTGAATTTTTGAAGTAATTTTAGTATATTTATATATATAGGGGTATTTTGGTAATTTTACACAAAATTAGCTAAAAATGAAATTTAATTGGTTTTAATAGTTATTTAAGGTATAAAAATGATTTCTAAAAATGATTTAGTATTTTTAACCAATTAAAACTATTTTTCGTGAATTATTTTCAATTATATATATAATATACAGTTTTTCTAATAAAATGAGTTTTTACTAGTTTTTATTGTGTTTAAAGGTTAATTATGTAATTTCTACTTATAAAATGTATTTCTATGTTATAAGGATATTTTTGGTATTTCCTGAATTGTTCTGTGTTTGTAGACCCCGGTCGGTAGATTGTAGTTTAGAGTCCGACCGAGGGGTTGTGGTTGAGTGTTGAGCTTGTTTTTCGAAGTGTGTTTCTTTGCAGGGTCGGCTCTACTCTTTGACTTGAGAGATATCCATTTTACAGGGGAGGTTCTGTCGAATTTTTGGTAGAATTCTCGTAAAACGTGATGTCCGGTCGATCCCTAATCTTGTATCTGTAATTAATATTCTAGATTGAATTCTAGGGTTTCTGATAGGTTTATTCTAATGTCTATTATTATTGTTTGTTTAGTTGCACCGAGACCGAGGCCTAGTGGACTAGGTCCGTCGGATCCATCTCGTGGAGCGCACTAGGGTGAGTTACTATACTATATATATATGCTTTAGGATGCATGATTTAAAAATATACGTTTTATCTTAATAAAAAAATTGCATAAATAATGTGAATTGTATTTAAGTATATTTTTGGTTTATTTTTAGTTTATTTTTGGTATATATTAAATTATATGCATGTTTTGTAAATAAATTATATTTAAAATATTTTTAAAAATATTTCTAGCTTAATTTATAAGTTGATTGGATTTATTTGGCGTATATATACTTGAAATATACCTAATTTATTTTTGGTATATTTCCGGTATATATATATGGTTTATATTGTTATTTTATTTAATTTATGCATCATTTATTTGTGAATGGATGTTTTACATTTATTAATGAAGGATATCGATAGAACATGCTACCTAGTGGGCAGCACTAGGACCGAGTACGTACCGGTGCGCTTATAGCAGATAGGCTATATTACTAACCATTTGTGGATATTGATGGAATATGATTATTCGATGTGTGAGATGTTATTGGGTGTGATTGCTGGAGCTCGGTTGACTAAGTGTCTCGGAGCCAATCACACTGGCAGTCAGACTGCTGGAGCTCGGTTGACTTAGTGTCTCGGGGCCAGTCTACTGTCTAAATGGATTAAGTGGATATATTTGGATTAAGTGAGCCTGTGTGGCTAAAGTGTTGTCTAACACCATTTTCGAGGTTGCGATATTCTAGGGTTCTATGTGATCCTTCATAAAAGATGATTTTCAATGAAAAATATATATAAAATGATTTTATTGCATCTGTGTGTAATTGCCTGTATATATACGTATTAGATATATATTGTTGATTGTATGCATTGTCATTTAGTGTGTATGTATATATATTATAGTAATTCACTCAGTGAGGTCTGACTCCCCTCCATTGACAATTTTTCAGGAGAGTCAACATCTTTAGACCTCAGTAGCAGGCCTGTACGCCGGATTTCTTCCGCCCCGGCTTCTTTGTGTAAACTGCTTACTTGAGTCTTATTTTTTTTTATAATCTAGACACTGCAGTAGTTGTAAATTAAATTATGGAATTTTATGTATTTTATTTATGTGAGATATTGTATCATGTGAACTGGATTTGTATTAAAGATTTATATATATGAGATGAGATTTAATTTAAATCCAGTTGATGAAAATACTATTGTGATATTTATGATTTTCTTTTTCGCTGCATTATATATTGATACTATTATTGCATGTTTTATTTTATTTTTAGGCTTGCTACGGGTTCCGGATTCTAAAGAATTCTCGTTCCCTAGCGCCGGTCATGACCCTTGTTTTGGGTCGTGACACATTTATTTCCCCAAAAATGCACATCACATATATAACTATCCATATAATAGAAAAATACACATAATACTCAAAATGATACCTAATATATATTTAAAATTAATTTTTGAAAATTAGTGTTAATTAGTCTAAATTAGTAGATAATTTGTAAAAATCCTTTTAAATTCCTTAATTATTAATAAAACCAACCACAAATTATTATTTAACTATATTTAACAAAAATTACATTTCTACCCCTATAATATACAAACTTATATAATACATTATTAATACAAAAAAATTCCTTGAAAATTATACAAATATCTAAAAATTATTTCTCAACATCAAATTTCTTAATATCAATAAAAACATAAAATTAGCTAATAATTTCTTCCAAAAATATAAATTTAACCTAATTATTTACATTTGACATAAACTAAAAATAATTATAAAAATAGTATAAAAATTCACAAAAACCAAAAATTAAGTTCTAAAATTAATAACATTTAATAATAATACCAATAATCAAAATTTCATAATTTTTAACAATTAATTTTTGAAATTAACAAAATATTAATTAAATATCCAAAATTCACAAAATTCACAACTAACACAGTAATTTTCTATAATCTTAAATAAAATCAATACAATAAAAATAATTAACATTAATTACCCTAATTACTAATTGAACTCAAATAAAAATCAAATCAAATCAAATAAAATTTTGTAAATCAAGAAAAATCAAAATAATGTACAAAAAATTGGATTTGAACAACTAAATTAGCATAATTCATCATCTAGCTTAGAATAAATGAAGATTAACACATAAATCAACTCAGACAACCAGAAAACAACCCTAAGACAACCTAAAATCAACTTGCAGCAACTCACCTTCAACCTTCAATGCCAACGCCGGAGATGAGTTGCAGCAGCGGGGCTCGGCGTGGACTAACGTCTAAGAAGGTGAGGAAGGTTGAGGGAGCAACAAAGGCGCCTATCTAGCTCTGACAGCGACGAGGCAGCTTCAAACCGAGAGAGAGGAAGCAAGGCACCAGGAAAAGGAAGAAAGGAGGGAGGAAGGAGAGGCTAGCGGCGGTGATGGCTGCTCCGGGAGGTTGAGATGCGCCAGAGGGAGAGGATTGACAGTGATGGTGGCGGACGGGGAGGGGAGGCAGCGAGGTTGGTGTTGGTTCGGTGATGGGTTCTCTCACTTATTTATATATATATATATATATATATATATATATATATATATATATATATATAATCACACTTATATCCATATATAATAATAAAATTTTTAAAATAATAAAGTCTTAAAATAATTTAATATAAATACATATCAATTAAATAGCTAGAGAATTAAAATTGTGTAACCTAATTTAAATTTATTTATCACTAACAAAATCCGATAATTACTTTAATCAAATGAAAACGTAGGGTGTTACAAAATCAATGGCTGGAACTTTTATGAATTTACACCCCAAAGTAAGAGCGAAAGCTCCAAGGCTGAGTACCAAGCAGAGTAATGCAGGAGTTCACGACCTGAACAATGAGGTAAGCTATGGATCTATCATAAAAGGGGATCCTATAAAAGATTGCAGTGCGATAAGTAAGAATCCTCATTGTGATCGTGTGATGCATCAAGTTCATAAATATCAAAGAGGTTGTGAGGAAGAAGGTAAATGCAGGAACGACGGTAAAAGCGAAACTAGTAAAGGCAAAACTAATAAACATTAACATCTTAATTTTCAAATATTTACATTAAATACATATTTATTTTATTTATTTATTTATTAATAAATAAAATGAATATATATTTCATATATATATATATATATAAAATAAATAAAACATATATATATATATATATATATATATGCATTTCTAATATCAAGCATGTAACATTGAACTACAAAATTTTTTTACATAAAAATTTAAGAGTACTTTATACCACTAAATCAGCTTTTTGATTTTATGGTGTCACTTCTGAAAAAAAAAAAAGGAACAATTTAAGAATGAGACTTTTAATTTATGGTGTTGTGATGATATTGTATTATGTAATCCTTAACATTAAATTTTAATTGTTTTAATTTTAACTCTTCATTTAATGACTAGTTACCTATTAAAAAGTAATTTTTATCTCTCGTCTTAGAAAATAACTTAATATAAAATTATATCTAATATAATTATATCTTTAAAAATTAATTATATATATAATTTATTCATTCATTATATGCGCATATGCGCGTGTATGTTCTTAAAAAAAATTAATACTCAAATTCAGTAGTACATATATAAAATAATAAATTTGAACAAAAACTATATATTTTATATTTCCATTAGTATCAAAACTATATTAAGTATAAAACATTAGCTTCCAAAAAATAAATAATAATCATTCATTTTATTCGAGAGTTAATGGTTATATATATCAGTCTGTTGTAATTAAAAATATAAATAATATGTATGGCCTTAATAAAAAATAACGATTATTACAGTTTTTGAATGCAACAACTGGCAACAAAAACTAGGGAAATATATATATATATATATATATATATATATATATATATATGCATGTTGATAGCATTAGTGTTATAATATATTTTTATAGTTGGAAATTAAAAAAAAAATCATATTAATAAAACAATTAACTATCAAAATCAAATAAAAATCATTAATTTATTCACAACTTATGATTTTACAGGCTAGTTGTTATTAGGAGGAATATAGACAACAATAGCAGCAGCTGTTGAATGTGGTAGTATTCAGAAATAGCAAGAGTTAATATTTGATTATTTATTATTAAAATTTTAAAAATTATAACTCGAATTACATATGCTAATGATGATTTAGACATGTTAGAGTTGATAATTGACGAATGTGATATTTAATCAAAGTTAACTCTATTTAATTTCTTTAAATTATAATATTTAATATATTAAATCAAATGTTAAATTTATAATACAATTTTACAACCTTATGGGGCAAACTGAATTTACTTAAACCTTTTTATAAAAAAATATTTAATAGCTTATTATATATGTGTACATAAAGGGGAGAGCTCTGTGTTATGTGTTATATTCAATGAAATTATAGTGAGATCATATGTAATTGGAGCGAATCAAGCTATTAATTTATTATGAAACATAAATTACAATAATAATATTAATAATATACCATAAATTGTAATGTAACATCAATGTGTATTAGTTGAATTCTAAACACTAACGCCTATTAACACATATTCACGAGTTCTATATATATATATATATATATATATATATATATATATATATATATATATTATTTATTCAACTAATGGCAAATTTTTTAAACAATTGTATTTATTATTTGTATTAATTCAATCTGTTAACTTTTTAATTTCTTTTAATTTTATCTAACTTTTAATTGACATATGTAATTATTGATGTGACTTATAGACATGTCAAAAATAATATTAATTTGACAAAAAAATCAAAAGAGTGTCATTTTAATCAAGATCTAAAAAAAAAGTTGGTGCACTTCAGTTGAAAATTATATAAAATCAAACTAAGCTGAAAAATATTTAAAATAATCAAATTGAATTGAATAAAAATCAAAATCGAATTGAACGGAACTGAATTGATTCAATTCAGTTTGATTGGTTTATTCAGTTTAACATTTTATTTTTACAATTTTAAACATATTGGATTTATGTAATTTTGCACAATTTTAATAATATTTATGAGATTAGTTTTTATAGTTATTTTATTTATTAATTTGTTAAGAAAATAAATTTTCTAAAATGAATTTAAATAGTTTTGTTTTATTTTTTTCATATTAAATAATTTTATTAAGAGTTTTAAATATTTAAAAATGATAGTGTTGATTTATTTTAAAATATTAGTGATAAACTAATAAACTTGCACAATATAATTTAAAATATTTTAAAAATCCTATTCGTTCGGTTTAATTATATTTTTTAATATAAAAATAAAACCAAACTAAATATATTTTTTTTTATCTCCAAAGTAAAAACTAAATTAATTTTTTTTACAATCCAGTTTTAAGTTATTTTTGTTCACCCTTACATGCTTTGTCAGCACTGTTTCTAACTCTTCAACATGCCATGTCATCAATTAGACAAGCAAATTGAAAATTAGATAAATTTTTTTAAAAAAATTAAAAATAACTATTTAAATTGATACAAAATAAAAAAAAATAAAATTATTTAAAAAATTAGCCTATAATTAAGAATAAATGTAATACACTAAAATTTATTTTAATAAAAGTGATTTCCGAATTTGTTTTACTATTTAAATGACATTGTTTATTATTATTATTATTATTATTATTATTATTATTATTATATTTGATGGATATTTTATGTGTGTGTATTAAATTATTAGTGTGTATATATACATATATGTATATGTACTATGTGCATGTGTGTGTGGTTGAGAGACTTTATCAACAATTATTATTATTATTATTATTATTATTATTATTATTATTATTATTTTGTTTGAATATAAGCGGTAAGGTGTCATTTTCAGCTCATTTCTTCCCCTTCTTCTTCTTGTTGTCCCGCATGTTTCCTTTCCTTTCCCAATTTCTGTCCATCTTTCCCCTGCTACTGTCTTCTTCCCGCCAACAGTTAGCCCTTTCTCCCATCAGCTTGTTTCTTCTTCCTCTTGCTGTTTGAACTGAAGCCATCTCCCTGCTTGTAATATCCCGAGTTTTTAAATAATTTTAAACTACATCGGGATATCCAGTGTTAATAATTTTTATATATATTTATGATTATTTAATGAGTTTGTTATTTATTAAGTCATTTTTAATTATTTTTAAGTTCTTTACGTAAAATTTTCCCTGGGATTTTATTTTCGGGGAAATTAAAACGTAAATAATTAAATATTAATTATTTTAAGCGGTTTTATGAATTTGCATGAGTTCATGCATGATTTTAAAGTGTCGAATAAAATATTTACGAATACGTGCATTTAAATTAAAATTAGGGTTTATAATTAAATAAAATTATATTATATGATTTTAATATTAATTAAGTGTGTATATATGTATATATCTGTATATATATTATTAAAATATGTGTGTGGTGCATATTTATTGTGTGTATTATATTATATATTAAAATAATATAAAGTTAGATATATATATATATATATATATATACATACATACATATATACATATAATATTATTACCTAATATAAAGTTTGAAAAATTTACAAACATGCCATCAACTACCTCTTCTCCCTCCCGATCGTCTCCTTCACCGATTCCAACCGCTGCAACGCCATTTTCTTCCCGTCGATGTGCCTCCCGGTGTGCCACCTTCCCTTCCAGCCATTTTCGATGTCCAAAGCTTCCTTCTCTGGCATGGTTTGACCGGATTTCCTTCAATTGCCGAAAGTTGCCATCAACTCCATTCAAGCACTTTCCGGCCACCGTTTTGAGCCCCACCGGTCTCTATCTCTTCCTTGAGCTCTGTTGAGTGCATTTTCAAGCTCTGTTTCACTTAAAATGGTCTAGATTTCCCTAGGTTTTAAATTTTCATTTTCGGCCATTTAGGGTTTTTGATTTTTTTGAGCTTCGATTTGGTTGATTCATACAAACTTCCTTCACAAACATTGATCCTAGTAGCTTAATATACCTCTATGAACTTTTGTAGAATTTTTGGGAATTATTTTGATTATTTTGAATTTTTTATTATTTTATTAATATTTTCTAATTTTCAAAAATTAATTAATTAAATTATGAAATTGTGATTTATGGTGTTTATAGGTGTTAAAGTGAATTTTAGAAATTTATTTGTAATTTTTTTATTTTTATATAATTATTATGAATTTATTTAGTGTATGTAATTTTTGGAAAATTACGTTAATTATATGTTTTATTGAAATTAATTGGGTAATTGAGTATATTTGTTGATATTATTGAATTATATGTTGAGAAATTAATTTTTGAGTAATTATATTATTTTTGGTGAATTTTTTTATTAATTACAGTGAATTTATATAACTAGGGGTATTTTGGTAATTTGACACTAAATTGGCTAAAAATATAATTAAATTGGTTTTACTAGTTATTTGAGGTATAAAAATGATTTCTACAAATTATTTAGTATTTTTAACTAATTAAAACAATTTTTCGTAAATTTTTTTCAAATTATATATAATATACTACTTTTTGTAAATTATTTTCAAATTATATATAATATACTATTTTTCTAAATAAATGAGTTTTTATCGATTTTTAATATTTTTTAGGGTTAATTATGTAATTTGGATTTATAAAATATATTTTGGTCAATATTTATGAATATATTGAGAATTATCGATTTTTAATAATATTTTATTAAAATTAGGATTTTTATGTATTTATCGGTAAAATAATTATTTTTAGCGTTTAAATATCTAAATTGCTATATTTTGAGTATTGAAGGCCATTTTTGGTATTTTTCATGTATTCTGTAATTTTTCGTGAATTGTGAACCTCGGTCGGTAGAATTGTAGTTTGGGAATCCGACTGAGGGGTTGTGAACCTGTTTATATTCGAAGTGTGTTTCTTTGCAGGACTCACTCTATTTTTTGAGTAGAAAGATGTCTGTTTTATAGGGGAGGTTCTGTCAGATTTTCGGTAGAATTCTCATAAAATGTGATGTCCGGTCGAATTTTTATTCTGATTTTGTGTCCACTATTCCTAGATTGAGTCTCTAGAATGTCGATAGACTTATTCTGATTCATTTTGTCATTTGTTTGTTTAGTTTTGCCAAGACCGAGGCCTAGTGGGCCAAGCCTGTCGGACCCGTCTCGTGGAGCACAATAACAGTGAGTTGTTATTCTATATATACTTGTATTAGGATTGCATGTTTTAGAGATGTATGATTTGTTTTGTAAATTATGCATAAATGGTTTAATTATTGCCTAGATTTATTCTTAGTATATTATTAGTATATTATTGGTATATTTTTGTAATACCCTACGTTTTATATAAATAAAAATAAACATTTAATTTGCATTATTAGCAAATAATTTTAAATGATATTAAATAGTTGTTAATTAGCAAGTTATATTATTATTATTAACTATATGAAATTCATGGTTATTTTATATGTTGCTAGTACCTATATGTATATACATATATATATATATATATATATATATATATATATATATATATATATATAAGGTTCATAATAAATATAAGTTATTATAATAGTATATGTTATTTTCATGTTTATTATAATAGTATGAGTATATATGCACACACACACACACACATATATATATATATACACATGTGTGTATAATATAAAGCATACACCATTAGAGTAATATACATGTACATACACCTATATCTACACACACACACACACACACACACACACACACACACACATATATATATATATATATATATATATATATATATATATATATATATTATATTCATATATTATATGTTATTGTCACGACCCAAAACAGGGGCCATGACTGATGCTAGGGAACGGGAATTCTTTCGAATCCAGAACCCGTTGCAAGCCTAAAATAAAATAAAACATGCAATAATAATAATAACAACACAATTAAGTAAAATATTATACAGCGGAATAAAATCATAAATATCAAAATAATAGTTCCCCCAAATGAAATTAAATCAAATCCTCCTCTTATATATATAAATAAACCTTTTAATACAAATCCAGTTCAATTATTTAAAGTACATAACTCATACAAATATAATACAATATCTTTTAATAATTTTACGACTACTGCAGTGTCTATATCATAAAATAAAACTCAAGTGAGCAGTTTACATAATAAAGCCAGGGCGGAAGAAATCCGGCGTACAGGCCTGCTACTGAAGTCTGAAGATGATGACTCTCCTGAAAAATAGTCAACGGAGGGGAGTCAGACCTCACTGAGTGAATTACTATAATATATATACATGCATACTAAATGTCAATGCACACAGTTAAAAGTATACATAATATGTATGTGTACAAGCAAATACACACAAATGCAATAAAAATCATTTTATATATTTTTATTGAAAATCACAGTTTATGAAGGATCAAATAGAACCCTAGAATATCGCAACCTCAAAATAGTGTTAGACAACACTCTAGCCACACAGGCTCACTTGTTCCAATATATTCACTTGTTCCATTTGGACAGTAGACTGGCCCTGAGACACTAAGTCAACCGAGCTCCAGCAGTCTAACTGTCAGTGTGATTGGCCTCAAGACACTTGGTTAACCGAGCTCCAGCAATCACACTCCCAATTCATATCACACACATTAAATAATCATATCCAATCAATGTCCACAAATGGTTAGTAATATAGCCTAAATGCTATAAGCGTACTGGTACGTACTTGGTCATAGTGCTGCCCACTAGGTAGCACGTTCTATTGATATCCTTCATTGAAATATAAAGCATACATTCATAAAAATAAATGATGCATGAGTTTAAATATAATAGCAACAATAACCATATATATACTAGAAATATACCAAAAGTAAACCAGGTATATTTCGAGTATATATACCTTAAATAAATCCAATTAAATTACAAAATAAACTAGAAATGTATTTGAAAACATTTTAAACATAATTCGTTAATAAGACATGCATATAGTTTAAAATATACCAATAATAAACCAAAAGTAAACTAAAAACTAACTTAAGTACTAATTGAATTATTTATGCATAATTAATCAAAATAAAACATACATTTATAAATCATGTACCCTAAAACATATATATATAGAATAGTAACTCACAATTAGTGCGCTCCTCGAGATGGGTCTGATGGACCTGGTCCACTAGGCCTCGGTCTTGATGCAACTAAACAAGCAAATGACCACATAATATCAGAATACATCTATAGAAGTTCTAAAGACTCGATCTAGATTACTAGACACAGAATTAAATCAAAATCCGACCGGACATCACGTTTTATGAGAATTCTACCAAAAATTTGACAGAACCTCCCCTGTAAAATAGACATCTCTCTACTCAAAGAGTAGAGCCGGCCCTGCAAAGAAACACACTTCAAAAAATAGACATAGAATCACATTCAAAATCCCTCGGTTGGACTCCAAACTACAAATCACTGATCGAGGTCCACAATTCACAGAGTGCTACAAAAATACCAAAAATGCCCTTATATAATAAGAATACATTTTCTAAGTAGAAATTACGTAATTAACCCTAAAACACGATAAAAACTCATTTATTTAGAAAAATCGTATATTATATATATAATTTGAAAATAATTCATGAAAAATAGTTTTAATTAATTAAAAACACTAAATAATTTGTAGAAATCATTTTTATACCTTAAATAACTATTAAAACCAATTTAATTACATTTTTTAGCCAATTTAGGGTAAAATTACCAAAATACCCCTATATATATAAATATGCTAAAATTCATTCAAAAAATCATCAAAAATAATATAATTGCTCAAAATTAATTTTCTCAACATATTTTTCAATAATATCACTAAATAAACTTAATTAACTAATTAATTTTAATTAAAAACATAATTAACCCTATTTTTCCAAAATTACATAAACTAAATAAATTAAAAAAAAATACATAAAAATTCACAAAAATTCGAAATAAATTTCTATAATTCATTTGAACACCTATATTTACCATAAAACACAATTTCATAATTTAATTAATTAATTTTCGAAAATTAGAAAATAATAATAAAATATTCAAAAATACCCAAAAATCAAAATAATTTCCAAAAATTCTAAAAAAATTCACACATGAATATTAAGCTACTAGAATCAACATTTGTGAAGGAATTTTTCATGAATCAATCAATTGAAGCTCAAAAAAATTCAAAAATCCTAATAGGCCGAAATTACAAAATCGAAACCTAGTCAAATTTAGACCATTTTAAGTGAAAAAAAGCTTGGAATCATACTCACTGGAGCTCAAGGAGAAGAGAGAGATTGGCGGTGTCAAAAACGGTGGCTGGAATCACGTCGATCAACGTTAGCTTCAAATTTCGGCTTCTCGGGTTATTGCAGCGTTCACCGGCGCCGGAGAGGCTGAGCAGCTGGAGGAAGGCGGTGGACGTCCGGCAAGCACTCTGAACAACGATGAATGGAGTCGTACAGTGATGGAAGAGGAGAAGGGCGTCGGGGAAGAAGAAGGAGGAGGGAGCGGCAGTTTGGTAATTTTGGCAACTTTGATTTTTCAACTATATATTATATATATATATATATATATATATATATATATATATATATATATATATATATATATATATATATATATATATATATATATATATATATATATATATATATATATATATATATAATCACACTATATATTATAGTAATATAAACTCCCACACACATTAAATATACTCCACACACATATAGTTTAATATATTAATAATTTTATACACTTAAAAATAATTAAATAATATTAAAACTAATAATAAATAATAAAAATTAGGGTAATTAATTAAACCCTAGTTTAATTTAAATATATACACATATATACACTTTATTTAGTACTTTATAAATATATATAAGTTCATGCAAGTCCATAAAATTATTTAAAATAATTAATATTAAATTATTTACGTATTAATTTCTCCGAAAATAACATTCCCGGGAAAATTTTACGTAAAGTACTTAAAATAATATAAACAATTAAAATAAACTTTAATTAAATAACAAACTCATAAAATATCAATATTATATACAAAAATTATTAACACTACATATCCCGATGCAGTATTAAAATATTTAAAAACACGGGATATTACAATTATATTAATAGGTTATAATATAAAGTGTATATATATATGCATTTGCCCAAAAACCCTCACCAACACCCTCTTTCTCCGTCTGCCACCTACGCCACCTCTTCCCCTCACTGTGCCACCTTCCCCATTACCTGAGAACTCCATCTCTGCCATGAACCAGAAGCTCCCAGGTCTTGCTGCTGCTGCTGTTATTGTTGTTGTTGTTGTTCTTCTTCTTCTTCTTCTTTCCTCGCTAGACAACAAGCCTTCTTCCTGCGCGCGACAGACCCTCCCCTGCCAGCTTCGTCCCTCCGCCTGTCACTGCCTTCCGCCCTGCTTGTGCTGCCTCCATCCTCCCTACTTTCAGGTGGCAGTAGGTCTCCTTCCCCTTCTTTTGTTCTGTCCAGCGGGTGGTGAGTGACAGCCCCTCATTCTTCCCTTTTTTCTTCTCGATTTCTTTGAAGTTTTGGTAGATCTTAGGGCATGCTGTAATTATTATTGATGATTATGTTAGTCTTGAATTCTTTTATGGTATTATGGTGGATTTTTTGAGTTATGCAGAATTTTAGGTGATTTTCTTTTCTTGGTAATTAGTTGGTCTAGTTAGTTGTTGGTTGAAATTAAGTAGTGATTAGTTTAATTAATGTTAATTATAAATTTTTGTAAATTTTGGGTCTCTAATTAATATGTTTTATTTTTTTTATTTCAAAATTTTTTGTAAAAATTATGGAATTTTGATAATTGGTATGTTTTATTTTTTTTAGTACTAATAATACATTATGTAAATTATGTATTTAGGGGTAAAAATATAATTTTACGCTAATTATAATTAAATATATATTTTAGTTAGTTTTATCATTATTTAAGAGGTTTAGACAATTTTTATAAATTAATTGATATTTTTAATTAAGTAGTGTTAATTTTGAAAATTAATTCCAAATATTATATATATTTATAATACATTATTTTGGTAATAAAAGTTGAATATAAGGTTGTATTTAGTATATTTTATGTAACGGTTTTAATTTAGGTCATAATTATATTTTGATAATGAAATGCAAAGTGAGTTGTTTAATTTTTTGAATAATTGAGATTTTATATATTTTTAGTATATATGCATGTGTAATATGTATTTTGGAAAATCAATGATATCATTTCTTGATGTTTTATTGAAGTTGTGATCTCGGTCGGGGCTAAGTATAGTTTTGGGAGCCCGACTCGATGTGTATGTCTGTGGTTATTAGAAGTGCATTTTCTATGCAGGTTTGGCTCTACCTTTGGTAGAGAGATGTCCATTTTACAGAGGAGACTCTGCCAAAATTTTGGTAGATTTTCTCATAAAATGTGATATTCGTAAAAATTTCTACCATTAGTTAGGTTTTATCCTGTCTATCGAGTCTTGTCTAGTCTTCCTCGAGTCAGCTTGGAAATTCATTGTTTTATTGATTTTCGATTTTTATTCCATAGTTATGTTTTAAAATCGATTTGTATTTTCTTTCTAGAGCATATCGGAGCAGAAGCAGTGAGACTGAGGCAGACGTGTGGTCGTCAGCCTTCGCATTCATCTTGTAAGTCAATAGAATGATCTGTGCGTGTGTTTACTTAAAGAATGCATGAGCTCATATTTTTATATTTAACATATGATTTATTTAATTTAGTGTTGTTATTTAAGACTTAAAACGCATTTTTATTTATTTAAAAATTGATTTTGAGAAATTTTGGTAGAACGGGCTACCTGGTGGGCCTCACCAGGACCGTGTGCACATGGTAAAGATTGAGAGGTGGATCCAAAATATTTATGACGGGTGAATGTTAAACTGGGACGGGTGCCTCGATGGAAGCCTATGCTCTCGGGGACCGCCAGTGATTGTAAGGTTAAAAATGGACTGGGATGGGTGCCTCGGTTGATGCCCTAGCTCTCGAGGACCACCAATACCATATATTTGGATTAAGTGAACGACTGTGACTTAGTGCCTCGGTTGATGCCTTTGCTTTCGGGGACCGGCAGTCTGATTGGAACAAGTGGGCCCGGTTGGCCATTTAGATTTTTGGGTTTAGGGTTCTATTGAGATTTTTCAAAAGCTATACCTATACATTATAAATTATTTTCACTATAAATATATATTTTTCAAAAAGGTTTTCAAACCGTACAACTCTTTTATTGACTTACTCAGTGAGGTCTGATTCCCCTTAATTTATTTTTTTCAAGAGCTTGGGAGTTCGACCTCAGACTACCTCCACGCCGGATTTCTTCATCATCGACTATTTTATGTAGGTCATGGTAAGCTGTACTGTTGTATTATTCTAGGATGCTGCAGTAGTATATGTATTAAGAATTGTATGGTTTAAGTATGTTTGTGTAATCTATTTGTATGAACCACGCTTATGTATAAGGATTTAAGTTTGATTTATAATATGTAACGCCGAAGCATATTTTATTTGAGCATCTGATTTAGTTATTTATAAGAAAAATCAGTTTGATAATGTGTTCTATTTTAAAATAAGGTTTTAAATTGTAAGGTGTTGTTTATCTTTTCTTTAAGGCTTACTACGGGTTTCGGGGGCCTTATGCCTTCCCATTCCCTAGTGCTGGTCACGTGCCCTCGGGTTCGGGTCATGAAAATTTTAAATTATATGCTTGTTTTATTAATGAATTATACTTAAAATTTTTTTAAGTATATTTCTAATTTATTTCCAGTTTATTTTATAATTAAATTGAATTTATTCAACATGTATATACTCGAAATATACCTGGTTTATTTCTAGTATATTTCTAGTATATATATGGTTCATGTTGTTATTTTGTTTAATATCATGCATCATTTGTTTTATGAATGTATGTTTTATATTATAATGAGGGTTATCAATAAAATGTGCTACCTAGTGGGCAGCACTAGGACCGAGTACATACTAGTACAACGATAGCATTTAGGCTATATTACTAACCTATTTATGGATATTGATCAGATTGATTTGATTTGATGTGTGATGTGATTTAAGAGTGTGATTGATGGAGCTCGATTGACCAGGGGTCTCGGGGCCAATCATACTGACAGTCAGACTGCTAGAGCTCGGTTGACCAAGTGTCTCGGGGCCAGTCTACTGTCCAAATGGAACAAGTGAAATTATTTGGAATGAGTGAGCCTGTATGGCTAGAGTGTTGTCTAACACTGTTTGAGGTTGTGATTTTCTAAGGTTTTATTTGATCCTTCATATACGGATGTATTTTCTTAATATTTATATAAAATGGTTTTGCTGCATCTGTGTGATTTTGCCTGTATATATATCTATTATATATACTATTGAATGTGTGCATTTGTCATTTAGTTATTGATGTATATATATTATAACAATTCACTTAGTGAGGTCTAACTCCCCTCCGTTGACTATTTTTTCAGGAGAGTCTACGTCTTCAAACCTCAGTAGCATATCCATATGTCGTATTTCTTCTGCTTCGGCTTTATTATGTAATCTGCTTACTTGATGTTATTTTATAATCTAGATATTGTAGTAGTTGTAGTCGGATGTGGGACTTATATATTATGTTTGTATAAAATATGTATTTTAAAGATTTGAATTGAGATTTGTATTTAAAAGATTTTTTATATATGAGGATGAGTTTGTTTATTTAAACAAGTTGGCGGATTATTATTTTATTTTATTTATGAGATTTATTTCCGCTGTGAGTTATTATATTTATATTATTATTGTTGCATGCTTTTATTTTATTTTATAGGCTTACTACAGGTTCCGGATTCAAAAGAATTCCCGTTCCCTAGCGTCTGTCATGGCCCCTATTTTGGGTCGTGACAAAGTTGGTATCAGAGCGGAGTTCTGTGTTAAGACTTAGTTGTGTGAGTTGTGGCCCTAGTTTTCAATGTTGTGTTTTTCTTTTGAAACTACTGTAGTGAGTTAAGTTCGAGTATGTCTTGATGAGTATTCCTTGCTTTAGTTTTCTACATTATTCCTCTGTTGTCCATTTTTTCTGAATCATTCTGTTTGTCTATTCAGAATGAGGAGGCTAGCGCATGTCGCTCCACCGGTCGTTGGGGCTGAGGATGATGAGTCCTTTCAGGATGAGGTTTTACCTCCTGAGCTGCCAGTTAGATGTAGAGGTCGTGGCAGAGGTAGACCTTGAGGAGCGACAGGTCACCGTAGATAGAGAGAGATACAGGATGAGGAACCTATAGAGCCTGAGTACGAGGATGTTCTTATACCTCTGATAGTTCTGCCTATTCAGCTTGCCTACTAGCAGGGTATGTCTAACCCTGAGGCAACTCTGTTCTATGCCAGAGTTGGTAGGATTGCTTTTGATGGGACTTTTAATCCTCTAGATTTTCTACATGTGATCGAGACTAGGACTCGGACTGCTCACATCGAGTACCAGCAGATCATGATCGTCGAGCTGTTAGTTAAGGGACCACCCCTAGACTGGTTCATTCAAATGATCCAGCCGTACATGATGACGATGACCTGGGCTCAGTTCAAAGAGCTATTCATGAGGAGATTTTACCCAGAGCCACTCCGCATGAGTTATCATCTTCGGTTGACTAGCATTTCATGCAGTGATAGATCGATTAAGGAGTACACCTGAGAGTTCCTCCGGCTGGGTAAATATGCAGAGGATCTGATGTGAGACCAGTATTTCATAGTTACCACTTATGTCACTGGATTGGGTTCTGCATTTACTGGTATGCCTACAACGGGCCTTACTCTAGAGTCGGTTATTAAGTTAGCTAAGGAGATTGAGCTGAGGCTAGTCAGGCAAGGAGCTATGCCTGATTATTACCAGCTAGGTGTTCAGTCAGGTGGATTTCAGACTACTTTGAATTCAAGTTTCCATATTAGTTCGAGTAGTCAGCAGAAAGGTCCAGCTCAGCAGAGTCAGAGACAGCAGCAGCGGATACATCGAAGCAGTAGACATGGCCGTGGAGGTCAACGTAGACCATTTAGACTTGGGTCAGGTGCTTTGAGTAGAAGTAGTGGACATAGTTCTGGATCAGCTGCCAATGTTTGCCAGACCTGCGGTAAGGTCCATTAAGGACCATGTTATATGACACCGCTGATATGCTTCAAATGTGGGCAGACATGACATTATGCCAGATCGTGTCCTTATTCCTGGTATTAGCAGCTGCAGATTCCATAATTTCCATAGTAGTCGATTACTAGTGTTGTACTTATTCCTTTTCAGTTGCCTCCAGCCCAGCATTAGAGCTCTACTTAGCTTGTTCCCTAGTAGGGTCGTGGTAGAGGTGCCAGAGCTATTGGCCAGGCTTCTACCAGCCAGTAGGGAGGTCGAGGACAGGCTAGAGTCTTCCATCTCACTCAGTAGGATGCTCAGGCATCTAATGCAACGTGGCAGGTATTGTTTCTATTTGTTACCTAGATGCATGGGTTTTATTTGATCTAAGTACTATGCATTCGTTTGTTTCTCCTATTTTTGCTTGCAAGTCTTGTTGGCAAGCTTTGAGGATGGCTTTTCCTTTGTCTGTCGCCACTCCTTTAAGTGATTCTTTGGACACCGATGTTGTTCTTTCTAGTTGTCCAGTTCTCGTGGGAGGTAGAGAATTATCCGATGACTTGATTTTGTTAGATGTGATGAAGTTTGATGTTATTCTGGGTATGGATTGGTTATCTCAGCACTATACCATGGTGGATTATCGGAGTAAAGAGGTGACTTTCAGAATTCCTGGTGAAGAAGAATTTAAGTTTGTGGGTGATAGGAGTTCAGCACCTCAGAATCTCATTTCTATTATTACGGCTAGGAAGTTGCTAAGGAAGGGTTGTTAGTGATATTTGGCATTGGTCAGAGATACTTCAGTGGAGAAGTTGTCACTCACAGATGTTCCTGTTGCTTGTGAGTTTCCTGATGTTTTTCCTAAGGAGTTGCCAGGTTTACAACCTCATAGAGAGATTGAGTTCTATATAGATGTGGTTCTAAGTACTACTCCTATATCTATGCCACCCTACAGAATGGCTCTTACAGAGTTGAAAGAGTTGAAGGAGTAGTTATAAGAGTTGTTGGATAAGGGTTTCATTAGACCCAGTGTTTCTCTTTTTGGTGCACCAGTCCTGTTTGTGAAGAAAAAGGATGGTACCCTGAGACTGTGCATTGATTATGGAGAGCTGAACAAGGTGATAGTGAAGAACAAGTATCCTCTCCTGAGGATAGATGACTTGTTTGATCAACTACAGGGTGCATAATTCTTTTCTAAGATTGATCTAAGGTTGGGTTCTCATCAGTTGCGGATCAATGAAGCCGATGTTCCTAAAACGGCATTCCACACTCAATATGGCCATTATGAGTTTTTGGTGATGTCTTTTGGCTTGACTAACGCATCAACAGCTTTTATGGACCTGATGAACAGGGTATTCAGACCGTATGTGGATCAGTTTGTGGTAGTTTTCGTTGATGATATACTGGTATATTCGAGGAGTATGGAGGAGCATGTATATCATTTGAGGACTGTACTATAGACATTGAGAGAACATCAACTTTATGCTAAATTCTCGAAGTGTGATTTCTGGATGGAGAGTATTTCTTTTCTTGGACACGCAGTGTGTAAAGAAGGTATTTAGGTTGATCCATAAAAGATTGAGGCAGTGTCTGAGTGGCATAGACTGACTTCTGTTACAGAGATTCAGAGTTTTCTGGGTTTAGCCAGGTACTATAGGAGGTTTGTACAAGATTTTTCTAGAATTGCAGCCCCTATGACTCGCTTGACTTAGAAGAATGTAAGATTTGAGTGGTCAGAAGCTTATGAGAATAGTTTCCAATTGTTGAAGGAGAAGTTGACCACAACTTCAGTGCTAGCTTTGCCTAATGGTGTAGACAAGTTCACCGTTTATTGTGATGCCTATAGAGTTGGCCTTGGTTATGTGTTGATGTAGAATGGTAGGGTGATAGTCTATGCTTTGAGACAGTTGAAGAAGCATGAACATAACTATCCTACACATGACCTTAAGATGGTTGCAGTGATCTTTACTCTCAAGATTTGGAGACATTATCTGTACGGGGTGACTTATGAGATTTTTACTGATTACAAGAGCCTTAAGTACATTTTCTAGCAGAGAGATCTGAATCTGAGGCAGAGGAGATGGTTGGAACTATTGAAAGATTATGATTGTGAGATTTTATATCATCCGAGCAAGGCTAATGTAGTAGCAGATGCCTTGAGTAGGAAGTCCTTAGGTAGTCTTGCTCATATCAGTGTTGAGAGGAGACTATTGATCTAGGAGTTACATCTGTTGGTGGATCAAGGTCTGATGATGAAGATTAGTAGGTTAGGTGGACTGTTAGCTTAATTTAAGGTGCGATATGTACTGAGAGATAAGATTAAGGCAGCTCAAAGCTGAGATCCTATTCTAGAAGAGCCTGTAGAGAATGTCTGTGCAGGGAAAATCACTGATTTCACACTCAATGATGATGGTGTATTGTGGATCAGTGGTAGATTGTGTGTTCCTGATGTGGATAATTTAAGAGAAGAGATCTTAGAGGAAGTACATTCTATAGCTTATAGCGTACATCTGGGTGTCACTAAGATGTACCGTAGTATCAGAGATTTATATTGGTGGAACAGATTGAAGAAGGATGTCACTAATTATATTGCTAAGTGCTTGATGTGTCAACAAGTGAAAGCTGAACATCAGTAGCCTTTTGGGCAGCTTCAGCCTCTTCCTATTCCTGAGTGGAAGTGGGAAAGGATAACTATGGATTTTGTGGTTGATTTACCTCGTTCTAAGTATGGATACGATTCCATCTGGGTGATTGTAGATAGGTTGATCAAGTCTACACATTTCTTGCCTATGAAAGCCACCTATTCTATAGCTAGATTGGCAAAGCTGTATGTGAAGCATATTGTGTGCCTTCATAGAGTACCTGTGTCCATTGTGTCAGATAGAGATTCAGTATTTACCTCTCATTTTTGGCAGAAGTTATAGGAAGCGATGGGCACTAGGTTGGAATTCAGTACTGCTTTTCATCCTTAGACAGATGGTCAGTCTGAGAGGATGATCCAGACACTAGAAGATATGTTGAGAATGTGTGTCTTGGATTTGGGAGATAGTTGGGATGATCATTTGCCACTCGTAGAGTTTGCATATAATAACAACTACCAAAGCAGTATTGGTATGGCACCATATGAGGCGTTGTATGGAAGAAAGTGTAGATCCCCTCTGAGTTTGGATAAGATTGGTGAGAGAGCTTTGACTGGACCTGAGATGGTTTAGGATGCTGCAAAGAAAGTTGCCATGATTAAGCATATATTAGAGATCGCAATTAACAGGCAAAAGAGCTATGTGGATCCTAGGCATAGAGATGTGGAATTTCAGGTTTGAGACTTTATTTTCCTGAAGGTGTCTCCGATGAAGGGTGTGATGAGATTTGGCAGGAAGGGTAAGTTAGCACTAAGATAAAATGGACCATTCGAAATTCTGGAGAGAGTTAGCACTGTTGCATATCGGTTGGCTTTGCCTCCAAGTATGTCTCAAGTGCATTCGGTATTTCATATGTCAATGCTGAGGAAGTATGTCTTAGACCCTTCACATGTGTTGTAACCCGATAGCGTAGAAGTGAATGAAGATCTGACGTTTGTGGAAGAACCTGTGGCGATAATTGATTATCAAGTTTGACAGTTGCAGTCAAAATTGATTTTGATGGTCAAGGTTTTGTGGCGTAGCAACAGAGTTGAGGAGCATATGTAGGAGACTGAAGCTGAGATGCGAGCTTCTTACCTGTATCTCTTCCCTTCTTGATTGTATCTATTTTTTTTCTGAAATTTGGGGACGAATTCTTGTAAGGGGGGAAGACTGTAATATCCCGAGTTTTTAAATAATTTTAAACTACATCGGGATATGCAGTGTTAATAATTTTTATATATATTTATGATTATTTAATGAGTTTGTTATTTATTAAGTCATTTTTAATTATTTTTAAGTTCTTTACGTAAACTTTTCCCAAGGATTTTATTTTCGGGAAAATTAAAACGTAAATAATTAAATATTAATTATTTTAAGCGATTTTATGAATTTGCATGAGTTCATGCATGATTTTAAAGTGTCGAATAGAATATTTACGAATACGTGCATTTAAATTAAAATTAGGGTTTATTTAATTAAATTAAATTATATTATATGGTTTTAATATTAAATAAGTGTGTATATACATGTGTATATATATTATTAAAATATGTGTGTGGTGCATATTTATTGTGTGTATTATATTATATATTAAAATAATATAAAGTTAGATATATATATATACATATATACATATAATATTATTACCTAATATAAAGTTTGAAAAATTTACAAACGTGCCATCAACTACCTCTTCTTCACCGATTCCAGTCGCTGCAACACCATTTTCTTCCCTTCGATGTGACTCCCAGCGTGCCACCTTCCCTTCCAGCCATTTCCGACATCCAAAGCTTCCTTATCCGGCATGGTTTGATCGGATTTCCTTTAATTGCCGAAAGTTGCCATCAACTCTGTTCAAGCACTTTTCGGCTACCGTTTCAAGCCCCACTAGTCTTCATCTCTTCCTTGAGCTCTGGTGAGTGCATTTCCAAGCTTTGTTTCACTTAAAATGGTCTAGATTTCCATAGGTTTCAAATTTTCATTTTCAGCCATTTAGGGTTTTTGATTTTTTTGAACTTTGATTTGGTTGATTCGTGCAAACTTCCTTCACAAACATTGATCCTAGAGCTTAATCTACCTCTGTGAATTTTTGTAGAATTTTTGGGAATTATTTTGATTATTTTGATTTTTGTGAATTTTTTATTATTTTATTAATATTTTCTAATTTTTGAAAATTAATTAATTAAATTATGAAATTGCGATTTATGGTGTTTATAAGTGTTAAAATGAATTTTATAAATTTATTTGTAATTTTTTTGATATTTATATAATTATTATGAATTTATTTAGTTTATGTGATTTTTGGAAAATTAGGTTAATTATGTGTTTTATTGAAATTAATTGGGTAATTGAATATATTTGTTGATATTATTGAATTATATGTTGAGAAATTAATTTTTGAGTAATTATATTATTTTTGGTGAATTGTTTTATTAATTATAGTGAATTTATATACTAGGGGTATTTTGGTAATTTGACACTAAATTGGCTAAAAATATAATTAAATTGGTTTTACTAGTTATTTGAGGTATAAAAATGATTTCTACAAATTATTTAGTATTTTTAACTAATTAAAACTATTTTTCATAAATTATTTTCAAATTATATATAATATACTATTTTTCTAAATAAATGAGTTTTTATCGATTTTTAATATGTTTTAGGGTTAATTATGTAATTTGAATTTATAAAATGTATTTTGGTCAATATTTATGAATATATTGAGAATCACCGATTTTTAATAATATTTTATTAAAATTAGGGTTTTTATGTATTTATCGGTAAAATAATTATTTTTAGCGTTTAAATATCTAAATTGCTATATTTTGAGTATTGAAGGGCATTTTTGGTATTTTTCATGTATTCTGTAATTTTTCGTGAATTGTGAACCTCGGTCGGTAGAATTGTAGTTTGAGAGTCCGACCAAAGGGTTGTGAGCCTGTTTCTATTCGAAGTGTGTTTCTTTGCAGGATCGGTTCTACTCTTTGAGTAGGGAGATGTCCATTTTACAAGGGAGGTTCTGTCGAATTTTTGGTAGAATTCTTGTAAAACGTGATGTCCGGTGGTCGAATTCTTATTCTGATTTTGTGTCCACTATTCCTAGATTGAGTCTCTAGAATGTCAATAGATTTATTCTGATTCATGTTGTCATTTGTTTGTTTAGTTGCACTAAGACTGAGGCCTAGTGGACCAGGCCCGTCGGATCCGTCTCATGGAGCACAATAACAGTGAGTTGTTATTCTATATATACTTGTATTAGGATTGCATGTTTTAGAAATGTATGATTTATTTTGTATAAATGGTTTAATTATTGCCTAGATTTATTCTTAGTATATTATTAGTATATTATTGGTATATTTTAAATTATATGCATGTTTTATTAATGAATTATACCTAAAATGTTTTTAATTATATTTCTGGTTTATTTCCAGTTTATTTTATAATGAAATTGAATTTACTCGACATGTATATACTCGAAATATACCTGGTGTATTTTTGGTATATTTCTAGTATATATATGGTTCATGTTGTTATTTTGTTCAATATCATGCATCATTTGTTTTATGAATGTATGTTTTATATTATAATGAGGGATATCAATAGAACGTGCTACCTAGTGGGCAACACTAAGACCGAGTACATACCGGTATGACGATAGCATTTAGGCTATATTACTAACCTATTTGTGGATATTGATCAGATTGATTTGATTTGATGTATGATGTAATTTGAGAGTGTGATTACTGGAGCTCAGTTGACCAGGGGTCTCGGGGCTAATCACATTGATAGTCAGACTATTGGAGCTCAGTTGACCAAGTGTCTCGGGGCCAGTCTACTGTCCAAATGGAACAAGTGAAATTATTTGGAATGAGTGAGCCTGTATGGCTAGAGTGTTGTCTAACACTATTTGAGGTTGTGATTTTCTAAGGTTCTATTTGATCCTTCATATACGGATGTATTTTCTTAATATTTATATAAAATGGTTTTGCTGCATCTGTGTGATTTTGCCTGTATATATATTTATTATATATACTATTGCATGTGTGCATTTGTCATTTAGTTATGCATGTATATATATTATAACAATTCACTCAGTGAGGTCTAACTCCCCTCCGTTGACTATTTTTTTCAGGAGAGTCTACGTCTTCAGACCTCAGTAGCAGATCCATACGCTAGATTTCTTCCGCCCCGGCTTTACTATGTAATCTGCTTACTTGATGTTATTTTATAATCTAGATACTGCAGTGGTTGTAGTCGGATGTGGGACTTATATATTTTGTCTGTATAAAATATGTATTTTAAAGATTTGAACTGAGATTTGTATTTAAAAGATTTTTTATATATGAGGATGAGTTTGTTTATTTAAACAAGTTGGCGGATTATTATTTTATTTTATTTATGAGATTTATTTCTGCTGCGAGTTATTATATTTATATTATTATTGTTGTATGCTTTTATTTTATTTTATAGGCTTGCTACGGGTTCCGGATTCGAAAGAATTCTCATTCCCTAGCGCCGGTCATGGTCCCTGTTTTGGGTCGTGACACTTGTAATACTCTATATTTTATTTTAATAAAAATAATTTCCGAATTGGTATTATTTTATTATTTAAAATGACATTGTTTATTTTTATCATCATCATCATCATCATCATCATCATCATCATCATCATTATTATTATTATTATTATTATTATTATTATTATTATTATTATTATTATTATTATTATTATTATTATTATTATTATTATTAAACTACATTATTTGCATGGATATTTTATGTGTTATTATATATATATATGTATGTATGTATTATATGAATATAATATAAGATATAAGTTATAGTATATATATATATGTAAAAAGGAAGAAAAGCAACTTACCATGAAGAGAAGACCTGACACCCACCCCCCAAAACCTCACCCAGCTACTGCCTTCCCTCTCCAACCACCACCATCACTATCATCCTTCTTCTTTGTTGTGTCTCAACCCTTCCCGGAGCAGCCAACACCAACAACAACCTCTCTCTTCTCTTTTCTTCCTCTAGTTTCTCCTTCTTCCTCACGTTTTGAAGTATCCTCGCCTTTGTTGGAGCTTGATCGATGCTGCCATTGCTCCCTCAACCTTCCTCACCTCCTCAGGCATTGGTCGACGTCTAGCCTTGTCTCTGCCACCCATTTTTGGTACCAAAAATTGAGGTTGAAGGTGAGTTGTGCAGAGTTGTTTTTTGATTGATTTCTGGTTGTCTGAGCTAGTTTATGTGTTAATCTTCAATTCTTCTAAGTTAGATGATGAATTCTACAAAGCTTGAGGCTTAAATTTAATTTTGTATATTATTTTGATTTTTCTCAATTTTTATAGAATTTTATTTTATTTTTGTTTGATTTTAATTGATATTTAATTTGGGTTTAATTAGTAATTAGAGTAGTTATTGTTAATTATTTTGGGTATATTAATTTTATTTGAGATTATAGAAATTTTTGTATATTTATTTAAGTATTTTAAGTTTAAGGAATATTTTGTTAATGTGATTAATTAATTATTTTTGGTTGAATATTTGAGTTAATTAGTGTTAGTATATTATTTTAGTAATTTTAGTAGTGATAAAATAATTTTTGATAATTTATCTAATTTTTTTTAGAAATTATTATTATTATGTAAATTTTGAAATAATAGGTATATGGTGTGTTTTGTTGATATTATAATTAAATACTATGTTTTAGTTAATTTTGAGATAAAATGTGGTATTAAAATAATTTTTATAAAATTATTTATTATTTATAGTTAATTAATACTAACTATTTTTGAAAATTTATTAAAAATTAAATTATTTATTGTTTTGTGGTTTGAATGAGTTTTTAATTGATATTATAGTATATTTAATCTAGATGGGCAATTATAATTGAATTTGACTATATTATGTTGAATATTTGGAAAGTTGGATTGTTATTAATATTATATTATTATTTGAAATTTTATTAAATTATGGTGGAAAATAATTTTATTTAGTGTTTTTTTTAAATTAAATTAAAAAAATTATATTATGATTTATTATTATTTTTGGTGATTTACTAGATTAATATTTAGTATTTGTTTATTTGTATTTTTGATGAACCTCGGTTGGGAATTGTGTAGTTTGGAGTCCCAACTTGAGGTGTTGTGCCACTGTGAATTTTGAAGTGTGTTTATTTGCAGGATTGACTCTACTTCGGTAGAGGGATGTCTGTTTTATAGAGAAAACTCTATTGAATTTTTGATAGATTTCTCGTAAAATGTAACACCGGGTCAATTTTAAAATTTTTATTCTAAGTTTGAATCGAGTCTTCCTTAGAAACTCTAGAAGTTAGGTTTCTAATTTCTGATTGTCATTTCCTTTTTCTATCTTTTAGCTACCCCTCCAGTCTCATCTACCAATTGAGGTCGGACACAACGTACCAGAGGAGCACCTTTATCTTGTAAGTTAATATTTGATTTGAGTGTCGGATTTTTTTTAATTTAAATTATATTAAATTCTTATGAATTTAATTTTATGAGATTCTAGTCAGCATTATTCATATGATCTTGCATGATTTAATTTATAGTTGATTGATTTTATTTTATTTATTTAACTATTGTAATTTTCATTGTTTTATTTATTTTCTTTTATTTTTAAATAAACCACGGTAGAACGGGCTACCTGATGGGTTTCATCAGGACCGTGTGCGCACCGGTAAAATATGTGATTATTTAATTATATTACTGGGGCCGAAGGTCTGGTGATGCTTTGCTCTCGGACACCACCAGTAGTATAATATTTGTTTATTTAATAAATATTGGGGCTGAAGGTTTGGTGATGCTTTGCTCTCGAACACCGCCAGTAAAATTTTAATTTATATTTATTAAATCACTGGGGCTGATGGTCTGGTGATGCTTTGCTCTTGGACACCGCTAGTGATATTGGATTAAGAGATATGACTGCGGCTGTGTATCCTCGTGATGCCTTGCTCTCGGGATCCGAAAATCTTGGATATAAGAGAGTCATATGACTGTTAAAAATTTATAAACCGGATTCTACTAAATCCTTATACTGAAATGATTTTAAAAGACATTTAAATATTTATTTCTTCTCTTTTAAAAAAATGGATTTATTATATGTATACCAAAAGGTTGAAATAAAATTATATTATATTATATTTCCATAAAATTTATTTTAGTAAGGTTTTCAAATAGCATTCATTTCTTTATTAACTTACTCAGTGAGGTCTGACTCCCCTTAATTTTTTTTCAGGGGTTTGGGAGTTTACTGTTAGGCCTACTTCTTTTCGCCGTGTAGCTTCGTCATCGGCTATTCTACGTAGGTCTATTTAGTTGTGTTGTATTTACTTTCATGTACCGCAGTAGAGAAAATTGTATAACTGCATACTTTATTTGGAATTTCATGTATTTATAATTTTATGTACTGAGATACTATTTGTGTAACTGATGTTTATTTATTTTATTCTATGCACTGATATTATGGTTTGAATTATATTGAGAAAAATCAATTTGATAATGTGCATTGTTATTTTATTATTTATTGTAAGGTTTCAAAGTTAAATATTTTGTGATTTTTCTTTTAAGGCTTACTGTGGGTTTCGATAGCTTTATGCTTTCCCATTCCCTAGTGCCGGTCACGTGCCCCTGGGTTTGGATCGTGACAACACTACTCTTCCTCCTTTCGTGCACCAACAACAGCAACATGAGCAGAGATAGTAGCGACAACAGGTCCAACAACGTGCAGCAGCAATAAGCTCAGCAGTGCAGAATGGCAGCAAGAGCAGTAGCAGAAACGGCCACAGCAGGCACCTCTAGCCCTCCTGCCATGACACCCAGCCACACCACCGTCACAACCTGCTGTCACTTGGAAATTTAGCAGCTCAGGCTTGCAGTGGCAGCCCCTCCCCTGTCTTGAGATGAGCTTGAAGTGAGTTAGTAGTTAGTTAACTTTAGGTTAGTTTTTAGTTAGATTTAGTTGTTTGTTAGTTGATTTGGTTAGTTTTTAGGTTGATTTGTGATTTTTGTTAATTATGAGTTATTTGTTAAATTTTTGCAGAATTTATTTAATTATTTGGGTAGTTCTTGGTTTATATATATATATATATTAGTTGATCTAAGTTATTGGAGTTAATTTTGGTTAAGAGTATATCAAAATGGATTTAGATTAATTAAATTGATTTTATGAAAATTTTGTATATTTATTTGGATATTTTAATTTTTATGTATATTTTGTTAATGTGATTAATTAATTATTTTTGGTTGAATATTTGAGTTAATTAGTGTTAGTATATTATGTTAGTAATTTTAGTAGTGATAAAATAATTTTTGATAATTTATTTAATTTTTTTTAGAAATTATGTAAATTTTGAAATAATAAGTAAATGGTGTGTTTTTGTTGATATTATAATTAAATACTATGTTTTAGTTAATTTTGAGATAAAATGTGGTATTAAAATAATTTTTATAAATTATTTATTATTTTTAGTTAATTAATACCAACTATTTTTGAAAATTTATTAAAAATTAAATTATTTATTGTTTTGTGGTTTGAATGAGTTTTTAATTAATATTATAGTATATTTAATCTAGATGGGCAATTATAGTTTGAATTTGTCTATTTTATGTTGAATATTTGGAAAGTTGGATTGTTATTAATATTATATTATTATTTGAAATTTTATTAAATTATGGTGGAAAATAATTTTATTTAGTGTTTTAAAAATTAAATAAATTATATTATGATTTATTATGATTTATTATTATTTTTGGTGATTTACTAAATTAATATTTAGTATTTGCTTATTTGTATTTTTGGTGAACCTTGGTTGGGAATTATGTAGTTTGTGGTCCCAACCCGAGGTGTTGTACCATTGTAAATTTTGAAGTGTGTTTATTTGCAGGATTGACTCTACTTCGGTAGGGGGATGTTTGTTTTATAGAGAAAACTCTGTCGAATTTTTGGTAGATTTCTCGTAAAATGTGACACCAGGTCAATCCTAAAATTTTTATTCTGAGTTCGAATCGAGTCTTCCTTAGAAACTCTAGAAGTTAGGTTTCTATTTGCAGATTGTCATTTCCTTTTTTGTCTTTTAGTCGCCCCTCCAGTCGCGTCTACCAGTCGAGGTCGAACACGACGTGCCAGAGGAGTACCTTTATCTTGTAAGTTAATATTTGATTTGAGTGTCAGATTTTTAATTTACATTATATTAAATTCTTATGAATTTAATTTTATGAAATTCTAGTCAGCATTATTTATATGATTTAATTTATAGTTGATTTATTTTATTTATTTAGCTATTTTATTTATTGTAATTTTCATTGTTTTATTTATTTTCTTTTGTTTTTAAATAAACCACGTTAGAACGGGCTACCTGATGGGTTTCATCAGGACCGTGTGCGCACCGGTAAAATATTTGATTATTTAATTATATTACTAGGGTCGAAGGTCTGGTGATGCTTTGCTCTCGGACACCGACAATAGTATAATATTTGTTTATTTAATAAATACTAGGGCCGAAGGTCTGGTGATGCTTTGCTCTCGGACACTGCTAGTATAATTTAGATTAATATTTATTAAATCACTAGGGCCGATGGTCTAGTGATGCTTTACTCTCGGACATCGCCAGTGATATTGGATTAAGAGATATGACTGCAGTTGTGTATCTTGGTGATGTCTTGCTCTTGGGATTCAGCAGTCTTGGATATAAGTGAGTCATATGACTGTTAAAAATCAATGCAAGGAAAGAGAAAAAAAAGAAAAGAAAAACAATGAGGAATGAATGAGATAGGCAAAAAGGGAAGTAATAAATAAAATATAAAATATCCATTTTAGTCCCTTAGATATGCTTGTATTTAAATTCAAGTTATTTCTTTGCAATCCAGTCCATAATTACATTTTAATTAGGAACTAGTTCCTAATTAATTCATCAAAATCCACATCATCAATCATTAATAGCATACATTCATCTGTATTTATTCTAGATCCTCAGTCAAGTTTAGAACATAGAATGTACATACAGAATTCAATTTTTACATTTTACATGCATTATTTCAATCAAAAGATTTTAAATTCATATGTTGCACAGTCGCTATGATAAGAATTTCAAATGATTATATTATGTACTGTACAATAGTCATAACCTTCACTATGTTATGTGCTGCATAGCAGTTATGACATGAGTTGCTAAATTCATAATTTGCTAGACGTTCCGTGAGATTTATAGCAAATTTGAAAGTTGCACTTTTGCTAGTAGCTACACTATAGTTAAATCACTTTTTTTTTTTTGAAAAATCATCGTTAGACGTCCCATAAGGAATATAATGAAACTCATTCTTGCTAAACATCCCACAGGGAATATAGCAAGCTTCATTGCATACATTTCATTAGACGTCCTATAGGGAAAATAATGAAACTCATTATTACTAGACGTCTTACAAGGAATATAATGTACATCGTTAGATGTCCCACAGGGAATATAACGAAACTCATTATCACTAGACATCCTACAAGGAATAAAATATACATCATTAGACGTCACACAAGGAATATAACAAAACTCATTATCACTAGACGTCTTATAAGGAATATAGTGTCTGCATCGTTAAACGTCCCATAAGGAATATAATAAAATTCATCATTGCTAGACGTTCCACAGAAACTATAGTAGATTTTCAATTAATCATTGCTAGATATTCCACAAGAACTATAACAGACTTGCAATTCATTATCTCTAAACGTCCCGTAGGGAATATAGCGAAACTCATTTGTATAAAGTTCACTAAACATTCTGCAGGAAATATAGTGAGACTTGATAAACATTACATTCGCTTAAAATTGCACAGGAATTTAAGCATCAACTTGTCAATTAGGATACAATTAGGTATCCTAGTTCTTTCCTTCAAAATTGTGTGCTTCTACTGCTTTGCTGCAATTGGTCAAGCAAACAATGACAAAGGAGGGCAACTGTAAGCACCCAATTTTGTGATGCAATTGTGTGTAGTGCCACGAAAGCCCCTATGATGAAAACTTAATCGAGAAATTGATCTCTAGTGTTGAAATTTGAGATTTTAAGGACTAAATTATAATTTTTTTGGACTTAATTGCAAAATCTTGATTTTAGAAGCTTTTTTAAAATTTTAAAATTTTTCATGACCGCTAAGCAAAATGCCAGTCAGCATTTAGCAAATACCGATCGGCATTACAGGACTTTTTATATTTTTTTAGTATTTTACATCCTTTTTCAGTGTTTTTTCAGTTTTCTGATTGGTCCAAAATTAATAAAGAAATTAATTTTAATATTTTCCATGTATAATATGCGTCTATTACATGTATCTTTTTTTGAAATCCTTGTATCCTGATTTTGATTTTGAAAAAAACAAAGTGCTCTTGTGATCATGCAAGAGGTTAACAGAGCTATGATCATAGGAGTTATTAGTGCAACATAAAAAGGAAAGAAAGGAACAAAGAGAGGACAATACTGGAGAGGCTAGGGGTCTTCAAAAAAAATTGAGAGAAAAAAGAAAAAATTAGCGTAGAAAGGGGAAAAAACCTTATTGTAAGCACCTAATTTCGGGATGCAATTGTGCACAATTACGATGTAAGCCCCTATAATGAAATTTAATAAAAAATTGAACTTGGTTATTGATTTTCTAGACTTTAAGGACTAAATTGCAACATTTTTTACGATTTGATTGCAAAAAAATCATTTTTTCAGGGGTCTTTTGGTAATTTCATGAGAGCTATGATGCAAGATGAACTGAGACAGGCTTTGGTCGGACTAGTGCAACCTGTTGTTAGACAGCCACCTGCTACTATTATTAAACAACCACCTGCTGCCACTATTGAACAACTAATTGTTGTAGGAGCTCCACCTGTTGCTGTTGCTCCTCCACCTACTGCTAATAATGCTGGGGGGCAACCTGTTCCTAGAAATGTGCCTGCTACTAATGTGAGAATGAAAGACGTTGAAAACTACATGGTAGAAAAGGTGAAGAGAGAGTCACTTGAATTGGTTTAAGACCTTGACTCTGAGCAGATGCAAGCATTGACTCAGAAAATGTCCAAGATGGAAGAGCTGATTAGAGGATAAGGAATGGGATATTCTTTTGACTTTGATGACATGTTGTAAATGGAGGGAGATAAGCTGCCTGAAAAATTCAAAATACCTAAACTACAGAAGTTTGATGGGAGAAGAGATCCAAGGATTCATTTGAGTCAATACACCACAACCATGAGCACTACTAAAGCACCATTGTCAATAGTTGCTAGGTTGTTTATGCTGTCCCTAGAAGGAATGGCTATGAACTGGTACCATGGGTTAGAAAAGTCTGTTAGAGCTGATTGGAATGAACTATGTACTGCATTCTTGAAGCAATATGATTATAACACTTGATTGGAAGTGTCAATTAGGGATTTGGAGTTGACTAAACAGAAATCAAATGAGTCATTTTCTGATTTCTTAACTCGTTTCATGAATAAAGCAGGGATGATGAAAAACAAGCTTTCTGAGAAGGATCAAGTTAGAATGATAGTCCGTAATGTGTCACCTAATTTGGTTGAGAGGTTACAAATGATGAATCCCAAAACCTTTGTGGATTTTTATGATAATGGGTTACAAGCTGAGGAAATTGAGAGTGAGAAAAAGAAAACTGTTAGAGGCACAGGAACTCGAAACTACCCAACTGGGGGCATACAACAAGGAAGTACTAGCCGAGCTGTAGAAGTGCGTGCAGTTCAGCAACTCTGAAGGTTCTCCAACTTTAACCAACCACTCTCCAAAGTTATAGAGAGGCTAATCCAAAAAGGCCTGCTCCGACCTTTAACCTTTTCCAAACCCCCGAATCCAAATCTCCCTAGCTATGATCCAAACAGTTACTGTAAATTCCACCAAGCTACTGGCCATCCCACAGACAATTGTATTCACCTAAAATATGAGATCCAAAACCTGATAGACTCTGAAAAATCACCAACCATGAGAAATCCAACTCTAACCCAAACACCAGAAACAACCCTTTCCCAAACTACCAAAATGTTCCACCACCAACCACCATGATGATCAACTCAAGAGTTAGTGAGGAAGAAGTGCTAAGCTCCTTTGAGGACCTAAACCCTATATCCAATCGAGAACCTTTTGGATAGCCACAGAGACGAGTGGAAGATTTATTGGGCCAACCCTCAGGTAAGTTTGATTGCAAGGTTTTCTACTCAAAACCACCCTCTGCTGATATCCCTATTGAATCAATTGAGCCCCCAGGTTGGGGAGATGAGTTTGATGATAAGCCAGTAAAAGAAGAGCCTAAAATTCTCAAGTAGTCACTAAAAGGAGTTGAAGATCTATTGGGATAACTTTTGGGCAAGTTTGATTATAGAGTATTCTATTCTAAACCTACTTCTGCTGACATCCCCATTGAATTGATTGTGCCAACAAGATGGGGTGATGAATTTGAAGAAGATGAATTCTTAACCCCAGAAATGTCCTAAGAAGAGGTTTAAGAGCTGTTAAGTCAACTTATGGACAAACTGAGGGAATTGAAGGGAAAAGAAACATGCATAGTGGAAGTTTGGAAAAATGGGAAAAGAGAATGGATCGTAGGGGCCGTGGACATCTAGTATGATTCTGATGAAGAAAAACCTACTGGAGTCGATAGATGGAGTGATACTCCAAATTTAATTCATGTTACCAGAAGCGGGAGGAATTACCGGGTAGCAAAAAAGCAAAATGAAAGAGTAGCAGAAAGGGAAGAAATAGAAGATGCAGAAGTAGAGGAAGGACAAAAAGAAGACCTGATCCTGGAACAACTGAAGAAAGCTAAGGCAAACATCAGCATTTGGGAATTATTGATGCATTCAGGCAACCATAGAAGGGCTCTGGTTAAAGCTTTATCGAACATGAGCATTGAAATAACCACTACTCCATAAGTTATGGTGGCAAAGGTTATAGAAAAGAAACATGGGCTGGTAGCATTCTCAGATGATGACTTGCCTTTGGAGGGAAGAAATCATAACAAGGCATTATTTATCCCAATTGAAGTAAAAGGAAAGAGAACCAACTTTGTGATGGTGGATGATGGTTCATCTATAAATGTATGCCCACTAAAAATCCTACCTAATTTGGGTCTGAAAGTAGATGACTTAACTGCTTCAAACCTCAAAATCAGAGCTTACGATGACAGTACCAGGAATGTGGAGGGAGCATTTCAAGCTTTGGTCAAAACAAGGCCTGTAGAGTCAACTGTTGAATTTAATGTACTGGACATCCCTATTACCTATGCCCTATTGTTGGGAAGGCCGTGGTTTCATGCCCTAGGAGGAGTACTATCACGACCCAAACTAGGAGTCATGACTGGCGCTAAGGAATGGGAATTATTTCAAATCCGGAACTCGTAGCAAGCCTTAGAAAATAAAATCATATAATAAATAAATAAAAAGTATGATATAATTAAAATTTTTTGAATCAATGTATAAAATAAATTCTCCAAATCCTTTCATAACTGTATACATATTTGTACAGTGTTCAAATACAAATTCTCAGAGTATTTAATATCCAAACAAAATCATGCTCCGCAAATACAATAACATAACTACTTTAGTTTCTAGAATATAAATCAGAGTTTAGAATATACATTTGCATAAAATAGCCGGGACTGAAGAACACCGGTGAGGAATTCTACAACTAAGGTCTGACGATAAAGGATCTCCTAAAAAAAAAAATTGACGGGGGTCAGACCTCATTGAGTGAATTATTATGCAAACTAAACCATAAAAATCAGACATTCTTATATATATATATATATATATATATATATACACACACACACACACACATTTCACACGAATGCCAAACTCTGCCTTTATAAATATACTAAATGTAGAAAACATTTGTTTTAATTCATGAAGGATCCATAGAACCCTAATAATAGCAACCTCAAATAATCCCATCATCACTCTAGCCATACAGGCTCACTTGATTCCAAATAGAACACTTATTCCAATTTGGACAGTAGACTGGCCCCGAGACACTAAGTCGACCAAGCTCCAGCAGTCTGACTATTAGTGTGATTGGCCCCGAGACACTTGGTCAACTGAGCTCCAACAATCACACTATCTATCACCTCACATCTCAATCAACCCAATAGATCATTCAATCCACTTATGGACAGTAGACTGGCCCCGAGACACTAAGTCAACCGAGCTTCAGCAATCTGACTGTCAGTGTGATTGGCCCTACAATCACACTATCTATCATACCATTAATCTCAGTCAAATCAATCAAATCAATTGTAATCACCCAAAATTAACTCTCACTCAACCTATTCTTTCACACCGGTATGTACACGACCCTAGTGTTGCCCACTAGGAAGCACGTTCTATTGATATCCCTCACTTAGAATAAATCATTTATTATGAAAATAATTAATGTGGAACGATATTCATAATAATAAAATCAACCATATATATATACCAAAAATATAGCCAGTATATTTCGGGTATATATATGTCAAATAAAATATGAAATAAACTAAAGATAAATCATTAATATGGTTAAAAACAATTTAAATGTGTAACAATAATATAACATGCATTTTCTTAAAAATATACTTAAATATACAAAAGATATACCCTAAGTACACAAAGTCATTTAATAAAACATTTATATATAAATATTCATTTAAATATGTGTTTAGGTTTAACATATATTCACAAATATACTAAAAATAAACCTAATTATCTAACATGCATATATAAAAAATAAACCTAAATATACCACTAATGTGTTAGGTTTAATTTAATAATAAAACATGTATTTATTTGGAAATATATCAAAATATACCAAAAATAAACTTAAAAATAATTTAAGTGTAGGTTTATAATATAACATGCACTTATTTAAGAATAAACCTAAATTATACTAATCATTTAAGAAAATAATTATGGTTCGATGCACATTTAAATCATGTATAAATATTAAATTATAACAAACATAAACCTAAATATCTAACATACATATATCAAAAATAAACTCTAAATATACCAATGGTATATTAAATGTATATAGAAAATATACAAACATTTATATATCAAGATATACTAAAAATAAACCGAAAATATACCAAATCATATTATAATTAAATTACTGTTTAAACATATAATGAAAATAAAAATCCTAAGTCATGCATCCTATATGCAATGCATATATATATATATAGTATAATAACTCACATGTTAGCGCTCCACGAGACAAACTCGACGGGACTGATCAGTTAGGCCTCGGTCTTGGCGCAGCTAGACAAACAAATGACAACATGAAATTAGAATAAATTTAATAAAAATTCTAAAGACTCGATCTAGAATTTTAGACACAAAATTAGAATAGGGATTTGACCGGACATCACGTTTTACTAGAATTCTATCGAAAATCCGATAGAACCTCTCCTGTAAAATGAACATCTCTCTACTCAAAGAGTAGAGCTGGTCCTGTAAAGAAAACACACTTCGAAATAACACCAAATTCACAACCACAATCCCTCGATCGAACTCCAAACTACAATTCACCGACCAAGGTTTACAATTCACATAATAATTACAAAATGCCAAAAATTCCCTTATATAATAAAAATACATTTTATAAATCCAAATTACGTAATTAACCCTAAAACACGTTAAAAACAAAAAAAAAAAACTCATTTATTTAGAAAAATCGTATATTATATATATAATTTGAAAATAATTTACGAAAAATAATTTTAATTAGTTAAAAATACTAAATAATTTGTAGAAATCATTTTTATACCCTAAATAACTATTAAAACCAATTTAATTACATTTTTAGCCAATTTAGTGTAAATTTACCAAAATACCCCTATATATATAAATTTACTAAAATAAATCTAAAAATTCACCAAAAATAATATAATTACTCAAAATTAATCTTCTCAACATATATTTCCATAATATCAGTAAATATACTTAATTAACCAATTTATTTCAATTAAACACATAATTAACCCTATTTTTCAAAACTACATAAACTTAATAAATTCCAAATAAATATATAAAAATTCAAAAAAATTACAAATAAATTTCTATAATTCATTTCAACTCCTATAATCACCATAAAATACAATTTCATAATTTAATTAATTAATTTTCGAAAATTTGAAAATATTAATAAAATAATCAAAATTCACAAAAATTAAAATAAATTCCAAAAATTCTAAAAAAAATTACAGCATGTACATTAAGCTTCCAGGAACAAATTTTGTGAAGGAAGTTTTCATGAATCAATCAAATTGAAGCTAAAAAAATTTTGAAACCCAAAATGGTTGAAATGAAGAAATTGAAACCTAAGCAATTATAGATCAAATCAAGTGAAAAAAAGCTTGGAATCACACTCACCAGAGCTCAAGGAGAAGATAGAGACTGACGGTGTCAAAAACGGTGGTCGAAAATGGCTTGGTCGGAGTTGAGATGAAATTGGGTCTCTACTTGATTTTCCGGCCAAAACACACCGGAAAAGGGAGCTTTAGGTGGTGGAAATGGTTGTGGGTGGAGGAGGAAGGCTGAGGGTCATAGTGATAGAGCTGGAAATGGCTGGAAATGAAAGAAAATGTGTTGAGAGGAAGAAGATGAAGGGAGGGGCAGAATCGTAAATAAGGCAAACTTTGTTTTTTTGTTTAAAAAAAACTTGTATATATATATATATATATATATATATTCACCTTATATATATTATAATAATATAATCCCACACACAAATGATATTCACCACACAAATATTTTATTATATTTAATAATTTATACACTTCAAATTAATTAATTAATATTAAAAGTAAATAATAAAAATTAAAGTAATTAATTAAATCCTAATTAATTTAAATAAATACACATATATAAATTTTATTTTAGCACTTAAAAATTATGTATGAGTTCATGCAAATTCATAAAACTAGTCAAAATAATTAATATTAAATTATTTACGTGTCAATTTCCCCGAAAATACAATTCTCGGGAAAATTTTACGTAAAGTACTTAAAATAGTATAAAATAATTAAAATTAGCTTTAAACAAATATCAACTCTTAAAATATCATAAATATATACAAAAATTATTAACACTGCATATCCCGATGCAGTATAAAAATATTTAAAAACTCGGGATATTACAGTCTTCCCCCCTTTCAAGACTTCATCCCCGAATTCCAGAAAGAAAATTACAAGATCAAGAAGGAAAGAGATATGGGTAAGAAGCTCGCATCTTAGCTTCAGTCTCCCACTTATTCTCTTTCACTTTATTGCTACGTCATGGAACCTTGATCATCTGAATCTAGTTCGAACATAACTATCGAGCTTGATAATTTACAATCTCAACTGATTCCTTCTCAAACTTCAGATCTTCATTCAGTTCTATATTGTTCAACTGTAATATGTACGAAGTGTCCAAAATACACTCTCTCAAAATTGAGACATGGAACACTGGATGTACATGAAATAGATTTGGAGGCAAAGCCAATTAATATGCAATATTACCGCGTCTCATCACACCACTTTTTGGAGACATCTTCAGAATTACAGTCTTCGATCTGAAACTCCATATCTTTGCGTCAAGGATCCATATCACTCTTCTGATCACAACAACTTTCTCTGCTGTATTCTGAACCATCTCATATCTAGTTAAGACTTCTTTCCATAAAAGCTTCAATTGGTGCCATTCCAATACTGCTATGGTAGCTGTCATTATAAGCAAATTCTACAAGTAGCATATAATCAACCTAGCTACCTTCCAGATCCAAAACACACATCTTCAACATATTATTTAGTGTCTGGATCATCCTCTTAGACTATCATCTGTCTGAGGATGAAAAGCAGTATTAAAATCCAACCAGGTGTCTATTACTCTCCACAATCTCACCCCAAAATTGAAAGGTAAACACTGTACCTTTATTATATACAATGGACACAAGTAGTCCATGCAGGCACACAATATGCTTCATATGTAGCTTAGCCCACTTAACTACTGAATAAGTGGCTTCCACTGGCCAAAAATTTGTTGACTTGGTTAATTTGTCTATAGTCATTCTAACGGAATCATATTCGCCCTTCGAACGAGGTAAGCAACCACAAAAATCATAGCCATTCTTTCTCATTTCCACCCAAATTCAAAAGAGATCAAAACTTCCTAGAAAACTTCTGATGTTCAGCTTTCACCGGTTGGCAAATTAAACACTTAGAAATACAATCAGTCACATCTTTCTATAATCCAACCCACTAGTACTGATCTTGAATATTGTGATAATTCTTGGTAATCATCTGGATGTACACTGCAAGTTCATTTTCACAACTTATATAGAATCCCTTTCTCAGATTACAACATCAACCCTGTATCATTAACTTAGGCATCTCCTATCAGCAGATCATTCTATGGTGATATGCCATGATGACATGCTATGATGAATGTCATGATGAGATGATATAATAAAATGTTATGATGAAATGCTAGAATGAAATGTCATGATGAAATGCTGTAATGAGATGCTATGATGATATGATGAAATGCTATAATGATATCAGGTCTTATCCTCTAAAGTTCACGTGACCCTCATATCAATCGGTCTTCTTCAACACTTGGAAGCTGTTCCAACAACATCTGTTCACATAATTTTCCCATTCTTCTGAGTTATGTGGGTCATAGGAGCTGAAATTCTAGAGAATTCTGTTTAGATTTCCTATGATACCTAGTTAAACCCAGAAAATTATAGGACTCAATGGATTGAGTCAGTCTGGGCCGCTCAGATGCTGCTTCGATCTTTTATGGATCAACTCGAATTCTATCTTTAAATGCCACACTTCTAAGAAAAACAACACTTTCTACCCAATGATCACACTTCCTAAATTCAACATAAAGCTGACATTCTCTTAGTGTCTGTATTATAGTCCTCAAGTGATATACGTGCCCTTTCATTCACTTCGAATACACTAGTATATCATTAATGAAGACTACTAAAAACTAATCCACAACTAATGATAACCTGACTTCAAATCAATTTTTGAAAAGAACTGTGCACCCTGTAGCTGATTAGACAGGTCATCTATCCTCAAAAGAGGATACTTGTCCTTCACTGTTACCTTGTTCATCTGTAGTTAATGCATAGTCTCAAGGTACCATCCTTCTTCTTACAACAGGACTAGTGCACCCCAAAGAGAAACATAAGGTCTAACAAAACCTTGGTCATACAGCTCTCGCAATTGCTCCTACAGCTCTGCAAGAGTCATTCTGTATGGCTACATTGAAATAGGAGTTATATCAAGAACCACATTGATACATAATTCAATCTCTGTAAGGTGGTAAACCTGGTAACTCATAGGGAATTAAAACATCTGGGAGAGACAACTTCTCCACTGAAGTATACTCAACTAGAGCTAGATATTCTTGACAACCCTTTCACATCTCATCAAGATTAATTACACCTAAAAGACTGAATTCATAATAACTCTCTGAATCTCAATTCTCGGTTCAGATGCCAATATATTAAGCTTAATCCTGTAACATATAATTCTACTAGTCTCCTCTTATACAGTATTACCTCTTCAATATGACGTATTAGATTGAAGAGTTTACAGGTAATCTTCTCAACTGATTGCTCTTCCCTTGCTCTGTGCAATAGCTGATACATGTAATTATCCTTCCTTAAAGGTGGATGGAAGTATCTTAGAAATCCCCTTTTAATTCAAATTATGTGTTGCAGTCAAAACTGACAGCTTGCCATAAGGAATACAATAGTGCTTCGTCTTCATTAGACATTTTCCAATTCCCCCGTCAAAGCATATTCAAACAACTGTCAAACTTGACTAAATGATATCAAGCTCTTATTAATCTCGGCTATTATAGCCACAATTATTGCAAATTCAAGTTCAAAAGGAATGCTTGTACTGCTTATAATAACTACCTTAACCCTTAAGTTACAGTTGCTTCTAACCTAACCCTATACTAGATAGGTGTAGTAGAGCTGGAACTATAACCACAACTTGAACTTGAAAAGACTGATTATTAATATTGTCTCTGTAGAAGAAATAATTCACATTCACTGCGCTGAAAAGATATGGAAATCAACAGAATTCAGAATATAGAATATACATAGAATTGACATATCTCGAGTTCTCGGTTGAAATAGAAATTACATCTACTGTATGATCGAAGGCATCAGCACTGCATCCTGCGAAACTCCTATTACAGAAGCAACATCATTGCAATGCTAAGCCACCAGCTCCTCATTCAGTTATTCCTGCTGTCAACAGCGATCATCAGGCCTTCTAAATCCATCTTTACCCTTACGCCTAATAGGCTGTATAGGGGGTAGAACCTCATGCTCAGAAGATCAACTATCATCGATCTCATCGATTGATGGATCGACTCATGCTCAAGGCAATCAGCAAGGAGCAAAAATAAACAAATAGTTCAAACAATCATAAACATCAATAGACACCCTAACGGTTATGCGAAATTCCTAATGCAAGGAAGACTTTTCAAAGACATGACCGAACCTAATTCACTGCAGTAGTTTAGCAAAAAACACAACTTTGAAAACTAGGGCCACAACTCAAACAACTAAGCCCTGACACAGAACCAGGCTCTGACACCAACTTTGTCATGACCCAAACTAGGAGTCATGACCGGCACTAGGGAACGGGAATTCTTTCAAATCAGGAACCCGTAGCAAGCCTTAGAAAATAAAATCATACAATAAATAAATAAAAAGTATGATATAATTAAAATTTTTTGAATCAATATATAAAATAAATTCTCTAAATCCTTTCATAAATGTATACATATTCGTACAGTGTTCAGATATAAATTCTCAGAGTATTTAATATCCAAACAAAATAATGCTCCTCAAATACAATAACATAACTATTGTAGTTTCTAGATTATAAATCAGAGTTCAGAATATACATTTGAATAAAATAGCCGGGACTGAAGAACACCGACGAGGAACTCTACAACTAAGGTCTGACGATAAAGGATCTCCTGAAAAAAAAATTGAGGGGGGTCAGACCTCACTAAGTGAATTATTATACTATATATACATGCAAACTAAACCATAACAATCAGGCATTCTTATATATATATATGTATATACACATATTTCACACGAATGCCAAACTTTGCCCTTATAAATATACTAAATGTAGAAAACATTTGTTTTAATTCATGAAGGATCCATAGAACCCTAATAATAGCAACCTCAAACAATCCCATCATCACTCTAGCCATACAAGCTCACTTGATTCCAAATAGAACACTTATTCCAATCTGGACAGCAAACTGGCCTCGAGACACTAAGTCGACCGAGCTCCAATAGTCTGACTATCAGTGTGATTGGCCCCGAGACACTTGGTCAACCGAGCTCCAGCAATCACACAATCTATCACCTCACATCTCAATCAACCCAATAGATCATTCAATCCACTTATGGACAGTAGATTGGCCCCGAGACACTAAGTCAACCGAGCTTCAGCAGTCTGACTGTCAGTGTGATTGGCCCCGCAATCACACTATCTATCATACCATTAATCTGAGTCAAATCAATCTAATCAATTGTAATCTCCCAAAATTAACTCTCACTCAACCCTATTCTTTCGCATCGGTACGTACACGGCCCTAATGTTGCCCACTATGAAGCACATTCTATTAATATCCTTCACTTAAAAGAAATCATTTATTTTGAAAATAATTAATGTGGAACGATATTCATAATAATAAAATCAACCATATATATATACCAAAAATATAGCCAGTATATTTCGGGTATATATATGTCAAATAAAATATGAAATAAACTAAAGATAAATCATTAATATGGTTAAAAACAATTTAAATGAGTAACAATAATATAACATGCATTTTCTTAAAAATATACTTAAATATACAAAAGATATACCCTAAGTACACAAATCATTTAATAAAATATTTATATATAAATATTCATTTAAATATGTGTTTAGGTTTAACATATATTCACAAATATACTAAAAATAAACCTAATTATCTAACATGCATATATCAAAAATAAACCCTAAATATACCACAAATGTGTTATGTTTAATTTAATAATAAAACATGTATTTATTTGGAAATATATCAAAATATACCAAAAATAAACTTAAAAATAATTTAAGTGTAGGTTTATAATATAGCATGCACTTATTTAAGAAGAAACCTAAATTATACTAATCATTTAATAAAATAATTATGGTTCGATGCACATTTAAATCATGTATAAATATTAAATTATAACAAATATAAACCTAAATATCTAACATACATATATCAAAAATAAACTCTAAATATACCAATGGTATATTAAATGTATATAGAAAATATACAAACATTTATATATCAAGATATACTAAAAATAAACCAAAAATATACCAAATCATATTATAATTAAATTACTGTTTAAACATATAATGAAAATAAAAATCCTAAGTCATGCATCCTATATGCAATGCATATATATATAGTATAATAACTCACATGTTAGCGCTCCACGAGACAAACTCGGCGGGCCTGATCCGTTAGGCCTCGATCTCGGTATAGCTAGACAAACAAATGACAACATGAAATCAGAATAAATTTAACGAAAATTCTAAAGACTCGATCTAGAATTTTAGACACAAAATTAGAATAGGGATTTGATCGGACATCACGTTTTACTAGAATTCTACCAAAAATCTGGTAGAACCTCCCCTATAAAACGAACATCTCTCTACTCAAAGAGTAGAGCCAGTCCTGCAAAGAAAGCACACTTCGAAATAACACCAAATTCACAACCACAATCCCTTGATCGAACTCCAAACTACAATTCACTGACCGAGGTTCACAATTCACAGAATAATTACAAAATGTCAAAAATGCCCTTATATAATAAAAATACATTTTATAAATCCAAATTATGTAATTAACCCTAAAACACGTTAAAAATCGATAAAAACTCATTTATTTTGAAAAATCGTATATTATATATATAATTTGAAAATTATTTATGAAAAATAATTTTAATTAGTTAAAAATACTAAATAATTTGTAGAAATCATTTTTATACCCTAAATAACTATTAAAACCAATTTAATTACATTTTTAGCCAATTTAGTGTAAATTTACCAAAATACCCCTATATATATAAATTTACTAAAATAAATCCAAAAATTCACCAAAAATAATATAATTACTCAAAATTAATCTTCTCAACATATATTTCCATAATATCAGTAAATATACTCAATTAACCAATTTATTTCAATTAAACACATAATTAACCCTATTTTTCAAAATTACATAAACTTAATAAATTCCAAATAAATATATAAAAATTCAAAAAAATTACAAATAAATTTCTATAATTCATTTCAACTCCTATAATCACCATAAAATATAATTTCAGAATTTAATTAATTAATTTTCGAAAATTTGAAAATATTAATAAAATAATCAAAATTCAAAAAAATTAAAATAAATTCTAAAAATTCTAAAAAAAATTACAGCATGTACATTAAGCTTCCAGGAACAAATTTTGTGAAGTAAGTTTTCATGAATCAATCAAATTAAAGCTAAAGAAAATTCGAAACCCAAAATGGTTGAAATGAAGAAATTGAAACCTAGGCAATTCTAGACCAGATCAAGTGAAACAAAGCTTGGAATCACACTTACCAGAGCTCAAGGAGAAGATAGAGACTGACAACATCAAAAACGGTGGCCGAAAATGGCTTGATCGGAGTTGAGATGAAATTGGGCCTCTACTTGATTTTTTGACCAAAACATACCGGAAAAGGGAGCTTTAGGTGGTGAAAATGGCTGGAGGTGGAGGAGAAAGGCCGAGGGGCATAGTGATAGCAAGAAAACCAGTTGTAAATGGCTGGAAATGGAAGAAAATGTGTTGAGAGGAAGAAGATGAAGGGAGGGGCAAAATCGTAAATAAGGCAAACTTTGTTTTTTTGTTTAAAAAAAGCATGTATATATGTATATTATAATAATATAATCCCACACACAAATGATATTCACCACACAAATATTTTATTATATTTAATAATTTATACACTTCAAATTAATTAATTAATATTAAAAGTAAATAATAAAAATTAAAGTAATTAATTAAATCCTAATTAATTTAAATAAATACACATATATACATTTTATTTTAGCACTTAAAAATTATGTATGAGTTCATGCAAATTCGTAAAACTAGTCAAAATAATTAATATTAAATTGTTTACGTGTCAATTTTCCCGAAAATACAATTTCCGGGAAAATTTTACGTAAAGTACTTAAAATAATATAAAATAATTAAAATTAGCTTTAAACAAATAACAACTCTTAAAATATCATAAATATATAAAAAAAATTATTAACACTGCATATCCCGATGCAATATAAAAATATTTAAAAACTCAGAATATTGCAAGTACCTTCAACAGTGCACCAGAAAATAAAATTCCCTCATGAAGGAGATGCCGTAAGAATAGAAGCTGGAACTAATACAGCTGTGGTAGCCATACTTAATAAAAAGATGCAAATGTGTGTTCTGCCTGGTTTCCAAGTTGTTGGAATATTTGATGAGATGGATCCCAGGGTTGCAAAAATGATGGAAAGCATGAATTATCGACCTGGATAGGGGCTCGGGAAGAATGAACAAGGAAGCCCTAAGCCCCCAAACATTAAAACCCAGGACCATATGAAAGGTTTGGAATATAATGAGGCAGGACCAACTAGTATAGGAGTAAAGAACAAAGAGAAAGCAAAAAGAAACAAGCCCTTGGGAAGGATTGGACCACTAAGTGAGAATTTCATCAAGCCAAGGGAAGGCAAGTATTATCTGGGTACCAAAGAATATGTTAATGTGGCTAGAAAAGATGTCCTTAGGTTTGAGATCTTCAAGGAGCAGATTGTGGAAAGCCTAGTGACCAGCAACAAAGAGGAAGTTATGAAGCAAGTAAGTGAAAGGATGGGTGATGATGTCATTGAAGAGCTGTTGTGTCTGCCACCTGAGAAGGAACCACCCCAGGACTTATCTACTATCATTAGTGATAGTTTCATTGATGTTTTTTATGAAGAAACTGATGTAATAATGTTTGGTCTTTATGCGGATGAAGATGTTATTTTTCCTATGGTCAATGATATTAATGCTGGTTTTGCTTACTTGTGTGATGTGCATCCTGATAGTTCTGTGCATTATAATTTTGATCGGTCATGCATGTTTGACATTAATTCAATTCAACTTGATTCATTTAACATGGGCACAAATGATAATCCAAAGAACATTTCTATATCACATGATGTAACTCCTGAAGAGAGAAAAAATTTTGAGAGAATATTAATAAAAAGAAAGGTAGTATTTTCTTGGACTTATGAAGACATGCTAGGTTTGGATAAGGAAATAGCAGAGCATCACATTCCAACTCAATCGAAAACCAAGCCGATTAAACAAAAATTACACAGATTAAGACTAGAATGGACAGAAAAGATAAAGGAGGAAATTGCCAAGCAAATACAGGCTAACTTCCTAGAAGTAGTAGACTACCCTCAATGGCTAGCAAACATAGTACCTGCTCCTAAGAAGGATGGAAAAGTACAAATGTATGTAGATTTTAGGGATCTGAACAAAGCCTGTCCAAAGGATGACTTCCTGTTACCTCATATTGATGTAATAGTGGATAGCGCTGCAGCAAGTGCAATGTATTCTTTTATTGATGGATTTTTTGGGTACAACCAGATCATGATGGCAGTCATGGATAAGATTAAGACAACTTTCATTACAGAATGAGAGACCTATTATTACAAGGTGATGCCTTTTGGATTGAAGAATGCAGGTGCAACTTACCAAAGAGCCACTACTGCACTTTTCCATGATATGATGCATAAGGAGGTTGAAGTGTATGTGGATGACATGATGATCAAATCAGAGACAAGAGGAGGACATTTTGAAGCCTTAGACAAGTTCTTAGCCCAAATTGAAAGGTACAACCTGAGACTCAACCCGAAGAAGTGCATTTTTGGGGTTACTTCAGGGAAAATGTTAGGACATATAGTGAGCAGCCGAGGAATTGAAGTGGATTCGGATAAAGTGAAAGCCATCTAGGAAATACCGGCACCAAAGATGGAGAAAGAAGTAAGAGGATTCCTTGGCAGATTGCAATATATTAGTAGGTTTATTGCAAAACTCACTAACATTTGTGACCCTATCTTTAAGCTCTTAAGGAAAGATCAGTCGGTTAAGTGGAATGATGATTGTCAGAAAGGTTTCAATAAGATCAAGGATATCTTGTTAATCCACCTGTTCTGAAACCACCTAGACAGGGTAAGCCATTGGTTTTGTACTTGGCTTTATAAGAGAATGCAATGGGGGCAATGTTAACATAAGAAGGGTCAGATGGAATAAAGCATGCAGTGTACTACTTGAGCAATAAGTTTCTGCCATACGAGGAAGAATATGATTTAGTAGAAAAGACATGTCTGATCATGATTTGGGCTATGAGAAAATTGAGGCATTATTTTCAATCTTACAAGGTTCAAGCTATTTCAAGAATAGACCCTCTAAGGTATCTGTTTCAAGCATCGGCTTTAACTGGAAAAATGTCTCGATGGTTGGTACTCTTAACTGAATTTGATATAGAATACATTACTATAAAGGTAATCAAGGGAACAGCAGTAATAGAATTCTTAGCTTAGAATGTGATCAAAGATGAAGAGTAGTGGAATTTGGAGTTTCCAGATGAGAACTTAGTAGTTGTAGAGCACCGGGAGTGGAAACTTTACTTTGATGGAGCTGTAAACAACAAAGGAGCTGGATTGGGAGTGATTCTTATTACACCAGAAGGAGAAACCATACCAATGGCAAAGAAATTGGATTTCAAGGTCATAAACAATATGGTCGAGTATGAAGCATGTATCCGTGGGATTAAGGGGGCTATGGCAGCTGGAACAAAAGATTTGTTGGTCTATGGAGATTCAATTTTAGTCATCAATCAAGCTAATGAAGAATGGGAAGTAAAAGAGGAAAGGCTAAAGCTTTATATCTGTTATTTGAAAGCCTTAATGAATAATTTCACCAAATGTCTCTTTATCCATCTATCCAGAGATGATAATCAGATGGCGAATGCACTTGCAACACTCTCTTCAATATGGGATGGTGCAACTAGGTTGGCTATAAAACCTTTAGTGATCATGAAATCTAGAGCACCCTGTTATAGGGGTGAGAAAATTATGAATGTTCAAATGGGGCCCAAAGAAAAGCCTTGGTTTTATGATGTCTAGAAGTTCATTGAAAAGAGAATTTATCCAGATGAAGCGACCTCGAAAGAAAGATATGCTCTTCGTGTTCTTACATATAACTATGCAAGTCATGATGGGGTATTATACAAAAGAATGCCGAATGGGATGTAGCTCAAGTGTCTCAAAAATGATGAAGTTGAAGAGGTGATGCAAGAGATTCATGCAGGGGCTTGTAGTTGTCATATGAAAGGGATGATTCTAGCAAAGAAGATACTCAGACAAGGGTATTACTAGACGACTATGGAAAAAGATTGTATCAGGACAGTAAGACAATGCCATCAGTGTCAGATCCACGGGAATCTTAGTCACATGCCTCTAATAGTGCTAAATAGTTTATCATCCCCTTGGCCCTTTGCAGCATGGGGAATTGATATCATAGGAGAAATAAGACCGATATCATCAAATGGGCATAAATACATAGTGGTGGCAATCGATTACTTTTTAAGATGGGTAGAGTTAGAATCTTTCAACACTCTGAAAGCAAAACAGATGGCACAATTCATCGAGAAGAGCCTTATTTGCAGATATGGGGTTCCACATCATGTCGTGACAGATAACGGGGTTCAATTTCAAGCAGAAATAGCAGAGTTACTATAAAAGTATAGGATTGAACACCATAAATCTTTGCCTTATCGCCCTCAAGCTAATGGAGCAGTGGAAGTAGCTAATAAAAATGTTAAGAAAATCCTTTCTAAGATGGTTAAAACCTATAAGGATTGGTCTGAATATCTTCCTTTTGCCTTATAGGGATATAGGACTACAGCTCGAACCGCCACAGGCCAAACACCGTTCTTATTGGTATATGGTTGTGAAGCAGTTTTGCCCATAGAAACTAAAATTAAATCCTTGAGAGTAGTCATGGAACCTAAAATAATTGAGAATGAATAGGCGCAGAAAAAATATGATCATCTAGTATCTCTAGATGAGAAAAGGATGGATGCTTTATTCCATACTCAGATATATCAGAGAAGGATAGCAAGGGCGTTTAACAGGAAGGTTAAGCTTGGGAAGATCAAAGCTGGAGATATGGTGCTGAAATAGTCTAGAGCTATGGTGTTCGATCCGAGAGGGAAATTTAGACCGAATTAGGAAGGACCATACTTAGTCAAATCGGTCTTACTTAAAGGAGCTACTAAGATATCAGATCTTGAAGGGAATGAGTTTATGGAACCTATTAATCTGGATCGCCTCAAGAAGTACTACCTGTAAAAAATAAATATGAATAAAAGTAGAATAAAGAAAATAAAGTCCGCTGGCTAGACAACCTAAAAAGGCTAGTCAGGCAAAAGTCAGGACATTCTCGCTATTTAGAAAACTCGCAAAGGGCTGACAGGCAAAAATTAGGGAAATAAAATGTGAGTGAAAAATATTTAGTTAGAAAATCCGTGAGGACTAGCTGATAATAGGAGTTATGTCATGTGATATATTAAATGTACTCATTTTGGCCCTAATTAATGAATGAAATTAAAATTGAAGTTTTGTTAAACTTTGCATATCCTTCTTTATTATAAATCATAATTACTTGAAAGGATAACAAAACATGAGAAAGCCTAAAACTAGTTTTATGAGACCATTCTATTTAGTGATGTCTTTGTTTCTTCCTTTGCGATCCATCATACAAAGCTTGAGTCCTCTTGTACCTAGCAAATCCTAGTGGTTCTATCTTTTGGATAACAACCCAAGTTTTGTAATCATCATCAGTAGTAACATCCACATCCAGGTGTATGTTCCATTCAAGGGTTCTACAAGGCCATAAGCTCCTAATCTTATCCAGAGAATCTTGTCTTAAAGGAAAGCCTTCAAAGTCAGTCAGAATAGTAACGATGAACTAAGGGCGACCATATTAACGATAAAGGCGTAAAGGGGTAAAAAAGGTAGAGAAGTGCAGCCCGAGAATAGGAACACAGTGCTCATACAGCTCAATAGCCATGAACTTCAATCTCCACCAAGGGTAGACCCATGTAATCTCAGCTTTTGAAATCTTCTTCAACCAATCAACCCATTGGTCCATAGAACGTTTGTCCTTCATTCTCAAAGGATGAGATTGTAGTTGATGAGGTTGATAAGTCAAAGGATTAGGGGGTACATTAAGCAAGCTCAACTTTTCCTGTAACCAAATCTAAAAAAAATGATATAAGAATAATAAAATAAAAGCCCGTTAAGTTGAAAACACAAAAGGGCAGCTTAGGGAAAAGTTAGGGCAAGCCTGGTAAGTTAAAAACCCCGAAAGGGCAACTTAGGCAAAAATTAGGGCAAAAATAAAATAAAAATAAAAGTTTTGGTTGCACACCTGAAGAAGAAGTAAACTGCCTGAGAAATGGTTATGAATCTTGAAACTGTCGAGCCCAATGATGGTCTCAGTAAGGATAACTGGCATAGGATTAGCTCCAAGCTCTACTTGTTCCAAGATACTGACAATGCGTGTATCAGCACCACCATGGTAAGAAACTAGCAAAAATTGAGCATATAAACAGAGAGCAACTATTATAGTCCAAGAAGCAATGTTCTTGTCCCGAGTCCCACAGCTGGTGATCAGAGAAGAAAGATTGATGGTCCCAGGGTTATGCATATACATATAAATATCAGCTTGGGGCAAATCAAAGAATGTAACCAATTTACCAGGAAATTGCATCTTCAAATCAGGAAGGCCTATCATAGCAGTCGAGTTTAGTGTGCATCCCAGAATAGCAGCAAACTCTTCAATTATTGGATAAAGCTCTTACCTATTAAACCTGAATACATGGTCCTTGATATCCCAGAAGGTAGAAGCAGTGCGTAGGAGAGTGTTATCAATAGTCAGGTGCTGAAGAGATTTCAGGGATTTGATGTGGAAAGGTTAAAGCTTATTCCAATCATCACCATTGAGACTTTTAAGAAATTTCTTCATTGTTTAAAGAGATGTTTGAGTCATGATGAGGGTATAGAGAATGAAGGAGAATGCCCTTTAAATAGTCTTATATAGGGAAAGAAGATGAGTTCAGGTGGGAAAAGGATTATGCTATCAAAGAAGGATGTGGATAAGGTGATAAAATTTGAGAAGGATTGGGATAAATAAATAATTGGGAAGATAATCCATTCTTTTAATTTTTCTATCTAACAGTGTTCGAGATAGTACAGGAATAAAAATAGTAGTACAATATAGAGTAGTTAGACACAGGCTTGCAGAAAGTTGGGAATATAGAAGCTCTAAATCATTCATCTCGTGCTATGGTATCAGGCCATGGGCTCCATCATCTAGTAGGGTCATCAGGACGATGAGTGTCTGGAGATCTAGCAGATGAAATCCTAGCACTATACGGATAAAAGCCCAAGTTTGCAAGCTATTGACGAAGCATCTCATTCTCCCACTCTAGATCGTTGGAATAGCTCTGCATACACAGAAAACATGATGTCATATGCATTACATGCATAACATGCATACATTTGCATTGTCTCAATGAGGGCGCCTACCTGCCAATTGTCTATAACCTGCATTGTAAATAATCTCTGAGATGAGGCAAGTCCATATAAATACTCTGCCTGTGTCTGGGGAATCTATTTTGTAAAATTTTATTAACATCAATGTCAAGTGTATAGATCCATATAAGAAATAAAGCAAACAGACTGACATGAGAAGCATTTGGTGGATAAAAGCTAGGAAGTTGAGCATCACTAAACTGCACATGCTGCTCAATTGGAGCTTGAACAGCGGGAGCCCAGTAGAACATAGACTTGTCTGGAAGAGAGACATCGCCAAGCGTAGCACTGATAAAGGCCCCATCATGACTAGCCCTAACATGCTTAGTAGGATGACCAGGACTAGGTCTGGGCTTAGGGCTCTCAATCTCTGGAGCAATCTCAATCTCTGGAGCAATCTCAGTCTCCTCATCGGTATCAATAAGAGAGCGAACCTCCTCAAACTATAAAGAGAAGGAGTGAGTCATAGGTTCTAGAAATAGAAGCTGAAATAATGTGAAATTACCTCATCATCAATAATAGGAACATGCTCCAGGAGGCTCTCATGAATAAACTACTGATAATATCGAGAACGCTCAAAGAAATCTGAGGCAGCATATCCTTGTAGTGCATCTCTCAGCTCTGAACCCGTAAGATGTGAGCTGTGGAGCATAAAGGAGGGGCCATCAGATGGAATGTGACGTCGAGAAGGGCTAGCAGACCAACGATACACTCGCTCCCCTAGATACCACATCAGACAGCCATAACCAAAGAGCAGGATCCTCATAGGCTCTAAACGGGCTGCAGCTGCCATAAAATCATATCGCTGGATGTCCTCAGCACCCTCCAACCAATCAGAATTTATTTGCAATTTATGTAAATTAAATCAAATTTCTATTAAACTATAGCATACTAATGATTTTATTTTTCCTTACCAGGTGCCACTCGACAGTGTTCAACTGATCACAGTACATCTACAAAGTGTTCCTGTTGCTAGCAAGGCAAGGAGAACCCCATCTCATCATCAAAGGAAAGGTCCTATCAAAGCTGATAGCATTAAAGCCTCAAATCAGACCGATCTCTATGCTCCAGATCTGAAAAAAAGAGAACACATCAGAAAAAGCAAAGAAGAGCAAAACTATAGAGATTAAATGAAGGAGAACATACATGCAAGACATGCTAAAAGCCACACATCGTGACAACACCTCTACAGACAGTGTCCAGTCTATAATAAATGTAAGCAAGTGCAGCAGATCCCCAATCTAATATGGCAAATCGATCCAAGTCATGAAGAGGACCTAACAGAGCAATATTGACCTCATGACCGATCTCGCAAAAGAGGGTCATACCTAATAATATCAAGAGGAAACACCTCGCCTTATGAATAATTGACGAGGAGTCGAAGTAGGAAGGCATCTAAATCCCTTAACCAATGATGAAAGAAGAACATTCTTTCGATTCTTCAATACTGGGGTGAACCTGATCAAATCACGCATGTACTGACTTCGTGCATGCTCTGGAAGACTGCAATAGCTGATGTCCAATGGAACTGGGGATCCCCCAAAGGCAATCCCAATGATAGCAGAGAAGCTCATAGGCGAAATGGTCAGCTCACCCACACGAGTATGAAAAGTATGGGTAGTATCCATCCATCGCTCGATCAAAGAGAATAAAGAGCAACAGTTAGATTGGCCTCGAACAATCAAAAGTGTAGCAATGAAATGCCTAAATCCGGAAGCCCAAATCAGATGTGTCACCTGTTCTGGCAGTCCATGAAATAATTCTCGGGCTAGATTGAAATAGCCTGTGAACTTCATTGGATGCTATTTCGATTTCAAAAAGAAAATAATAATTAATTAATTAATCAAAGAACTTAAATTGAAGGATTTAATTAGTTAATTAATTAATTACCAAAAAAATTTTTTTTTGATCGGCAATATGGATTGCCGACCGGCAATCTAGAATGCCAATCGACATTCCAGATTGCCGATCAACAATCTACCATGTTGATTAGCATTAACCTGGTCGATCAGAAATCTAGAATTCTGACCAAAATTCCAAACATCCGATCTTTTATTTTGACAACCTGGGAGTCAAATTTCATATTTTCAGAGTTAATTTCAATTTGTCATTCATTTTCATATTAATTTCTGACTAATATACATGTCAATGTGAATTTCTACTCTGTAACTAACTCTAATTACTTATTATACAAGTAATATTTTTGCAGAAATAAACAGAAGTGAGAAAAGTTACCTCATTACCCACATCTTTGCACCTATGGGTATGTAAATGGGTCAAGGGAAAGATAGCTAAGTTTTCTCAAAGTTCCAAATTATTTTGAAGAAAACGAAGAGGCAAAATCCTCTGACATTCTAAAGCCTCAGCTCCCTCATTTGTCTGTGTGATGAGGAGGCCATAGGATTAGACAGATTGCAAATCGGACAACAGATGGTGAAGAAATCAAGAAAAGAAAAATCAAGATCAAGTGAAAAAAAGAAAAAGAAGAAAAGAATGGGAAGAGAAGTGAAGTGATCGACAAAAGGGAAAGAATATATAAAATGGAGAATATCCATTTTAATCCTTTCAAATTATTTATTTTTTATCTATCTTTTCTTTCTTGCAATTTAGTCTATAATTGCATTCTGATTAGGAACATGTTCCTAATTAAATCATGACATTCATCAAATTAATAATTCATTGAATTATTAAGACTGTATAATCAATCTGTGATCCTGAATCTTCTGTCAAATATAGAATACAGAACTCATTTTTTGCATTTTACATGCATGATTTCAATCAAAGGTTTCATATGCTGCACAGTAGCTATGATATGAATTTCAAATCATTATGTTATGTACTGCATAGTAGTCATAACCTTCATTATGTTATGTACTGCATAGCAGTTATGATATAAATTTTCAAATTCCTCATTGCTAGACATTTCACAGGAACTATAGCAAGTTTTCAATTCAATTACACTAGACGTCCCACAGGGAATATAGTGTGCATCATTAGACGTCCCACAGGGAATATAACAATATTTCAATTCAAGACTATACGACCGAGTGTAGTCGGCATTGTACGATCAAGTGCAATGTATCCTCAATCGATTATACGACCGAGTATAATCGGCATCATATGACCAAGTATAATGTAATTTTTTCAATTCAAGACTATACGACCGAGTGTAGTCGGCATTGCACGATCGAGTGCAATGTATCCTCAATCGATTATACGACCAAGTATAATTGGCATCATATGACCGAGTATAATGTAATTTTTTTTCTTAATTCAAGACTATACGACCGAGTGTAGTCGGTATTGTACGACCGAGTGCAATGTATCCTCAATTGATTATATGACCGAGTATAATCGGCATCATACGATCGAGTATGATGTAATTTATTTCAATTCATCTACACTAGACGTCCCAAAGGGAATATAGTGTACATCATTAGATGTCCCACAAGAACTATAGCAAGTTTTCAACTTATTATCGCTAAACGTCCCACAAGGAATATAGCGAAACTCATTTGCATAAAGTCCACTAGACGTTCCATAGGAAATATAGTGCATCTCATCAAACACTACACCTTGCTCAACAATTTGAGCATCAATCTATCACTTAGGATACAGTTGAGTGTCCTAATTTCTTTCTTTCGAAATTGTGTGCTTCTTTTGCTTTGCCGCAATTTGTCAAGAAAATAGTGACAAAGGTGGGCAACTGTAAGCACCCAATTTCGGGATGCAATTGTGCACAATTACGGCATAAGCCCCTATGATGAAATTTATTCAAAAATTGAACTTGGTTGTTGATTTTCTGGACTTTAAAGACTAAATTGCAACATTTTTTAGGATTTGTTTGCAAAAAAAATCATTTTTTAGGGGTCTTTTGGTAATTTAAAGTTAATAAAAAAAATTTTAGGATCGACATTGGTGTAATGCTGACTGGCATTACATAATGCCGACCGGCATTGCATTGTACCGATGTGCAATAATTCCATTTTTTGATTTTTTCGCGTATTTTTCCTTATTTTTATCGATTTTTTCAGTGTTTAATTGGTTAAAAATTCAAATTTTATCCTTGATTATATGATAAGGTTTTTTTAAAATGCAGAAGGCTTTTTTTTAAAATCAAAATAAACACTATCTGATTATCAGTCCGTTCCTTCTTTGGAGGAAGTTCAGTACGCGCAGACTCTGCATTTAAAAGTAGAGTTTGCATGCATGCATGAGAGGGAGGTTTTTTTAGAGAGGTTTTGGTTGGGGGGACTTCTTTTTCTTCTGGTTTTCGAAAGGATTTTCACAGGGAGAGACTAAGAGAAAGAAGACACAATGAAAAAAAAAAGAGAGACTGCAAGCATAAAACCCTAATTTTTGATACTAAAATTTCCGAAGGCAATAGTCCAGAATCAACACTGAGTCGATTTCAACGGTGATAATCCAATCTGAGGGGCTCAAAAAGGGGCATTTGCACAACATCTCCAGTGTTATTTTTCTATTTCTTGTATTACCTTTTTTATTATTTTCTGTTTATGTTGTTTTCTTTTATTTTTGTTATTATTTTGATTATTTGATTTCATTGCTAATTTATTTTTTTGTTGTTGTTTTGATGTCCGTATGAGGATTGAGGAAGGGAAAACCGCCTATGTGTAATTGAACAGAGGATCCATGGAACCTATACTATTTTAATAATAGTTCTTAGGATTTTAATTTTTTTTCTACATTTTTGTATCCTGTGTAATTTATTTTAATTTCTGGATGTATAATTATTTAATTTTAATTCTGTATGTAGTTTGTAATAGCCCCAGTAGTGGGAATAGTGAAAGATTTAAATTTTTGCACTTTAAAATTAATTAGTAATTAAGTTCAATTGGGTAAAAATTAATTAAAATTAATGGTGGCTTTAGTTAATTAGGGTTTGTATGTAATTAAATTAGGTTTTTTGTAGAAATCATATGTGAATTTGTGTTTGATTTGATTTTGTTATGTTTTTTTGGGTTTTTTTTTTATGTTTTTATGTTTTGGGCCCGAAGCCCACGTTTAGGTCTAACCCACTTAATAAATAGGCTTAAAAAATGATTTAGTTTTTTTTAAATAATTAAAATCAACTTAGGCCCATTAGGTTAATTAGATTTTAGGCCCACTTAGTTAATTAAAACTTGTTTAGACTTAGTTCAGCCCACTTAATTTCATTTCTTTTAAAATAAATAGATTTTAGGCCCACATTTCACTTAAAATAAAACCATGTTAGACTTAGGCCCACTAATTTAATTCTTCTTTAAAATTGAATAGACTTAAGCCCATATCTTAGAAAGACTAAAAATATATTAAGGCTCATTAATCAATAAAAATGTAGATTTAGCTAACTTATTTAAATAAAATTAACATAGTTTAGACTTAGGGACAATGTGATCTTGAGTGCATTTTTTCTTGTATCTTTATTGACTTGTTGCCTTTTTGGGTAAATGGATGTTAATTAGGGTTTAATAAAATTGCATGTAATTAGAGGATGAAATAATCATTTATAAAATTATTCTAAATGAACACGAGACTAAGAGAAGTTAGTATTCCATATCCAGAATCTCCTAGTTGTGGTGCTAATTTTCTTTTAGAGAATCGAGTACCACCAATCAAATTGTCCCAGTTATTACCCTGGGTGGTGATTCCTCATCTCCACACCATGTCTTTGTGACAATGGTTAGTGTGTTCTTTAAGGCCTTGAGCCTAAACAGTGTTGCGGTTGCTAAAATCTTGGACGCGCGCTAAACCATGCCGTCTACACTTATGCTAGAGGATTTCAAAGGAACTTTTCTGTTACAAAAGAAAATAGATGATTTTAAAGTCTAGGAAATCAAGAAGAAAATCAATAGAGTCAATTCCAAATGATGAAAATCACAGTCTTAGGGGCCATCTAACTGCATCTGCACAACATCTTCTACTCTTTTATTTTCTTTTCCTTTATTTTAATTTTATTTCTTTATTTTATTTTTATTGATTCATTACTGATTAATTTTTTATTATTTTTTTTATTTTAATTGATATCCTGTGATGCCTTGGAGGGGAGGTTGGAGATATGTGATCTTTTTCTTAACAGTAACTATTGAAAAATCCATTGAATGCCATGGATTAAAGTCTGTAAAACTCTCGTAGGACTTAGATTTTTTATTATTTTTCGTGTTATTTGTTCATTTATTGCTTATGGGTTGTAATTAATTTTCTTTTAATTTTCTGCACTGTAGGTTGTAATAGCCCCAATAGTTGAAAATAGTGGAATTCTAATTTTCTACACTAAAATTGATTAGTAATTAAGGTTTCACTTGGTAAAACCTCATTAAAATCAATGATGGCAGTAGTTAATTAGGGTTCATGAAATTGATTTAGGGTTTTTAGAAAATCATAAAAAAATGTACGTTTGATTTTTTTTTGTTTTATTTATTTTCGTCTTGTTTTTTTATGTTTATATTCTTTTAGGCCCCAAGCTCACGATTAGGTCCAATTCACTTAAAATAGGTTTATAAATGGTTTAGGTTAATTAATTAATTAAAACCAATGTAAGCCCATTTTAGGTTAATTAGACTTTAAGCCCATTTTTTAGTTAATTAAAATTTATTTAGATTTAGCTCAACCCATTTAATTTAATTACTTTTAAAATAAATAGATTTAAGCCCACATTTCACTTAAAATGAAATCATGTTAGACTTAGGCCCACTAATTCAATTTTTCCTTTAAAATTCTATAGACTTAAGCCCATTCCTTGTAGATAATTGAAACAAATAGATTTAAACTCACTAATTAAAATGTAGGCCCACCTTAGTCCATTTCACTTGTAAATAAAAAATGTAAATCTAGCTAACTTTCATTACAATTAACTTAGTTTAGACTTAAGGACGACGTGCTTAAATGCATTTTTATTTGTAATTTTATTGACTAGATGTCTTACGGTTAGATGGATGTTCAAATAGGATTTAATAAAATTTTATGTAATTAGATAATGAATTAATAATTTATAAAGTAATTCTAAATGAGCACAAGACTAAGAGAAGTTAGTATTCCGTTTCCATAATCTTCTGGTTGTGGTGCTAACTTTCTTTTAAAGAATCAAGTACCGCCAATCGAATTGTCCCAATTATTACCCTGGGTGGCGATTCCTCTTCTCCACACTATGACTTTGTGGCATAATAGTGTGTTCCTTAAGGTCCTGAGATTAAACAGTGTCGCGGTTACTAAAATCTTGGGCACACGCTAAACCCCGCCATCTACAAATACATATAAGTGCATTTAATCATTAAGAAGGTTAAATATTAACCTTGGGCTTTTAAAGTTTACCAAACAAGAGTAAAGATGGTTAATGTATTACGGGAGTAACATTTAACCCCATTTTACCTAAGGGTGTGCATTCGGTCGATTTTGGGGCTTTTTGACCGAACCGAACCAACCCAAAACCAAATTAATCCAGAAAATTGAACTGAACCAAAGTAACCGAATTTAAAAAAAAAAACTGAACCAACCGAATAAACCAAATTTTTATAAATATATATTTTTTTATTTTTTTATTCCATTATAAAAAATAAAAAATAAATTAAATTTCAATTAACCGATTTTTTCATCTAAAAAACCAAACTGAATTAAATTGCATTGGTTCAATTGGTTCGAAAAAGTTGCACACCCGTACTTGTAACACACTTCCAAACATACCGTAATGTTAAAAAGTTTTCTATCTCAATAAAAATATTCTTATTTCAAGTTTGTATCGCAATCATTCGTGGCTGGTTACAATATTAATTCACCATTTGGTGTTGTTATATTATTATTATTATTATTATTATTATTATTATTATTATTATTATAGAGTTGTTATTATTTATTATTTATTTATTATTTATTAATAATTATTTATTATTTATTTTAGTTGTTTTTATTCTTTTTATTATATATATATATATATATATATATATATATATATATATATATATATATATATATATATATATATAATTTCAATAAAAACAAAAAGCAAATTCTAATAGAATATAAATAAATAAATTCCTCATTGCTCATATAAATTAAACATGAAACAATTATAGAGTTTATTCACGAAAAGCCCAACACGTAGTTCTGTTTTCTTTGTTCTTTATTTTTTACTGTTGTTAATTATTTTCTAATTAAAAGTACAAATATGCCCTGACATTTGCTCCAAAAATCATGTATATAGATAATATTAAAATTATCATGTATATAGAAAATTCCAAGGCTGAGTACCAAGCCGAGTAATGCAGGAGTTCACGAGCCGAACAATGTGGTAATCTATGGATCTATCATAAAAGTGGATCCTATAAAAGATTGCAAGAAAAACAATCCTCATTGTGATCGTGTGATGCATCAAATTCATAAATATCAAAGAGGTTGCGAGGAAGAAAATAAATACAGGAATGACCCTAAAGGTTTGATATATACATTAACATCTTATCTTCAAATATTTACATTAAATACATATCCATTTAATTAATTAATTAATTAAATGAATGTGTATTTGATATATATAAATAAATAAAACAAATACGATATATATATGTGTGTGTGAAGGGTTCTCATATAGAGTATGTTATAAAAGTAAATATTGAAGAATAGTTTATGGAATTGTATGCTTTATGTATTAGAATGTAATTAGAGACATTTGTACAGAGATTGCAATGAGTAGTGTTGGTTACAAAGATAAACAACAAGTATCCTAATACATAGCAAACTCTATGTTTCACCTAATGATAGTAGTAAATACAATATCACTATTTACTTCTCAATACCCCCCGACAAGTCGATGGGAAGTGAGGAAGTAGCCTGAGTTTAGAGTAGAAGTGCTGAAAGGTACGAACTCCTAAAGGCTTAGTGAAGATGTCATCGATTTGGTCCTTGGAGGAAAGATAACTTACATGAACTTGACCCCTAGCAACACGCTCTTTGACGAAATAAAAATCAAGGGCAATATGCTTGGTACGAGCATGAAACATTAGATTGGAAGACATGTAAATTGCACCTATGTTGTCACACCATAGAATTGGTTTGGAGGTACAAACAAAACCAAGTTCGGATAAGAGAGAATGAATCTAAATAAGTTCAGCTACAGTGTTGGCCAAAGCTTTATACTTGCTTTCAGATGAAGAACCAGCAACTGTGACTTGCTTTGTGGTGCTCCAGGAGATGAGAGAGGTGCCAAGGTAGATGCCAAAACCAATTGTAGAACATCAAGTATTAGGACAACCACCCTAATCTCTGTCAGAATAACATTAGAGGTTTAGAGTATTTCGAGCAGCAAAATTAAGAGAGTAGTGAAGTGTATGTTTAATGTACCATAATAGATGTTTCACCATTACCCAGTGAGTATCTAGAGGACAGTGCATGAATTGGCAAAGCCAATTAACAGAGAAGGCTATTTCGGGTCTTATGAATCTTGCATACTATAGAGCACTTACTACATGGCAATAAAGATGAGGATAATCAAATGGCTTGCCTTAAGACTTTGACAATGGGGGTGTAGTAGCCATAGGTGTAAGATAACCATTAGCATCGTGAAGTCCTATCTTTTAAAGCAAGTCTTGCAAGTACTTCTGTTGGTTAATGGACACACCATCATCGGTTTGGGGAACCTGAATGCCAAGAAAATAATCCAATGGTTGGACATCTTTGACTGGAAATTCCTTTTGTAAGCAAAAGAGTACCTGTTTAATCATCATAGGAGAAGAACCAGTAACAATAATATCATTAACATAAATTAATAAAATTACTAATTCATATCCATGTTTAAGAAAGAACATAGATGAATCAGCTTTGGAGGAAGAGAAATAATTGTTAATAAAAAATTCACTGAGTCTAGAGAACCAAGCACATGATGCTTGCTTTAATCCATAAAAGGACCGTTTAAGAAGGAAAACATGGTCCGAATGTTGAGGATTAAAAAATCTAGGAAATTGCTCCATGAAAACCACTTCATTAAGGGTACCATGTAAAAAGGCATTTGAAATATCCAATTGTTACAAAGTCCAGTTGTGCATTGCAGCCAAAGATAGAATTGTTCAAATTGTTATGGATTTTACAACGAGAATGAATGTTTGATCATAGTCAATTCTGCTTTGTTGATTGTAGCCCTTAGTGACAAGCCTTGCCTTGTATCTGGAGATACTATTATCAGGATTTTGTTTAATTAAAAAAACTCATTTGTTGCCAATATTATTGTGGTTTAATGGTCATAGAACAAAAGATAATGTATCATTCTCAATAAGAGTTGTGTACTCATCAAAAATTGATGTTCGCCATTCCTAAAATTTATAGGCAATAAAGAAACATGTTGGTTCTAGTTGAAGAGGAGAGGGTGATGGTTTGACATGGGAGAGGTGAGCATGTCAATGGTGCATGGTTGTGGCCCGTCGCTACATATGATAAGTACAGGGTGGAGTAAGATTAGTTGCAGAAGGGATATAAGTAGAGGGTTGTAGTAATTGATTTGGATAAGAAGTAAGATCAACAATGAGATGAGGTTCGGTGGAGGGAGATGGAAGAGAAGAAATAAAATAAGAAGATGAGGGTGAAGTTGTTACTGATTGAGTAGGAATTGGGGTAAGAGAAGGAGAAGAGAAGGATAAAGAAAGAGATGGAGATGACATACCTTGAGGAAATGGATAAGTATTAGTAGTTTGGAATTACATCCAGTTGGAAGTAGCCTATGAAAGAATGGAAGTGGAAGAAGAAAGTGGATGAGTTTGATAAGGAAATAATGTCTCGTCAAACTTTGCATGTCTGGCTATATAAATGCGGCCTGTAGAGGGATTTAGAAAACATGAACCATGATGGATAGGGGAGGATCCTAAATAGATATATGGAGTTAATTGAATACCAAATTTTTTAGAATTATAAGGATGAAGAAAGGGGTAGACACAACACCCAAAAATTTTGAAGTCTTAATATAGTGGTGTTTTGCCATATAATTTGAAATAAAGGGATGTGTTTTGAAGAGTTCGAGTAGGCATGATATTTATCAATAAAACAAAAGTGTTAAAAGCTTGGGGCTGATATTTTAAAGGAATATGTCCATGAGCGAGCAAAGTCAAACCAATGTCGACAATATGTAGAATTTCCTTTCAACTAGGCCATTTTGCTCATGTGTGTATGGATAGGCGATTCGATGTATTATTCCATTGGATTTTAAGAATTTCTAAAATTCACCTCCCTAATCTGAGTGGAAGGCTTGATTATTAACATGAAATTATGTTTGAACATATTTATAAAAATTAACAAAAACATCAAAGACATCACTCTTATTTTTAAGAAAGAAAATCCATGTAAATCTAGTAAAATCATCAATAAAATGTACAAAATAATAGAAATAAACATTAAATAAAATTGGGGAGGGACCCCAGACATCTGAATGCATAATCTGAAAAGGAGCACTAGTTTTATGGTTTACTGATGCAAAAGGAATTTTGTAAAATTTTCCTAAGAGACATGACTTGCAAGGGGAAGAAGGGGTTGTACTAATTGAAATATTATTTTTCTTTGCAATTTTATTGACAGCTTAATAATGGGGATGACCAAGATGCAAATGCCAAAGATTATAGGAATTGGTGGTGAGAAAGGCTTGCTTGAAACTAAATGGAAATTGATAAATACCATGCTTATTATCTCCCTTCAGTAGTATCTGTCTGCTTTCTTGATCCTTAACAAAGAAAGAATAAAGCCAAAATTTAAAGAAGTAGTTATTGTCAATATAAAATTTATGAACAAAGAGTAATGGTTTAGAAATTTATGGAACATGAAGTGTATTAGATAATATAAAAGAATGAGAGGGTGTGTTAATGTGAGAGGTACCAAAATGGGAAATATTCAAACCTTTACCGTCTTTGATATACAGCTTGTCAAAGTTGGGATATGGTTGTAAGAGAGATAAAGAGCTGAGATCTAGTATAATATAGGCAGATGCACCTGTATCAGCTATCCATGGCTAGAAAGAAGGAGAAGGTTGAGGTCCTTAAGGTGAGTAATAACCAATAAATGCTTGTGGAGGAGAAGGGAATGAAGAAATAAGACCTTGATATTGAGAACTGATATTTCATAATATTATTGCATTGAACTCTGCCGCTGAAATACTTCTTCCCACTGTAGCTAATTCATTGGCAATGGGCTTGGCCTTTCTCAAATAATCCATAATAGATTGATCATGCTTTTCAAGCTCTTATAGTTTGATATGGAGTTGGAGTTGTCGATTTTAGGAGATGGCCCTAAAAGTGGTTGCAAGAACAGTCTAGGCTTTTCAAGAAGAAGTAACACCGACAACATAAGGAAAGATATCCTCAAAAATAGAGGAAAGGATCTAGGATAATAACAATTGATCCTTTTTAACCATTTCTGAAATTATAGGTTGGGAATAGGAGAAGGTGGGGTTGTTGTATTTATGATAGTTTCATATAGAGGTGGTTTTATTCCTTATACAAATCCCATAAGATCTTGGGAGTTTAGGAGAGGGACAAGTTGAGTTTTCCAAGCTAAGTAGTTCCTTGGTGTAAGTTTCACAAAAAAAATTAACTTGGGTGGAGGTTGAAGATGATGGAGATAAAGAGGTTGGGACGATGGCTTGATTTTCATAATTTGATGCCATTGATCTAATACCATATAAAAGTAAATACAGAAGAAGAGTTTATAGAATTGTATGTTTTATGTATTAGAATAGAATTGGAGACATTTATATAGAGATGACAATAAGTAGTGTTGGTTACAAAGATAAATAAAAAGTATCCTAATACATAACAAACTCTATGTTTCACCTAATGACAGTAGTAAATACAATATCACTATTTACATCTCAAAATATGTAACATCCAACTACAAAATGTTTGTATATAAACATTTAGTAGTACTTTTTACCACTAAATTAGCTTTTTGATTTCATGGTGTCACTTCTAAAAAAAAAAAAAGGTAACAATGTAAAAATGAGACCTTTAATCTATGGTGTTTATGATGATAATGTATTATGTAATCCTTACCATTAAAATTTAATTTTTTTAATTTTAACTCTTCATTAAATGACTAGTTTCCTATTAAAAAGTAAGTTTTATCTCTCGTCTTAGAAAATAATTTAAAATAATTATATCTAAAAAATTAAATGTGTTCATATATATGTGTGTGTATGTTATTAAAAAAAATTAATATACAAATTCAGTAATATATATATGTATATAACAAGAAATTTGAATAAAAGCTATATATTTTATATTCCCATTAGTATCAAAACTATATTAAGTATTAAAACATTAGCTTCCAAAAATTAAATAATATATATCAAGGTAACTAACTAAGTTCCTAAAGAAGGTTAGAGACCATATTTTCAGGGAAGTTGAGCTATGCACTCAATTTTAATTTGTGCAATGCCACTACTAATATGTTGAACGAGCAAGAAATGGTGCAGGAAAATTTGCAACATAAACCAAATTGTAAGTTAATGTTAAACAATATCAGAGGTATCAGGCATTCAGTAGACTTTGGTTACCATGGGAGTGGACAAAATGCATTTTTATCCTTAAGTAACATGTGTGTTTTTTAAAAAAAATACTTAAAATAATCTTTTTTTAGTAGACTAACATTATCATTCAAAATTTTATTATTTCCTAAAAAACTTTGGCTTTTAGCCTTAAGCAATAAGCTTGAATATAAAATTTAAAAACAAAATTATCCCCAGAGTATATTCACATATGAATATTATTTTATGGGTAATATATGAAACCAAAAATCATCCAAAAAGTAATAACATTTGTTGTTTATATATAGTCAATTCACTTTTGACATGTTATCATATCTTAATAGACTTTAAGCACTATTAACATTGTACAAAGTTTAAACAATTGTTATGTGTGGAAAGCATCACCTATAAATCTTCACTAGGTTATATGCTAGATTTGTATGAATTGTTGAAAGATTTTCCATTTATCTTCTTGTTGATTTCAGTAATGCAGTATCTATAAGCTAAATCTTGACAAAATGAGTTGAATCTAGGTGTTACTTTGCATGCCGATTATATTTAATCCACACTAAGAAAGTTCCATAGAACACATATTTAGCATAGATCTCATTCATTATTTTAAAATCTTTCAAGTCAGCCAACTTACCAAAATAAAAAATGAAAAATAGAATTTGAGGCAAGCAATTCTCTTTCCGATTTTCAATATTGAAGCGAATAGAAAGACTTTACATAATTACAGTTTTGACAACGTTGGAATAGTTAGCGCCACTAGCTTTTAGTATTTCACCCATATTTTTGAGCAATTGCAAACCAAAGAATAAAAAAAAGCACATTATTGCATCACTTAAGTCCTATAATTATGGGAGAGCTAGATTAAAGCACTATTAAGACACCCAAGTGGATGAAATAAATAAAACAAAAAACACACACACACACACACATATATATTATTTTTAAATATTTATTCAAATATTTCAACAAATATTCAAGAATCTATAAAAGAAGCTTAAGAATACATATACCTTAACGGTGATGGTAACAAGCAAACGAACAACAGTGCATGATGTAAATGAAGAAGGCTTGGGTGAAGATGATGTTGGTGTAGTTAAGGTGAAAATGAATGACAATGTGAGAAGTAAATGAAGAAGGCTAAGAGGAGCATGTGGCGAAGGAGCAACCGACGGCGGTTGGCAACTAGGGCAAAGATGCTGGTGGTGTAGGAAGGTTGGGGAGTAGCGGTAGCAAAGCAAAAGAGGTGTAAAATGAAGAAATTAGGTTAAGGTTTAGACTTTAGATATTAAGTTTAAGTTATTTGTGTCGTTTAGGGTTTTTTGGCATCAAAAGTACATAGTTTTAATGTGAAACTACATAGTTTTGTTAAATTATATTTAACATTAATTTTTATTAATATTATATTTATTCAATTAATCAAATATGATATTTATTTAATTATTAATTTAAATTTAATTATTTAATATTAATATTGATGTTAATTTAAAATACAAATATAAACATATAATTTATATTGTGATTAGACAATTGTAAATTACGGGAATGTGTAGTTATATATTTAATTATTTTATAACCTTAAATATATGTAGTTTATATTGTGATTGTATAAATATAATATACATTTTGATAATTTTAAGGTTATTTGTGTTTTTAGGCTTTGACAATCAAAACTACATAGTACATAATTTTGATATGAAACTACGTAGTTTTGAGGTTATATAGTTATATTACTTTAAATAGATTATATATTATTTAATATCAATTATAATTAATATTATATTTATTTAATTAGTCAAATATGATATATATTTACTTATTTGTTACCTTAAATTTAATTTTTTAATATTAATATCAATGTTAATTTAAAATAAAAATATAACTTATATTGTGATTAGATAGTTGGAAACTATGTGACTATGTAGTTAGATATTTAATTATTTTATAATTTTAAATATATGTAGTTTATATTGTGATTATATAAATATAATAGACATTTTAATAATTTGAAAGTTATTTGTGTTTTTAGATTTTGACAATCAAAACTATGTGGTCTTGAGGTTATATAGTTTTTTACTACATATTTAATTAGTATTGTATAATTTTTATTCTTAATATTAATTGTAATCGACATTAAAAAAATGATGTGATTTTATCATAAATGTATAATCTTGTCATATCTAATATTTTTATATTAGTTAATACTAATTTTGCTTGTCCCCCTTCGTGTGTGTGTCTATATATATATATATATATATATACATGAGCCTATTCATGCACTCGTTTACGAGCCCCATTAACGAGCCTATTCATTAGTTTATTCACAAATATTTTCACGAACTTAAATGAGTCGAACACTAACAATTTCAGGCTTAGCTCATTTATCCTACAAGCCTCAAAATTTTTTTTGAGCTCGGTTCATTTAACTTAACAAACGAGGTTGAATGAGCTTTTACCGAGGTGAGCTCCAAGTAGCTCGCGAGTGGCTCTGTTCGTTTACAACCCTAGGCACAACAACCCCTTGAATTAATATTTTTTTATTTATGGGTTCCTTCTCCTATTCATGTGACGTGTGTAATTCTTTACATATATTTGAGCTGAATTTTAATGAGTTTTGTATAAATTTTCAAATTAATTTGGGTAAGAATTAGGCCTAATGGATAATTATTTTGGTTTCATATTTTATTTAGTTTTTATTTCTTTTTGTAATTAATTTGTTTCTATTAGGAATTTTATTCAAGTATTCTCTTTTTCCCTTAGAAAACTAGCTAAGGATTTTAAAGAAATCAAGGATTTGCATGAGAAGATCATGATTAAGGGCAACATGGTTTGGCATACACCTATATCATTGCCTGTGCAATCTATTGGAATACAAACTTCATGTCACACAGGCGCAACATGGGTGTGTTGCTATTGGTGCATCTTTCTATTCAAATTGAAGAAGTTCTGAAAGTATGCAACCTTGTAGAATCTGAATTTGAGCTCATGCACAGTTGTGCTAAAGACTGTATTGGAAAGATTAATGTCATACCGGCTCCGCACGATCATGCAGTGGGTGTGTTGAAGAAATAGAGACTTTTTCCTAAGCAAGAAGGGAAGAGGAATTTAAGGCTAAAAGATCTCCTATTAGATTTTCCTATATAAAGGGATGGTAAGAGGTATTTTGGGGAATTCATTCACCACTCAAGAGGCAACAAACAAGGAGTTAAACTAGGATTGAAAATAATTGATTCAAGAATTCAAGAGTTTTATTTTCATTATTTCTTTCTTCATCTTTGATATTTTAATTATGTTTGTTTTCTTCGCCATGAGTATGTGTGGCTAAACTCCTTTAGGGTTTAGGTTAGGAGTAATTATTTCATGATATGGTTGAACACAAGTTTATTTATTAATTGATTTTTAGTTAATTCTATGCATTTAGCTTATTGTATGTTTTCATTCTTAGTCAGCTTGTTTGTATGTTTATAGGTAAATTCACCAATGAGAGTTAGGGAATTTATTAGCATAAGGCTCATAGGACTTAGATCACTCGACCATAAGAGTTAGCGAGCTCTTTGGGGATAAAATAATTGTTAAAGAGCTTAATGAGTTAGGATTAATTTCTTAATCACAAGAGTAGGTTAAATCTTAATCTTGACATGCTTAATTGAACTTGAGAGAGTCTTTAGGTATTTTAGAGCAATTACCCTTAACTGGATTCAATGTTTAAATTTATTTAAAGTGTTCATGATCTGATTGAAATAGTGAAATTAAGCCTAAGCTTTATGTTTTTATCATTTGGTTTTAATTTAATTTAGATTTCTTTGTTTATTTTTCATTACAAATTCTCATTTATTTAATTTACTAGCTAAAATATAAGTAAAGATATGAGTACTCAATATACAGTCTTCATGGGAATGTTAACTTTTTATACTGCATTCACAATCTGTACACTTACGGGTTTTAAACACAACATCCAATATTAGATGGTAGTCACTATTATATGTTATTTTATGACCATTATAATAAATACACTTGGATTTATTTTTTGAAATTTGAATATGAAGTTTTTAGCACATTCATTAAGTTTCATCTTGTGGGAAAATGTTTTGATTATTCTATTAAATCCTTTCAAGCTGACTGGGGTGGGGAATTCCCAGCTTTCACACCCTATTTACTTGAACATGGAATAACAAAACATAGTGCATGTCCTAAAACACATGACCAAAATAGGTGTCCTGAAAGGAAACATAGACATGTAGTGGAAACAACCTTATCATTGATGCATCACTCACATGTTCCCAAAAAAAAATTGGAATTATGCATTTGCCACTACTATTCACATAATTAATCACCTAACCACACCAACCTTAAACAACTCAAATCCATACACTATTTTGTTTCATAAAGATCATGACTATCTAGATATGCATGCTTTTGGTTATTTTTGCTATCCTTGGCTTAGACAATATAGTGATACTAAACTCTCTCCTAGATAAAAAAAAAGATGTGTATTTATGGGTTATAATAAGATTCACAAAGGATATATTTGTCTTGATTTATCATCTACAAAATTCATTATCTCACTATGTAGTTTTTTATAATTAGGAATTTCCATTCAAGACTAATTCGGTGGTGGCATCAGTTGACAAGGACTCTAAACATCCCTGATATTTTTACCTCTATAAATTCCTTCCATAACAAACTTTATCTCTAACATTCCCTTATCCCCAATAGTCCTCAACTAACTTCACTATCACCTGCTAATCCAACCTCATCTCATCCATTCCTAACTCCATCTAATACCAATCCCTAACAACCTACTCCACATCCTATCCCAACTCAACTGCAACACTCATCCACTCGTTGTTGATTTAACTAAATATCAACCTTCTAATCCAAAACCACACCAAACTTATACCATGGTAACACGATCTTAAATAGGATCTACAAAACCAAAAACCTTTCTCTCCACTTTATACTAAGACACTAAACCCTCTTCCATTACCAAAGCAGTATGTTGTTCACACTGAAGAATAGCAATATAGGATGAATACAATGCCATGTTAAAGACTGATGCATGGGATCTTGTCCCACCATCTAAAGATCAAAATCTGATTCGCTCAAAATGGGTTTTTCACATCAAACATCACCCAAATGGCACCATTGAAAGATACAAAGCTAGACTAATCGCCAAGGGCTATCACCAATGACCTGGCATCGACTTCACTAATACATTTAGTCTAGTGGTTAAACATGCATCCATCCACCTAATTTTGTCAGTGGCCTTATCCTTTAAGTGGAGTGTGAGACAACTTGATGTCTCTAATGCATTTTTACATGGCATATTAGATAAAGAAGTGTTCATGTCATAACCTTAAGGATTTATTCATCCTCTCTTTCCCAATCATGTTTGCAAGCTCAAGAAGTTTATCTATGGCCTTAAATAAGCGCCACGATAATGGTTCAAGTGTCTTACACAACGTCTTCTCTCCTTAGGTTTTATAAGCTCTAAAATGGATAGCTCCTTATACTACTATAATCAAGGTCGAGATTGCCTTTACTGTCTCATTTATATAGACAATATACTCCTTACAGGAAATAATCCTACTCTTGTATTTGAGGTGATCAATTCTCTTCAACGCCAATTTTCCATCAAATACCCCTTGGGGATGTTCACTACTTCTTATGAATTAAGGTTACCAAAGTATATGATGACCTATTGTTGCATCAAAACAAGAATATATAAGACTTGTTAGTAAAAGCTAACATGACCAATGCAAACCCTGTCTCAACTCCAACTTCATTGAATTTCAAATTTATAGCTAAAGGAGCTGCATTTCATGATCCCTCATATTACCAGAGCATCATTAGAGGACTTTAGTATGTTTGTGTGACTCACAAGGTTTTTCATATTACCTTGATTTTTCATTCTCAGTTAACAAGGTTTCAGAATTTATGCATGCCCTAACTAAAGACTATTGGGTTGTAGTAAAATGCATCTTACGTTATCTACGTGGTATAATGCATTATGGCCTACTTCTTTGTCCCTCGTATTTTCAAGTCTCCGCATACAGTGATGCAAACTAGGGTGGTGATCTTAATGATAGAAAATCCACTACTAGCATCTCCATTTATGTTGGTTGAAATCTTATCATATAGGGAATACATAAACAAAGAACTGTTGATCACTCTTTAATGGATGCTAAATATCATGCTATCACTCATACCACTAATGAATTACATTGGCTTTGTTCTCTCTTACATGAGCTACAAATGCTATTCTCAACATCAAATTTGTGGTGTGACAATCTTAGAGCCACATATCTCACTTCTACTCCAATTTTTCATTTGAGGTCCAAACACTTGGAAACCGATTTCCATTTTATGTGTGATGAGGTCAATTCAAATGCTATGTAGGTTCATTGCACCAACTCATAAGATTAAATAGTTAACATTCACACCAAGTAACTATCTAAATGTCAACTTCAACTCTTTGTAACAAGTTGTATGTGTTTTCTCAACCCATACAACTTGAGGCAGGGTGATAGGATAATGATTTAGACTTTATATTTATGTAAAACTCTATTATATAGTTATAACCTACTTGTATCTGATGTTTATATATCTCTATCATGTTAATATACAATATGTAATTATACGGTTCTGTCATTGCTTTATATCATACAAAAAATATGAAAAAATAAAAAAATCATTAAGATCAAATTAAAAAAACACCAACAAATAATATTGCAATAACAAAAATTGATATATTTAATAAGAACTTTACCAAATTAGATAAATCTTTCTAAAAAGAGTTTTTGCATGTTGATTTTCCTCATAATCAATGTTAAGTATTGAATATTGATAATAACAAAAATAACAAGAAAGTGATCAAACTACTAAATTACTCTTCTGATAAAAAAAACTAAATTTCTTTGAGTCAGAGAGTTCTTTACAATCAAAATATTAAAGGAAACATAGTAGAGGGTTGGAGAGTTAAAGAATACAGATAGGCAAAACAATTAGGGATGAGATGAGAACATGATAAAAGATAAAGAGTTAATGAAGTCAAGAAAAGAGTAGCCAAATAAGAGAGGAGAGAGGTTTAGTTTAGGGTAAGAGACTGAAGAGTTGGAGTTGTTGAGAGAAAATTTAGGAGAGCAGAAAAGACAATGGCAATTAACGTTAAGAGAATGAGCAAAAATGGAAAATAAGAGTTTATATATAGGTAAGTTAAAATTAGTATTAGGGTAAAGCAACAAAACAACATCATTTCAAACATGATATAAGAAGTTCAATTTTTCAGTTTGTTCAGTTATGTGGATTGAAAACCAAACTTACCCACTCCTTCCATTTGAACTGCTCAATGTAAAATTCAATAATCAAACTGAAGCTTCAAATTGGCATAATTCGGCTCAATTTTGATAGGTTAATCCACACTCCTATTCATATAGATATACAATTTGAAGCAAAAACAAATAAAAAATTATTTTCAATAGAAATTACTTATTTGTAATCATCTGAATTTTTATAAATTAAATAATGAGATTTACATGTTAATAATTATTTTTATTTTATATTATTTTATTAAATTGTGATATTTGATTATTTGTGAAAATTAAATAAATTTTTTGTGTTATTATTTATTTCATTAAATATGGCATCGTTATTATTATTTTTAATATTATTATTTACTAAATCAAATTATGGATTTTAATGAGTAAATTTAAGTTATAGTTATTAAAATATTAATAAATTAAATAAAATACTTTTTTTTGGCCCAATTTTTCTTTCCCTCCCCTCCTTTTTCTTTCCTTTCCTTTCTTTTCTTTTTCCTTTCCTTTTTTGTTTCCTACTTCCTCCTCTCCAGTTCTGTTAGTCACCACCACACCACTAGCAGCACGTTGGACTACCTTCTTCCTCGCTCATGATCACTTGATGGCCAAAAATAGAGAGGAAGGCCGGTATGACTCCGGTGAGCATTCCAACCAAGCTTAGGCTCAAATCAAAGCTCTTAACTCGGGTTTCAATAATCCTCGATCAATTTTGAGAAATTCAATCGATAACAACTCCAATTTCTCAAAATTTAATTTTAGTTATTTTTGGTTTAATTGTGAATTTGATTATTTGATATTGATTCTTTAGAATAGATTATTGTGGATGTTGTACGGTTTTCAAAAATAATTTTTATGAATTTTTTGAATTCATGAGGTCTCGGAGTCATTGTTCACGACATTGTTCCTAAGCCTGGAGAATTTTTATATTTTTAATAAATTCTACTAATTATTTTAAGTAAGTTTTGTTAAAGAAGTTTATTAAAATTTTGTACTGAATTTTTATTATAAATTTTCAAATGTTTATGTTGAAAATGAATTTTTGGGAAAATTAGTATCAATTAGTAAATTTTATATTTTAATTGAAATTATTGTAAATTATTATGTTTTGGGTATTATGTTATTTGTGTTATTTATTTTAATTAAAAATTTCATTTAATTATTAGCTATATTTTATTAGAAATTTTCTTTAAGGCTTACTATGGGTTTCAGAAGCCTTATGCTTTCCCATTCCCTAGTGATGATCATGTGACTTCGGGTTCCAGTCTTGACAAAGTTAGTATCATAGCTTTAACTCATTTTATATGTGTTTTTAGCTGTAAGTGTATGTTTTTCATGAGTTACTATGGTGTTAAGTTCAAATTGTCATTTGTTGTAATATTCCGAGTTTTAAATATTTTTGTACTGCATCAGGATATGCAGTGTTAATAATTTTGTATATAATTATGATATTTTTATGAGTTGTTATTTGTTTAAAGCTAATTTTAATTTTTTTTTATATTATTTTCAGTCCTTTATGTAAAATTTTTCCGGAAATTTTATTTTCGGGGAAATTGACATGTAAATAATTTAATATTAATTATTTTAAATAGATTTATGAATTTTCATGAGTTCATGCATGATTTTTAAGGGTCGTATTGAAATATACGCATTTAAATTAAATTAGGGTTATTTTTTTATTAAATTATATTAAATTATATAGTTTAATGATAATTAAAGGTGTATTATATGTGTATATGTATATATATTAATTATTATTTTTAAATTATGTGGTGTGAGATTAATTTGAGTATAATATTATAGTATTATAATATAAATTATTAAAGTTATTATTATTATTATTATTATTATTATTATTATTATTATTATATATATATATATATATATATATATATATATATAAATATATATATATATATATAAATATATATATATATATAAACTTTGCCAAAATTACCATTCATGCCCCCGATCCCTCCTCCTTCTTCTCTGATCGTTTCTTCCCTCACCCACCATCTGTCACGCTGTTTTTCCACCATCGGTGTGCCTCCCAGCCTGCCACCATCATCCTTAGCCATCCCCGCCACCAGGAGCACTCGTTTCCAGCATCGAAGGAGCTCGAAATCATCAAAAAGCTGAAACTCATCTCCACCATCAATCACAGCGATTCTGGCCACCGTTTTTGACACCGCCAGTCTCTATCTTCTCCTTGAGCTCCGATGAATGTGATTCCAAGCTTTGTTTCACTTAAAATGGTCTAGATTTCCCTAGGTTTTAATTTTTTCAATTTCGGCCTATTAAGGTTCTTGATTTTTTTGAGCTTCAATTTGATTGATTCATGAAAAATTCCTTCACAAACTTTGATCCTTGTAGCTCAATCTATACTCTGTAATTTTTGTGGAATTTTTGGAATTTATTTTGATTTTTGGGTATTTTTTATTATTTTATTAATATTTTCTAATTTTCGAAAATTCATTAATTAAATTATGAAATTGTGTTTTATGGTAATTATAAGTGTTGAAATGAATTATAGAAATTTATTTGTAATTTTTATGAATTTTTATGTATTTATTTTGAATTTATTGAGTTTATGTAATTTTGAAAAATAGAGTTAATTATGTGAATAATTGAAATTAATTGGCTATTGAGTATATTTATTGATATTATTGAAATATATGTTCAGAAAATTAATTTTGTACAATTATATTATTTTTGGTGAATTTTTGAGTAATTTTAGCAAATTTATATATATAAGGGGTTAATTGCGTAATTTTGACTTATAAAATGCATTTTTATTATATAAGGGTATTTTCAGTATTTTATAAATATTCCGTGAATTGTGAACCTCAGTCGATGATTTGTAGTTTGGAGTCCGACCGAGGGATTGTGATTATGAATTTTGTGTATTCTTGAAGTGTATTTCTTTGCAGGACCGGCTCTACTCTTTGAGTAGAGAGATGTCCGTTTTACAGGGGAGGTTCTGTCGATTTTTTGGTTGAATTCTCGTAAAATGTGATGTTCGGTCGAATTCTGATTTAATTATGTGTCTAGCATTCTAAATCGAGTCTTTAGAACTTCTGTTAGATTTATTCTGATTCCTGTCATTATTTGTTTATTTAGTTGCGCCGAGACCGAGGCCTAGTGGACTAGGCCCGTTGGACCCATCTCGAGGAGCACAATAAATACTGAATTGCTATTTTATATATATCTACTCTAGGGTGCATGATTTTAGAAATATATGTGTTATTTTGATTAAATATGCATAATGATTTAATTAGTACTTAAGTTTATTTTTTGTTTATTTTTCGTTTATTTTTGATATATTTTTAAATTATATGCATGCTTTATTAAATATTTATATTTAAAATGTTTTTAAATATATATTTAGTTTATTTTTGTAATTTAATTGGATTTATTTGTCGTATATATACTCGAAATATACCTGGTTTACTTTTGGTATATTTTTAGTATATATATGGTTTATGTTGCTATTTTATTGAAATTCATGCATCATTTATTTTTATGAATGTATGTTTTATATCTTAATGAAGGATATCAATAGAACGTGCTACCTAGTGGGCAACACTAGGATCGAGTACGTACCGGTACGCCGATAGTATTTAGGCTATATTACTAACCATTTATGGATACTGATTGGATTTGATTAATTTATGTATGAGATATGATTTGGGAGTGTGATTGTTGGAGCTCGGTTGATCAAGTGTCTTGGGGCCAATCACACTGACAGTCAGACTGCTGGAGCTCGGTTGACTTAGTGTATCGGGGCCAATCTACTGTCCAAATGGAATAAGTGAATATATTTAGAATAAGTGAGCCTGTATGGCTAGAGTGTTGTCTAACACTGTTTTGAGATTGTGATTTTCTAGGGTTCTATTTAATCCTTCATAAACAATGATTTTTAGTAAAATATATATAAAATGATTTTGTTGCATCTGTGTGTATATATATATATATATATATATATATTGTATATATTTGACTGTGTGCATTGCCACTTAGTTATGCATGTATATATATTATAGCAATTCACTCAGTGAGATCTGACTTCCCTCCGTTGACTATTTTTCTGGAGAGTCATCTTCTTCAGACCTCAATAGCAGACTCGTACGCCGGATTTCTTCCGTCCCGGCTTTATTATGTAAACTATTCAACTAAGTTTTATTTTATTTAATCTAGATACTGCAGTAGTTGTAAAAATTGAAAAAAGATATTGTATTATATTAGTATGAGTTATGTACTGTAAATATTTGAACTGGATTTGTTTTAAAAGTTTATTTATGTATACAAGATGAGTTGTTGATTTAAATCTGGTGTTCGATTATTATTTAATTATTTATGATTTATTTCTGCTGCATAATATTTTATTTATGTTATTATTAGTATTGCATGTTTTTATTTATTTTTAAGGCTTGATACGGGTTTCAGATTCGAAAGAATTCATGTTCTCTAGCGCCGGTCATGGCCCCTATTTTGGGTTGTGACAAAGTTGGTATCAGAGCATGATTTTCTATGTCAGGGCTTAGTTATGTGAGTCATGGCCCTAGTTTTCAAAGTTGTGTTTTCTTTTGAAACTACTACAGTGAATTAGGTTCGAGTATGTCTTGATAAGTATTCTTTGCTTTAGTTTTCTGTGTTATTCCTCCGTTGTTTGTTTTGTCTGAATCATTATGTTTATCTTTTTAGAATGAGGAGGTGAGCATGTGTCGCTCCACCAGTCATTGAGGCCGAGGATGATGAGTCTTTTCAAGATGAGGTGTTACCTCATGAGCAGCCAGTTAGACACAGAGGTTGTGGCAGAGGTAGACCTCGAGGAGCGGCAGGTCACCGTAGGCAGAGAGAGATACAGGATGAGGAGCCTGTAGAGCCTGAGTATGAGGATATTCCTGTACCTCTGGTAGTTCAGCCTGTTCAACCTGCCTATCAACAAGGTATGTCTGACCCTGAGGTAGCTCTGTTCTATACCAGAGTTGGTAGGATTGCTTTCGATGGGACTTTCGATCCATTAGACTTTCTGCACACAATTGAGACTAGGACTCGGACTACTCACACTGAAAATTAGCAGATTATGATCGTTGAGTTGTCTGTCGAGGGACCAGCTCTAGACTGGTTTATTTAGATGATTCATCCCTATATGATGATGATGACCTGGGCTTAGTTTCGAGAGTGGTTTATGAGGAGATTCTGTCCAGAGCCATTTCGCATGAGTTATCATCTCTGATTGACCAGCATTTCTCATGGTGATCGATCAATAAAGGAGTACACCCGAGAGTTCCTCTAACTGGGTAGATATGTAGAGGATCTGATGCGAGATCAGTATTTCGCAGTCACTACCTACGTCATCGGATTGGGTTCTGCATTTGCTGGTATGCCTACAGCAGGCCTTACTCTGGAGTTTGTGATTGAGTTGGCCAAGGAGATTGAGCTGAGGCTAGTTAGGCAGGGAGCGATGCCTGATTATTACCAGCTGGGAGTTCAGTCGAGTGGATTATAGACTACTCTGTACTCTAGTTTTCATATTGGTTCAAGTAGTCAACAGAGAGGTCCGACTTAGCAGAGCCAGAGATAGCAGCAGTGAGTGCATCGGAGCAGTAGACATGACTGTGGAGGTCAGCGTAGACCATTCATATTCGGGTCAGGTGCTTCGAGCAACAGCAGTGGTCGTAATTCTGAATCAACTGCCAGTGTTTGCCAGACCTGCGGTAGAGTCCATCAGGGACCATGTTACCTGACACCACTAACATGCTTCAGATGCGGGTAGACAGGACATTATGCCAGATTGTGTCCTTACTCCGGGTATCAGCAGCCGCAGATTCTGCAATTTCCACAACAGTCGATTGCTAGTGCTGCACCCGTTCCATTTCAGTTGCCTCCAACCCAGCATCAGAGTTCCACTCAACTTGTTCCACAGTAGGGTCGTGGTAGAGGTACTAGAGGAGGTGCCAGAGGTGTTGGCCAGGCTTCTACCAGTCAGTAGTGTAATATCTCGTGTTTTTAAATATTTTAATACTACATCGGGATATGTAATGTTAATAATTTTTGTATATATATTATGATATTTTTACAAGTTGATATTTATTTAAAACCTATTTTAATTATTATGTCTTATTTACAGTGCTTTACGTAAAATTTTTCCGGAACTTGCATTTTCGGGGAAATTTTCACGTAAATAATTTATTATTAATTATTTTGAATATATTTTCGGACTTGCATGAAATCATACGTATTTTTAAAATACTAAACACCGTGTATATGTGTACCTATTTATTTAATTAGGGTTTAGTATATTACCCTAATATTTTATTAATTAATTATTTGTTTATTTGTTATTTAATTATTTTTAATTAATATTAAATTTTAAAATATTAAATATTAAGTGTGTGGTTGTGATTTTTTTCAAATATTTTATTAAAATTATTATTTTTTATTTATTTTTCTTTTTCTTTTTCTTTTCTTTTTATTTCCTTTTCTTCTTCCCTTCTCTTCTTCCTTCCCGTGCCCGATCACCAACCACCGTTGCAACTGCTGTTCCCCTACCGTCGGTGTGCCACCAGCAGCTCCGCCTTCCCCAGCCAGCTGCTCCGCCGCCCCAAGCTCGTTCTCCGGCACCGACTAACTCCATTTTCCCCATTTTGGCCGAAACTTCCTCTCCTCACCGTCAACCACGATTCTGGCCATCGTTTTTGACACCGCCAGTCTCTTTCTTCTCCTTGTTCTCCAGTGAGTGTGATTCTAGCTTTTTTTTGAGCTGAAATGGTCTTGATTTGCTTAGGTTTTGAATTTTTGATTTCGGCCACATTAGGGTTTTTGATTTTTTTGAGTTTTGAAATGATTGATTCATGAAAAATCCCTTCACAAATGTTGTTCATAGTAGCTTAATCTACATGTATGAATTTTTTTGGAATTTTTGGAGATTATTTGGATTTTTGGGTATTTTTGAATATTTTAATATTATTTTCTAATTTTCGGAAATTAATTAAATAAATTATGAAATTGTGTTTTATGGTTAAATTAGGTGTTGAAATTAATTATAGGAATTTATTTGGAATTTTTATGAAATTCTAAGTATTTATTTTGAATTATTTGAGTTTATGTAATTATTGAAAAATAGGGTTAATTATGTTTTTAATTAAAATTAATTGGGTAATTGAGTCTAATTATTGATATTATTGATAAATATGTTGAGAAAATTAATTTTGGATAATTGTATAATTTTTGGTGAATTTTTGAAGTAATTTTAGTATATTTATATATATAGGGGTATTTTGGTAATTTTACACAAAAATTGGCTAAAAATGTAATTTAATTGGTTTTAATAGTTATTTAAGGTATAAAAATGATTTCTAAAAATTATTTGGTATTTTTAACTAATTAAAACTATTTTTTGTGAATTATTTTCAATTATATATATAATATACGATTTTTCTAATAAAATGAGTTTTTATTGGTTTTTACAGTGTTTTAAGGTTAATTATGTAATTTCTACTTATAAAATGGATTTCTATGTTATAAGGGTATTTTTGGTATTTCTGAAATTATTCTGTGTTTGTGGGGACCCCAGTCGGTAGACTGTAGTTTGGAGTCCGACCAAGGGGTTGTGGTTGAGTGTTGAGCTTGTTTTTCGAAGTGTGTTTCTTTGCAGGGTCGGCTCTACTCTTTGAGTAGAGAGATGTCCATTTTACAGGGGAGGTTCTGCTGAATTTTTGATAGAATTCTCGTAAAATGTGATATCCGGTCGAACCCTAATCTCAATTCTGTGTTTAATATTCTAGATCGAGTTCTAGGATTTTCTATTAGGTTTATTCTAATGTCAGTTATTTATTGTTTGTTTAGTTGCGTCGAGACCGAGGCCTAGTGGACCAAGCCCGACGGACCCATCTCGAGGAGCGCACTAGTGTGAGTTACTATTTTATATATATGTGCTTTAGGATGCATAATTTTAGAAATATATGTTTTATTTTGATTAAATATGCATAAATAATGTGATTTGTATTTAAGTATATTTTTAGTTTGTTTTTAGTTTATTTTTGATATATATTAAATTATATGCATGTTTTATGAATAAATTATATTTAAAATGTTTTTAAATATATTTCTAGTTTAAATTGTAATTTAATTGGATTTATTTAGTGTATATATACTCGAAATATACCTGGTTTACTTTTGGTAAATTTTCAGTATATATATATGGTTTATGTTGTTATTTTATTTAATTTCATGCGTCATTTATTTGTGAATGAATGTTTTATATTTATTAATGAAGGATATCAATAGAACGTGCTACCTAGTGGGCAGCACTAGGACCGAGTACGTACCGGTACGCCTATAGTATTTAGGCTATATTACTAACCATTTGTGGATATTGATTGAATATGATAATTTGATGTGTGAGATATGGTTTGGAGGTGTGATTGCTAGAGCTCGATTGACCAAGTGTCTCGGGGCCAATCACACTGGCAGTCAGACTGCCGGAGCTCGGTCGACTTAGTGTCTCGGGGCCAGTCTACTGTCTAAATGGATTAAGTGGACATATTTGGATTAAGTGAGCCTATATGGCTAGAGTGTTGTCTAACATTGTTTGAGGTTTCAATATCATAGGGTTCTGTTTGATCCTTCATAAACAGTGATTTTTAATAAATATATAAAATGATTTTATTGCATCTGTGTGTATTTGCCTGTATATATATTTATATATATACTTTTGACTGTATGCATTGTCATTTAGTATGCATGTATATATGTTATAGTAATTCACTCAGTGAGGTCTGACTCCCCTCCGTTGATAATTTTTTAGGAGAGTCAACATCTTCAGACCTCAGTAGCAGGCCTGTACGCCGAATTTCTTCTACCCTGGCTTCTTTATGTAAATTGCTTCCTTGAGTCTTGTGTTTATTTTATCTAGACACTGTTTAAATATTTAAAGAGATATTGTATTATATTTGAACTGGATTTGTATTAAAAGATTTTATATATATGTAATGATGAGGATTTGATTTAAATCCAGTTGGTACATATGTTGTTGTGATATTTATGATAATTATTTCCACCGCATTATATATTGTTATTACTATTGCATGTTTTATTTTATTTTTTTAGGCTTGCTACGAGTTCCGGATTCGAAAGAATTCCCGTTCTCTAGCGCCGGTCATGGCCCCTATTTTGGGTCGTGACAAGCAGGGAGGTCGAGGATAGGCTAGAGTCTTCCACCTTACTCAACAGGATTCTCAGGCATCTAATATAGTCGTGGCAGGTATTATTTCTGTCTGTTACCTGGATGCATGGGTTCTATTTGATCCGGGTGCCACGCATTCGTTCGTTTCTCCCATTTTTGCTTCCAAGTCTTGTTGGCAAGCTTCGAGGATGGCTTTTTCTTTGTTTGTTGCCACTCCTCTGAGCGATTCTTTGGACATCGATATTGTTCTTTCTGGTTGTCCAGTTCTCGTGGGAGATAGAGAATTACCCGCTGATTTGATTTTGTTGGATGTGATGGAGTTTGATGTTATTCTGGGTATAGATTGGTTATCTCAGCACTATGTCGTGGTAGATTGTCAAAATAAAGAGGTGACTTTCAAAATTCCTAATGAAGAAGAATTTAAGTTTATGGGTGATAGGAGTTCAGCACCTCAAAATCTTATTTCAGCTATTACGGCTAGGAAGTTGTTGAGGAAAGGTTATCAGGGGTATTTGGCATTAGTCAGGGATACTTCAGTGGAGAAGTTATCACTCACAGATGTTCCTGTTGCCTATGAGTTTCCTGATTTTTTTCCTGAAGAGTTGCCAGGTTTACCACCTCATAGAGAGATTGAGTTATGTATAGATGTGGTTCCAGGTACTACTCATATATCTATGCCACCCTACAGAATGGCTCCTGCAGAGTTGAAAGAGTTGAAGGAGCAGTTGCAAGAGTTGTTGGATAAGGGTTTTATCAGACCCAGTGTTTCTCCTTGGGGTGCATCAGTCTTGTTTGTGAAGAAGAAGGATGGTACCCTAAGACTATTCATTGACTACAAAGAGCTGAATAAGGTGACAGTGAAGAACAAGTATCCTCTCCTGAGGATAGATAACTTGTTTGATCAGCTACAGGGTGCATAGTTCTTTTCCAAAATTGATTTGAGGTCGGGTTATCATCAGTTGTAGATTAGTGAAGCCGATGTTCCTAAAACGACATTCCACACTCGATATGGCCACTATGAGTTTCTGGTGATGTCTTTTGGTTTAACTAATGCACCAACAACTTTTATAGACCTGATGAATAGGGTATTCAGACCATATATGGATCAATTTATGGTAGTCTTCATTGATGATATACTGGTATATTCGAGGAGTATGGAGGAGGATGTATATCACTTGAGGACTGTACTACAGACACTAAGAGATCATCAGCTTTATGCTAAATTCTCGAAGTGTGATTTCTGGATGGAGAGTGTTACTTTTCTTGGACACATGGTGTCTAAAGAAGGTATCCAGGTTGATCCACAGAAGATTGAGGTAGTGTCTGAGTGGCCTAGACCGACTTCTGTTATTGAGATTCAGAGTTTTCTGGGTTTAGCAGGGTATTATAGGTGGTTTGTGCAGGATTTTTCCAGAATTGCAGCCCCTATGACTCGCTTGACTCAGAAGAATGTAAGATTTGAGTGGTCAGAAGCTTGTGAGAATAGTTTTCAGTTGTTGAAGGAGAAGTTGACCATAGCCCCAGTGTTAGCTTTGCCTAATAGTGTGGACAAGTTCATAGTTTATTGTGATGCCTCTGGAGTTGGCCTTGGTTGTGTGTTGATGCAGAATGGTAGGGTGATAGCCTATGCTTCAAGGCAGTTGAAGAAGCATGAGCAGAACTATCCTACACATGACCTTGAAATGGCTGTAGTGATCTTTACTCTCAAGATTTGGAGACATTATCTATATGGGGTGACTTGTGAGATTTTTACTAATCATAAGAGCCTTAAGTACATTTTCCAGCAGAGAGATCTAAATCTGAGGCAAAGGAGATGGTTGGAATTGTTAAAGGATTATGACTGTTAGATATTATATCATCTGGGCAAGGCTAATATGGTAACAAATGCCTTGAGTAGAAAGTCCTCAGGCAGTCTTGCTCACATCAGTGTTGAGAGGAGACCGTTGATCTAGGAGTTGCATTTATTGGTGGATCAAGGTCTGATGATGAAGATCAGTAGGTCAGGTGGACTGCTAGCTTAATTTAAGGTGCGATTTATACTAAGGGATAGGATTAAAGCAGCTCATAGCCAAGATCCTATTCTAGAAAAGCTTGCAGAGAATGTTCAAGCAGGGAAGTTCATTGATTTCACACTCGATGATGATGGTGTGTTGTGGATCAATGGTAGATTATGTGTTCCTGATGTGGATGATTTGAGAGAAGAAATCCTAGAGGAAGCACATTCTATAGCCTATAGTGTACATCCGGGTGTCACTAAGATGTACCACAGTATTAGAGATTTATACTGGTGGGATAGACTGAAGAAGGATGTCGCTGATTATGTTGCTAAGTGCCTGACGTGTCAACAAGTGAAAGCTAAACATCAGAAGCCTTCTGGGAAGCTTCAGCCTCTTCCTATTCCCAAGTGGAAGTGGGAAAGGATAGCTATGGATTTTATGGTTGGTTTACCTCATTCTAAGGATGGATACGATTCCATCTGGGTGATTATAGAAAAGTTGACAAAGTCTACACATTTCTTACCTGTGAAAGCCACCTATTATGTAGCTAGATTGGCAAAGCTGTATGTGAAACATATTGTATGCCTTTATGGAGTACTTGTGTCCATTGTGTCAGGCAGAGGTTCAGTATTTACTTCTCATTTTTTACAGAAGTTGCAAGAAGTGATGGGCACTAGGTTGGATTTCAGTACTGCTTTTCATCCTCAGACAGATGGTCAGTCTAAGAGGATGCTCCAGACACTGGAAGATATGTTGAGGATGTGTGTCCTAGATTTGAGAGGTAGCTGGGATGATCATTTGCCACTCGTAGAGTTTGCATATAATAACAGCTACCATAGCAGTATTGGCATGGCACCGTATGAGGCGTTGTATGGAAGGAAGCGTAGATGCCCTCTGAGTTGGGATGAGATTGGGGAGAGAGCTTTGACTGGACCTGAGATGGTTCAGGATGCTACAGAGAAAGTCACCAAGATTAAGCGCAAATTAGAGACCATAGTTAGCAGGCAAAAGAGCTATGCGGATCCTAGGTGCAGAGATGTAGAGTTTCAGATTGGAGACTATGTTTTTCTGAAGGTGTCTCCGATGAAAGGTGTTATGAGATTTGGCAGGAAGGGTAAGTTGGCACCGAGATATATCAGACCGTTTGAGATTCTGGAGAGAGTTTGCACTGTTGCATATCGGTTGGCTTTGCCTCCGAGTATGTCATAGGTGCATCCGATGTTTCATATCTCGATGCTGAGGAAGTATATCTTAGACCCTTCACATGTGTGCAGCCCGATAGTGTAGAAGTGAGTGAAGATTTGATGTTTGTGGAAGAACCTGTGGCTATCGTTGATTATCAAGTTCGACAGTTGCGGTCGAAGAAAATTCTGATGGTCAAGGTTTTGTGGCGTAGCAATAGAGTTGAGGAGCATACATGGGAGACTGAAGCTGAGATACAAGCTTCTTACCTGTATTTCTTCCCTTCTTGATCTTGTAATTATTTTTTTCTGGAATTCGGGGATGAATTTTTGTAAGGGGGGAAGACTGTAATATCCCGAGTTTTTAAATATTTTTGTACTGCATTGGGATATGCAGTGTTAATAATTTTGTATATAATTATGATATTTTTATGAGTTGTTATTTGATTAAAGCTAATTTTAATTGTTTTATATTATTTTAAGTACTTTATGTAAAATTTTCCTAGGAATTTTTTTTTCGAGGAAATTGACACATAAATAATTTAATATTAATTATTTTAAACAGATTTATGAATTTGCATGAGTTCATGCATGGTTTTTAAGGGTCGTATTGAAATATATACATATACATGCAAATATACGCATTTAAATTAAATTAGGGTTATTTTTTTATTAAATTATATTATATTATATAGTTTAATGATAATTAAAGGTGTATTATATGTGTATATGTATATATATTAATTATTATTTTTAAATTATGTTGTGTGAGATTAATTTGAGTATAATAGTATAGTATTATAATATAAATTATTAAAGTTATTATTATTATTATTATAATATATATATATATATATATATATATATATATATATATATATATATATATATATATATATATATATATATATATATATATATATATATATATATATATGTATATATATATATATATAAACTTTGCCAAAATTCCCATTCATGCCCCCGATCCCTCCTCCTTCTTCTCTGATCATTCCTTCCCTCACCCACTGTCTGTCACGCCATTTCTTCACCGTTGGTATGCCTCCCGTCGTGCCACCTTCATCCTTAGCCATCCCCGCTGCCAGCAGCACACGTTTCTGGCGTCGGAGGAGCTCAAAATCACCGGAAAGTCGAAACTCATCTCCACCGTCGATCACAGCGATTTCGGCCACCGTTTTTGACACCGCTGGTCTCTATCTTCTCCTTGTGCTCCGATGAGTATGATTGCAAACTTTGTTTCACATAAAATGGTCTAGATTTCCCTAGGTTTTAATTTTTTCAATTTCGGCCTATTAGGTTCTCAATTTTTTTGAGCTTCAATTTGATTGATTCATGAAAACTTCCTTCACAAACTTTGATCCTTGTAGCTTAATCTATACTCTGTAATTTTTTTTGAAATTTTTGGAATTTATTTTGATTTTTGGGAATTTTTGATTATTTTATTAATATTTTCTAATTTTCAAAAATTCATTAATTAAATTATGAAATTGTGTTTTATGGTAATTATAGGTGTTGAAATGAATTATAAAAATTTATTTGTAATTTTTATGAATTTTTATGTATTTATTTTGAATTTATTGAGTTTATGTAATTTTGAAAAATAGAGTTAATTGTGTGATTAATTGAAATTAATTGGCTTATTGAGTATATTTTTTGATATTATTGAAATATATGTTGAGAAAATTAATTTTTTACAATTATATTATTTTTGGTGAAATTTTGAGTAATTTTAGCAAATTTATATATATATAGGGGTATTTTGGTAATTTTTCACTAAATTGGTTAAAAATGTAATTAAATTGGTTTTAATAGTTATTTAGGGTATAAAAATTATTTCTAAAAATGATTTAGTATTTTTAACTAATTAAAACTATTTTTCATAAATTATTTTCAATTATATATATAATATACGATTTTTCTAATAAAACGAGTTTTTATCGACTTTTACTGTGTTTTAAGGTTAATTACGTAATTTCTACTTATAAAATGCATTTTTATTATATAAGGGTATTTTTGGTATTTTGTAAATATTCGGTGAATTGTGAACCTCGGTCGATGATTTGTAGTTTAGAGTCCAACCGAGGGATAGTGATTGTGAATTCTGTGTATTCTTGAAGTGTATTTCTTTACAGGGCCGGCTCTACTCTTTGAGTAGAGAGATGTCCATTTTACAAGGGAGGTTCTGCTGAATTCGGTAGAATTCTCGTAAAACGTGATGTCCGGTCGAATTCTGTTTTAATTCTGTGTCTAGCATTCTAAATTGAGTCTTTCAAACTTCTGTTAGATTTATTCTAATTCCTGTCATTATTTGTTTGTTTAGTTACACCAAGACCGAGGCCTAGTGGACCAAGCCCGTCGGACCTATCTCGAGGAGCGCAATAAATAGTGAGTTGCTATTATATATATATATATATGCTCTAGGGTGCATGATTTTAGAAATATATGTGTTATTTTGATTAAATATGCTTAATGATTTAATTAGTACTTAAGTTTATTTTTAGTTTATTTTTAGTTTATTTTTAGTTTATTTTTGGTTTATTTTTGGTTTATTTTTGATATATTTTAAATTATATGCATGCTTTATTAAACATTTATATTTAAAATGTTTTTAAATATATATTTAGTTTATTTTTGTAATTTAATTGGATTTATTTGAGGTATATATACTCGAAATATACTTGGTTTACTTTTGGTATATTTTTTGTATATATATGGTTTATGTTGCTATTTTATTAAAATTCATGCATCATTTATTTTTATGAATGTATGTTTTATATTTTAATGAAGGATATCAATAGAACATGCTACCTATTGGGCAGCATTAGGATCGAGTACATACCGGTACGCCGATAGGATTTAGGCTATATTACTAACCATTTGTGGATATTGATTGGATTTGATTAATTGATGTGTGAGATATGATTTTGGAGTGTGATTTTTGGAGCTTGGTTGATCAAGTATCTCGGGGCCAATCACACTGACAGTCAGACTGCTAGAGCTCGGTTGACTTAGTGTCTTAGGGCCAGTCTGCTGTCTAAATGGAATAAGTGAATATATTTGGAATAAGTGAGCCTGTATAGCTAGAGTGTTGTCTAACACTGTTTTGAGCTTGTGATTTTCTAGGGTTCTATTTAATCCTTCATAAACAATGATTTTCAGTAAAATATATATAAAATGATTTTGTTGCATCTGTGTGTATTCACTTATATATATATATATATATATATATATATATATATATATATATATATATATATATATATATATATATAGAGTATATATTTGACTGTGTGCATTGCCACTTAGTTATGCATGTATATATATTATAGCAATTCACTCAGTGAGGTCTGACTCCCCTCCGTTGACTATTTTTCTAGAGTCATCTTCTTCAGACCTCAATAGCAGACCTGTACGTCGGATTTCTTTCGCCTCGACTTTATTATGTAAACTGTTCACCTGAGTTTTATTTTATTTAATCTAGATATTGTAGTAGTTGTAAAAACTGAAAAAAGATATTGTATTATATTGGTATGAGTTATGTACTTTAAATATTTGAACTGGATTTGTATTAAAAGTTTATTTATATATACGAGATGAGTTGTTGATTTAAATCTCGTGGTGGATTATTATTTAATTATTTATGATTTGTTTCCGCTGCATAATATTTTATTTATGTTATTATTAGTATTGCATGTTTTTATTTATTTTTAAGGATTGCTATGGGTTCTGGATTCGAAAGAATTCCCGTTCCTTAGTGCTGGTCATGGCCCCTGTTTTGGGTCGTGACATTTGTTGTCTTCCTTATTTCTTATATTCTGCACATATATAGTATCCTTGTCTTATCTTGAAATCCGTTTATGTCTCTTTTCAAAATGAGGTGAGTGTAAACTACTCCTGCTGTGGAAGTAGCATTTGAGGAGAATGAGGATGAATAGTCTTTTTCAGGATGAAATTTCTCCTCCTGCCCCTGGACGTAGAGGTAGAGATAGGGGTAGAGTTAGAGGTAAAGGTAGAGGCAGAGGTAGTGCTAGAGTAGCAGCAGCTTAAAGGCAGGAATAATAGTAAGTAGAGCCTGAAATTCCTATAAATGATCCTGTAGCCTTTGCAGCGAGTATGGCAGGAATTAATCAAGGCTTTATAGCCCTTAACCAAGTAATGCCCCTATTACAACAGATGTTTCAATAAAGGAATCAAGGGATGACATATGCTAATGTTGCCTTACTATACTCTAGAGTCTGGTGAGTTTCTTTTAATAGTACAAGGGATGCTCTAGACTTTATAAACACCATTGAGGACAGAACCAAAATAGGATATGTAGACTACCAGTGAATCATGATAGTAGAGTTATCTATACCAACTATAGCTCAGGATTCGTTTATGCAATCTATCTAGCCGTACATGACTATGATGACCTTGTTGGATTTTAAGGAGAAATTTATGTGATTTTTCTACCCAATATTGATGAGAGAGAACTACATGTGGTAGTTGTTGAATACTGCCAAGAGAGATCGATCAATTGGGGGCTACACTCATGAGTTCTTCAGACTATCACATCATGTTGCGAATGTGATATAAGATGAGATGAGAGCAGTGGAGCTTTATGTGACTGCGTAAGGCTTAGCTTATATTGGCATCCAGGCAGAGGGTCACAACCTTGAGAGTGTAGTTGAGAAGGCCAGACAGCTTAAGAGGAGGCATATTTGACATGGCACCATACTAAATCCTTATAAGAGTGGCAGTGGAAAATCAGCTCAAGGTATTCAACAGGCTATTTTTCAGATAGGCAGCATGAGTACTTAGACAAGGAGTACTTCTCAACAAAGCAGACAGTTTAGAGCATATCGAACTAGCAAGCACAGTTATGCTCAAAGCCGTAGGAGTGGAAGGACTGCTAGGTTTAGTACAGGTATCAGTAGTAGCAATAGTGGGTAGAGCTCTAGACATGGCAATTCAGGATCTAAGGCTAGTGCATGTGCTACTTATAGGCGAGTACATCAAGGTCTATGTCACTTGTGCTAGGAGCTTGTTTTCAGTGTGGACAGTTCAGTCATTTTGCTAGGGATTATCCTAATTATAGGTTCCAGCCATCATATGCTCAAGGATCTTCATCATCAGTTACTCAGCGATTTCAGCATGTGCATTAGTAGTATCAAGCACCTATGTATCCTCAACAATGACTGACTCAATATACAAGTTAGTAGGGCAGAGGTTTTAGAGGCAGAGCTAGCAGCAAAGGATATGCATAGCCGTCCACTTTACAGCAGGCATGTCATGGTCAGGCCAGAGTTTTCACCTTGACTCCTTAGGATGCTTTGCCATCCAATGCAGTTGTGGTAGGTATTCTCCTAATGTGTTACTTTAATGCTAAAGTCTTGTTTGATATGGGTACTTCACACTCTTTTGTGTCTCCTACGTTTGCTTCTACAGTAGCATGTCAGCTTTCCAAGTTATTGATTCCTTTATCTGTAGTGACTCCACTTAGTGATGAATTGGAAATAAATGTGTTCTTTCTATCTTGTCCAGTGTTGGTGGAAGGTAAAGAGTTGCTAGCAAATCTAGTTTTGGTATATGTGATTGATTTTGATGTAATTTTGGGAATGGATTGGTTGGCACTATATTATGCCATGGTAGACTGTCGAGATGTATAAGCAGATAAGGGGACAATTGAAAAGGTGTTAGTGGTGTGCGAGTTTTCATATGTTTTTCCTAAAAAACTGCCAGACTTACCATAAAAAAAGGAGATAGAATTCTGTATCGATGTAGTGCCAGGTACATGTCCTATCTCTATGCCACCATATAGAATGATGCCTGCAGAGTTGAAAGAGTTGAGAGAGTAGTTGCAAGAATTGCTTGATAAAGGTTTTATCTGGCCTAGCACATCTCCTTGGGGTAGTATTATTTGTGAAGAAGAAGGATGGTAGTCTTTAACTCTATATCGACTATAAAAAATTGAATAAGGTTACCATTTAGAACAAGTATCCACTCCCAAGGATTGATGATTTTTTTGACTAGTTGTACAGAGCTTAATGTTTCTCTAAGATTGACTTAAGGTCTGGGTATCATCAATTGAGGATTAGAGGTGGAGATGTACCCAAGACTACATTTCGGACAAGGTATGGCCATTATGAATTCTTGGTGATGTCTATTGGGTTGACTAATGCCCCAACAGCCTTTATGGACTTGATGAACAAGGTGTTTAGGCCATTCTTATACCAATTTGTGATTATATTTATTAATAATATTCTGGTACATTCTAAGAGTAAGGTACAACATGCAATGCATTTGAGATTAGTGCTTCAGACTCTAAGAGAGCACTAGCTATATGCCAAGTTTTTGAACTTTGAATTCTAGTTGGATCAAATGACATTTTTAGGCCATATGGTATCCAAAGATGATATACAATTGGATCCTAGGAAAATAGAAGCTCTTACAAGGTGGCTAAGACCCATATCAGTCATAAAAGTAATAAGTTTTCTAGGTTTAGCGAGATTTATGCAGGATTTCTCCAAGATTATTGCACCTTTGACAAGATTGACCCAAAAGAATGCTAAGTTTGTGTGGACAGATAGATGTGAGGAGCACTTTCGGTTGCTTAAGGACTTGTTGACTTCAGCTCAAGTGTTGACTTTACCTTTTGGGAATGAAGAGTATATGGTGTATTGTAATGCTTCCCAAGTAGGATTGGGTTGTGTGTTAATGCAGAATGGAAGAGTGGTTGCTTATGCTTTAATGCAATTAAAGAAGCATAAGCAAAACTATCCTAGTCATGACTTGAAAATGGCAGTAGTGGTGTTTGCACTAAAGATTTGGAGGCATTACTTATACAATGTGACTTGTTAAATATACACTGACCACAAGAGCCTAAAATACATATTCCAGTAGAGAGATCTAAATCTAAAGCAAAGAAGATGGATGGAACTTCTAAAGGACTATGATTGTTCTATTTTGTACCATCCAAGCAAAGCAAATGTAGTTGCAGATGCATTGAGTAGAAATTCCATATGTAGCCTTGCACATATCAATACAGAGAGGAGACCAATTGTTAAGAAGATGCATGAGTTGATCGACCAAGGGTTATAGTTAAAGGTGACTAAGAAATGCACCCTTGCTCAGTTCAAAGTGCAGTCAGTATACTTGGATCGAGTTAAAGTAGCTTAAAGAAGGGACCCATAATTGCATAATATCATGTTTGAAGTACAAAAAAGTAGGTTTATTAGATTTGTAATTAAAGATGAAGGTGTGTTGCATTTAGGTACTCAGTTGTATGTGCCAGATATGGATGAGCTGAGAAAAGAAATAACAGAAGAGGCACATTTTCTACTTAGAGTGATTATCTAGGTTCTACCAAGATGTATCATGACTTGAAATATACTTATTGGTGGAATGGAATGAAAAAGGATATTGCAAAATTTGTATCCAAGTGTCTCACTTGTTAGTAGGTGAAGCTAGAGCACCAGCGGCCTACAGGATTATTACAGTAATTGCCTATCCTAGAGTGGAAGTTGGATATGATTGCCATGGATTTTGTGACTAGATTGCCTTGTATTATTGGTGGTTATGATGCTATTTGGGTGATAGTTGATAGACTAACTAAGTTAGTACACTTTTTACTAACTAAAAAGACATACTCTACTTACAAATTAGCAAGGTTATATGTTAACAAAATTGTTTGCCTCCATGGGGTACCAATGATTATAGTGTCTGATAGAGGAGCTACTTTTACTTCAGTCTTCTGGCAAGAATTGCATAAGACATTAGGTACAAGACTTGATTTCAATACAACATTTCATCCTCAGATAGATGGTCAGTTAGAAAGGACCATTCAAACCCTAGAGGATATGTTGAGGATGTGTATGATGGACTTTGGTGGTCAATAAGATATACATTTGCCATTGATTGAATTTGCATATAATAACAGTTATTATATAAGTATTAAGATGGCTTCGTATGAAACACTATATGGTAGAAAGTGTAGATTACCATTGTGTTGGAAAGTTGGAGAAAGACAGTTAACAGTTCAAAATTAGTGCAGATTACTTTTGAGAAGGTTCCCATTATTCAGCAATGATTGAGGATAGCTTTCAACAGACAAAAGAGTTATGTAGATCTTAAGAAGAAGGATGTGTCATTTTCCATTAGAGACATGGTATTTTTGAAAGTGTCTCCAATGAAGGGGGTTATAAGGTTTGGTAAGAAGGGTAAATTAGCCCCAAGATACATTGGACCTTTCAAGATACATTCAAGAGTTAGCGAAGTGGCTTATAGATTGGTGTTGCCACTTGAATTATCTCGTATTCACCCAGTGTTCTATATATCTACGCTGAGGAAGTATGTTCCTGATCCTTCTCACGTTCTTCAACCTTAGATAGTGGAGCTTAACAAAGGAATATCCTATGGCAATTGTGGATCACCAAGCTTGTTAGCTTCATACTAAGGAGATCCTAATGGTGAAGGTGTTATGGAGCAACCACATAGTAGAGGACTGAACGTGGGAGACAGAGGCAGCGATGTGGGTGGCATATCCTGTCACGACCCGAACCCAGGAGCACATGACCGGTACTAAGGAATGGGAAAGCATAAAGCTACTGAATCTCATAGTAAGCCTTAAAAGAAAAATTGTGGAATATTTAAACTTTAAAAACCTTACAATAAATAATAAAATCACAATGCACATTATCAAACTGATTTTTCTTAATATAATTTAAACCATAATATCAGTGCATAAAATAAATAAACATCAGTTATACAAATAGTATCTTAGTACATAAATTATAAATATATGAAATTCCAAATAAAATATGCAGTCATACAATTTTCTCTACTGCGATACACAAAAGTAAATACAACATAACTAAGTAGACCTATGTAGAATAGCTGGGGATGAAGCTACACGGCGAAAAGAAGTAGGCCTAACAGAAAACTCTCAAACTTTTGAAAAGAATTAAATTAAGGGGAGTCAGACCTCACTAAGTAAGTTAATAAAGAAATGAATGCGATTTGAAAACCTCATTAAAAATAAATTTTTATGGAAATATAATATAATTTTATTCAAACCATTTAATATACATATAATAAATCCATTTTTAAAAGAGAAGAAATAAATATTTAAATGCCTTTTTATAACATTTCAGTATAAAAATTTGGTAGAACTTAATTTATAAATTTTTAACAGTCATATGACTCACTTATATCCAAGACTGTTAGATCCTGAGAGCAAGGTATCACCAGGATACACAGCCGTAATCATATCACTTAATCCAATATCACTGGCGGTGTCCAAGAGCAAAGCATCACCAGACCATCGGCCCTTATGATTTAATAAATATTAATCAAAATTATACTGGCGGTGTCCGAGAGCAAAGCATCACCAGACCTTCGGCCCCAATATTTATTAAATAAATAAATATTATACTACTAGTGGTGTCTGAGAGCAAAGCATCACCAGACCATCGGCCCCAGTAATATAATTAAATAGTCACATATTTTACCCGTGCACACACAGTCCTGATGAAACCCATCAGGTAGCCCGTTCTATCGTGGTTTATTTAAAAATAAAAGAAAATAAATAAAACAATGAAAATTACAATAAATAAAAAAAATAAAATAAATCAACTATAAATTAAATCATACAAAATCCTATGAAGAATGCCAACTAGAATCTCATAAAATTAAATTCATAAGAATTTAATATAATTTAAATTAAAAGACTCGACACTCAAATCAAATATTAACTTATAGGATAAAGGTGCTCCTCTGGCACGTCGTGTCCGACCTCAACTGGTAGACGCGACTGGAGGGGCAGCTAAAAGACAGAAAAGGAAAATGACAATCAGAAAATAGAAACCTAAATCTAGAGTTTCTAAGGAAGACTCAATTTGAACTCAGAATAACAATTTTAGGATTGACCCAGTGTCACATTTTATGAGAAATCTACCGAAAATTTGGTAGAGTTTTCTCTGTAAAACGGATATCCCTCTACCGAAGTAGAGTCAATCCTGCAAATAAACACACTTCAAAATTTCACAGTGGCACAACACCTCGGGATGGGACCCCAAACTACACAATTCCTAACCAAGGTTCACCAAAAATACAATTAAGCAAATATTAAATATTAATATAGTAAATCACCAAAAACTATAAAAATTAATAATAAATCATAATATAATTTATTTAATTTTTAAAACACTAAATATAATTATTTTCCACAATAATTTAATAAAATTTCAAATAATAATATAATATTAATAACAATCCAACTTTCCAATTATTCAACATAATATAGTCAAATTCAAACAATAATTGTCCAAATAGTTTAAATATACAGTAATATTAATTAAAAACTCATTCAAACCACAAAACAATAAATAATTAAATTTTGAATAAAATTTCAAAAATAGTTAGCATTAATTAACTAAAAATAATAAATTATTTATAAAAATTATTTTAATACCACATTTTATCTCAAAATTAACTAAAACATAGTATTTAATTATAATATAAAAAAAACACACCATTTATCTATTATTTCAAAATTTACATAATAATAATTTTTTTTTATTTTTTTAAATTATTATTATTATGTAAATTTTGAAATAATAGGTAGATGGTGTGTTTTTGTTGATATTATAATTAAATACTATGTTTTAGTTAATTTTGAGATAAAATGTGGTATTAAAATAATTTTTATAAATTATTTATTATTTTTAGTTAATTAATACTAACTATTTTTGAAAATTTATTCAAAATTTAATTATTTATTGTTTTGTGGTTTGAATGAGTTTTTAATTAATATTATAGTATACTTAAACTATTTGGGCAATTATAGTTTGAATATTTATTTCTTCCCTTTTAAAAATGGATTTATTATATGTGTATCAAATGGTTTGGATAAAATTATAATTATATTATATTTCCATAAAAATTTATTTTTAATGAGATTTTTCAAACCGCATTCATTTCTTTATTAACTTACTCAGTGAGGTCTGATTTCCCTCAATTTATTTTTTTTCAAGAGTTTGGGATTTTTTTGTTAGGCCTACTTCTCTTCGCTGTGCAACTTCATCACCGGCTATTCTACGTAGGTCTAATTAGTTGTGTTGTATTTATTTTCGTGTACCGCAGTAGAGAACTGTATAATTGTATATTTTAAGTTGAATATTATGTACTGAGACATTATTTATATAATTGATGTTTGTTTATTTTATACACTATGATATTATGGTTTAAATTATATTGAGATAAATCAATTTGATAATGTGCATTGTGATTTAATTATTTATTGTAAGGTTTCAAAGTTTAAACATTCTGTATTTTCTTTTAAGGCTTACTACGAGTTTCGGTAGCTTTATGCTTTCCCATTCCCTAGTGCCGATCACGTGCCCCTGGGTTCGAGTCATGACAACAGGCTCCATGAATTCATTCCTTTTAAGACATGATATATTTACAGCTCCTTTAGGCAAAACTGATTTGACTAAATACGGCCTTCCTAGTTTGGTTTGAACTTTCCTGTCCGATTAAATACCACTGGTCTAGACTGTTTTAGCACTATGTCCCCATCTTTTACCTTTCTAAGCTTAACCTTCTTATTGAATGATCTTGCTATCCTTTTTTGATATATTTGAGTATGAAACAAAGCATCCATCATTTTCTCATCTAGAGATACAAGGTGGTCATATCTCTTTTATGCCCATTCACTCTTAAGAGTTTTAGCTTCCATGATAACTCTCAAGGATTTGATCTCTGTTTCTATAGGCAAGACTACTTCACAACCATACACTAAATAGAATGGAGTTTGGCCCATGGCAGTTCTAACTGTAGTCCTATATCCCCATAAAGTGAAAGGAAGAAACTCAAACCAGTCTTTGTAAGTTTTAACCACTTTAGAGAGGATTTTCTTAACATTTTTATTAGCTACTTCTACCGCTCCATTGGCTTGAGGGTGATATGGTGAAGAATTATGATGTTCAATCCCGTAATTTTGCAATAATTTTGCTATTTTTGCCCTAAATTCGACACCATTATCTATTACAATGTGATATGGAACCCTGTACCTATAGAATAAGGCCTTTCTCGATGAATCGTGCCATATGTTTTTCTTTCATAACATTAAAGGATTCGACCTCTACCCATCTAGAGAAGTAATCTATTGCCACGACTATGTACTTATGCCCATTTGATGCTGTCAATCTTATTTCTCATATAATGTCAATTCTCCATACTGCAAAGGGCTAAGGTGACAATAAGCTATTTAGTACTGTAGGAGGTATATGGTTAATATTTCCATGAATCTAGCACTGATGACACTGTCTCACTTTTTTTATGCAATCCTTTTCCATACTCATCCAATAATACCCTTAATTGAGTACCTTCTTTGCTAAGATCATCCTATTCATGTAAGAACCACAAGCTCCTACATGAATTTCTTTCATTACCTCTTCAGCTTTGTCTTTCTTGAGACATCTGAGCTGCATTCCATTCAACATTCTTTTATAGAATACTCCATCATGACTTGCATAGTTATGTGCAAGAACAAGAAGAGCATATCTCTCTTATAAGGTTGCTTCATCAGGATACTTCCTTTCTTCAATAAACCTTTGAATATCATAAAATCATGGCTTCTCTTCAGGCCCTATTTGAACACTTATACTCTTCTCTCCCCTATAACATGGAGGTCTTGATTTCATGATTACCAAAGGCTTCATGGTTAATATCATCGCACTATCCCATATTGAAGAGAGTGTTGCCAATGCATCTGCCATCTGATTATTGTCTCTTGACAAATGGATAAAGAGACATTATTGAAGTTCTTTGTTAAGGCTTTCCAATAGCAGATGTAGGGTTTTAGATTTTCCTCTTTCACTTCCCGTTCTTCATTAGCTTGGCTAACAACCAACATTGAATCCCCATAAACCAGTAACTTCTTTGCCTCAGCTACTAGAGCTGCTTCAATTTCGTAGATGCATACCTCAGACTCAGCCATATTATTCATTACCTTGAAGTCTAATTTCTTGTCCATTGGTACATTGTTTCTTTGATTCATTTATTTTATTCTTTTTAAAATCTAGCACTCGAGAAGATCAACAATCTATTAGAACATGACCTATATTAGAACAAGAAGAATAAAAAAGGGGAAGATTTTTATAAACCACATCAATAAAAAAGCTCTTCTCAATTCTTTCAATCATTAAAGAGTCCAAAACTTTGTTAGAAAGATCAACTTTAATTAAAATCCTTACATAATGACTGAAGTCACCATTAAGCATATTATTATCAACACGAAGCGGTGTCCCTACACCCTTTGCTATATTTGCAAGAATTTGAGGATGTCAATACTCCCAAGGTAACATATAAAATTGAACCCATAGATATGTAGTTGTAGGTTTATGCTCAATGGATCAAAATCTGGAGATCACTACTATAAATGAAGAGTTGTCAGCTTAAGAGACAATGAACCTCATTTTCAAACTAGTTTTTTTTCATTCTCAAATGTCAAAATAAGTAGATAATAGCCTCTGCCCAATGAAATCAGCCTCTATGCACTCGATAAACCCTAAATCACAGACAACTTTTCTTTTAGTGAAGACACATTCCATTGAGAATCACCCTTCTACAAAACCATGTGATCGATCAAAGCATATTGACACATTATTCATACAAACTTTGATTAATCTTGATTCAAATGAAACCACCTTTATTGACAGCCTCTGAAGGAGCTGATAAAATTAGAGATTGATTAGCCATGATTGAAGCAAAAGATCTCTTTGGTGTAGCCTAAATAGAATCGCTCGAGACCACCTAAGAGGGCTTTAGATTGGGAACAAAAAACATATCCTTGTGACTAACAATTTCCATGGTTGATGTCCTCTCCCCGAGAGGGGGAATGCACAGGTGGCTGCTAGGTTTATTTTTCCTTTCACAACTTGTACCCACATTTAACTATTATTTTATTACACATTTCGCGATGCATCTATATATGATACAACATATTAGTCAATACTCAGCATGAAATTTTGCCAGTTGATGAAAAGATAGGCTTTAGCAATGATAGAGTATTGTATATTCCAACTATATATATTTTTTCCTCAACTCCATTATGTATCCCTTGATTACTAACTTGGGAATTAGCTATACATTTATCAACTGAATGCCCAGTTCAAACATATTTGGTGTCAACTAAATGGATCAATTATGCTTCAAAAGAAACACTGATTCAAAAATCAAAGGAAAGAAAAGCTAAATTTTTTAAAGGGTCATCATATAATAATAATTTTTGAATATTAACTTTGAAATAAACTTTATATTTTTTAAAATAAAAATAAATCTCATCATTAAATTATATAATATTTTATCTTTATCGAAGCAAATAATAAATAATAAAATAATATATTTTTAATGCATGAAAATATCAACTAATAAGAATATATATATATATATATAATGATATAAAGAAAATGATCTCATTTATTCTTAATTATAGGCTAATTTTTAAAATAATTTTATTTTTTTAATTTGTATCAATTTAAATAGTTATTTTTATTTTTTTACAATTTTATCCAATTTTCAATTTACTTGTCTAATTGATGACATGGCATGTTGACAAGTCAGAAACAGTGCTGACAAAATATGTAAGGGTGAACAAAAATAACTGAAAACTTAATTGTAAAAAAATTAATTTAGTTTACTTTAGAGATAAAAAATATATTTAGTTTGGTTTTATTTTTATATTAAAAAATATAATTAAAATGAACGAATAGAATTTTTAAAATATTTTAAATTATATTGTGGTTACAATTCGAGTTTTGTAGTTTATCACTAATATTTTAAAATAAATCAACAATATCATTTTTAAATATTTAAAACTCTTAATAAAATTATTTAATACCAAAAAAATTAGAAAAAAACTATTTAAATTCGTTTTAGAAAATTTATTTTCTTAACAAATTAATAAATAAAATAACTATAAAAACTAGTAATAATAGATCTCATAAATATTATTAAAATTGTGCAAAATTACATAAATCCAATATGTTTAAAATTGTAAAAATAAAAGGTTAAACCGAATAAACCAATCGAACTAAATCGAATCAATTCAGTTCTATTCAATTCAATTTTGATTTTTATTCAATTCATTTTGATTATTTTAAATATTTTACAACTTAGTTTGATTTTATATATTTTTCAACCAAAGTGCACCAACTTTTTTTTTTGTTTTAGATCTTAATTAAAATGACACTCTTTTGATCTTTTTGCCAAATCAATATTATTTTTTACATGTCCATAAGTTACATCAATAATTACATATGTCAATTGAAAGTTAAATAAAATTGAAAGAAATTAAAAAGTTAAAGGATTGAATTAATACAATTAATAAATAGAATTGTTTAAAAAATTTGCCTATAGTTGAATTAAAAAATTAACAAAACACAACACAAAAAAAGATAAATAAATTAAAATATATAGTTTTTGTTCAAATTTATTGTTTTATATATGTACTACTGAATTTGGGTATTAATTTTTTTTAATAACATACACGCGCACATGCATATATATATATAATTAATTAATTTTAAAAGATATATTTATTAAGTTATTTTCTAAGACGAGAGATAAAAATTACTTTTTAATAGGTAACTAGTCATTAAATGAATAGTTAAAATTAAAACAATTAAAATTTAATGGTAAGGATTACATAATTGTAATACCCTATATTTTATTTTAATAAAAGGAATTCCCGAATTTGTATTATTTTATTATTTAAAATGACATTGTTTATTATTATTATTATTATTATTATTATTATTATTATTATTATTATTATTATTATTAAACTACATTATTTGCATGAATATTTTATGTGTGTGTATTAAATTATTAGTGTGTGTGTGTGTGTGTGTGTGTGTAAAAAAAGAAAGAGAAAAGCAACTTACCTCCCCAAGTAGAGAAGAAAACAACCCGACCACCCCGAAAACACACACCTACCTACTGCCTTCCCTGTCCACCATCACTGTCACCATCTTCTTCTAGCCATTACCATCAGCAGCTAGATCAGTGCTATCATTGTGCCCTCAACCTTCCTCACCCCTTAGGCGTCGGTCGACGTCCAACCTTGCCTCTGCCACCCATTTCCAATGCCGAAAAGTGAGGTTGAAGGTGAGTTGCACAGAGTTATTTTCTGGTTGATTTCTGGTTGTCTGAGCTAGTTTGCTTAATTATATTTTTGGTGAAGCTCGGTTAGGAATTGTGTAGTTTGGGGTCCCAACCCGAGGTGTTGTGCCACTGTGAAATTTTGAAGTGTATTTATTTATAGGATTGACTCTACTTCGATAGAGGGATGTCCGTTTTATAGAGAAAACTCTATCGAATTTTTAGTAAATTTCTTGTAAAACGTGACAACAGGTCAATCTTAAAAATTTTATTCTGAGTTCAAATCGAATCTTCCTTAAAAACACTAGAAGTTAGGTTTCTATTTTTTGATTGTCATTTCCTTTTCTATCTTTTAGGTGACCCTCCAGTCACGTCTACCAGTCTAGGTCGGACACGATGTGCCAGAGGAGCACCTTTATCCTGTAAGTTAATATTTGATTTGAGTGTTGAGTCTTTTAATTTAAATTATATTAAATTCTTATGAATTTAATTTTGTGAGGTTCTGGTCGACATTCTTCATAGGATTTTACATGATTTAATTTATAGTTGATTTATTTTGTTTATTTATTTATTGTAATTTTCATTGTTTTATTTATTTTCTTTTATTTTTTTAAATAAACCACAGTAGAACGGGCTATTTGATGTGTTTTATCAGGACAGTGTGCGCACCGGTAAAATATGTGATTGTTTAATTTTATTACTGGGGCCGAAGGTCTGGTGATGCTTTGCTCTCGGACACCGCCAGTAGTATAATATTTGTTTATGTAATAAATACTAGGGCCGAAGGTCTGGTGATGTTTGCTCTCGTACACTGCCAGTATAATTTTGATTAATATTTATTAAATCACTGGGGCTGATGGTCTGGTGATGCTTTGCTCTCAAATATTGCCAGTGATATTGGATTAAGAGATATGACTATAGCTGTGTATCCTGGTGATGCCTTGCTCTTGGGATCCGGCAGTCTTGGATATAAGTGAATCATATGACTGTTAAAATTTATAAATTGGGTTCTACCAAATTTTTATACTAAAACATTTTAAAAAGACATTTAAATATCTATTTCTTCTCTTTTAAAAATGGATTTATTATATGTATAACTAATGGTTGAATAAAATTTTATTATATTATATTTCTATAAAATTTATTTTAATGAGATTTTCAAACCGCATTCATTTCTTTATTAACTTACTCATTGAGGTCTGACTCCCCTTTATTTAATTTTTTTTCAAGAGTTTGGTAGTTTTCTATTATGCCTACTTCTCTTTACCGTGTAGCTTCGTCACCGGCTATTCTACATAGGTCTATTTACTTAGGTTATATTTACTTTTGCGTACCGCAGTAGAGAAAATTGTATAACTGCATACTTTATTTGGAATTTCATGTATTTATAATTTATGTACTAAGATACTATTTATATAACTTAAGTTTATTTATTTTTTGCACTAATATTATGGTTTAAATTATATTGAGAAAAATCAGTTTGATAATGTGCATTGTAATTTTATTATTTATTGTAAGGTTTCAAAGTCTAAATATTTTCGCATTTTTCTTTTAAGGCTTATAATGGATTTTAGTAGCTTTATGCTTTCCCATTCCCTAGTGCCGGTCACATGTCCTTGGGTTCAGGTCATGACAAAGTTGGTATCAGAGCTTTGGCTTATTTTTCATGCTTTTGAATGTCGATGTCTGTCTTTTTCTCATAATACTATGGTACTTAGATTGTTGAACATCGTTTGTTGATCTCTTGCCTTTTGGTTTCAACATCTGAGTCTGTATTCTTGTCTTGTTTTGAATCTTGGTTTTCTTGTCTTTTCAGAATGAGGCATGCTCAGAATGCCCCTACTATAGATGCAGAACATGATGATGGTGAGTAGTCATTTCAGGATGAGATTCTCCCTCCTGCCCCTCAACCTAGAGTTAGGGGTAGAGGTAGAGCTAGAGCTAGAGTGGCAACGGCTCAGAGACAAGATCAGCCTCCGGTAGAGCCTCAGATTCTAGCAGAGGATCTTGTAGTCCTTGTAGCTAGTATGGCGAGTATTAACCATGGCTTGGCAGCTCTTAATCAGGCGATGCCCATTTTGTTGTAGATGCTCTAGCAACAAACTCAGGAGATGTCAGATGCTGATGTAGCCTTATTATACTCCAGAGTGGGATGAGTTCACTTTGATGGTACTGAGGATGCATTGGATTTCATTAATACCATCGAGTCCAGGACCAGATATGGGTATTCTGACTACCAGAGGATTATGATTGTGGAGCTATCAATCTCAGCAGTAGCTCAGGACTGGTTTATACAGTCCATTCAGCCTTTCATGACAACGACGACATGGTTGGGATTTAAGGAGCAATTCATGAGATCCTTCTATCCTTCATCTATGCGAGAGAACTACAAATGGCAGCTACTTAACATTGATAGGAGAGATCGATCAGTGGAGGACAATACTCAGGTCTTTTACAGACTGATGAGGCATGCTGAGGATGTGAGATAGGATGTCACCAGGGAAGTAGAGCTGTATGTGATTGGATTAGGCCCAACCTATATCGGTATTCGACCAAAGGGTCATAGTCTCGAGAGTGTGATAGAGGAGGCAAGACAGCTAGAGCATAGACATATTCGACACAACACTATACCTGACCCATATGATAATGGCATTTTCAAACCTATCTAGAGGGTGCAGCAGCCAGTATTTCAGATAGGCAGCTAGAGTTCTTAGTCAGCAGGCCCTTCTCAGCAGAGCAAACAGTTTAGGGCACATCGGATTGGTAGGCACCACCTTACTTAGGATCATAGGAGTAGTAGGGCTGCAAGATTTGGTGGTAGCACTAGCAGCAGTAGTGGGCAGAGCTCTAAGCATGGCAGTTCTGGGTCTGGAGCTAGTGCATGTGCCATTTGTGGTGGAGTGCATCAGGGTCCTTATCACTTGATGCTAGGAGCATGTTTTAGATGTGGTCAGTTTGGACATTTCACTAGAACTTGTCCGAACTATGGATTTTAGACATCTTTTGCTCATGGATCTTCACCTACTATTGTTTAACCATTGCAGTAGGTACCTTAGCAATATCAGGCACATATGTACCCTTAGCAACGACCGATGCAGTATACGAGTCAATAAGGCCGAGGTAGAGGACAGACTCAACCATTTACCTCATAGCAGCCTGGACATGGTCAGGCTATAGTCTTCACTTTGACTCCTCAGGATGCATAGGCATCCAACGCTATGGTAGCAGGTATTATCCTAATATGTTGCTCTGAGGCTAGAGTCTTATTTGATTCGGGTGCTACATGTTCATTTGTATCTCCATTGTTTGCTTCGAAAGTGGCTTGTCTTCCTTCCAAGATGAGTTTTCCTCTATTTGTTTCAACTCCGCTTAATGATGAGTTGGAGACAGAAATTTTCTTTCCATCTTATCCCATGTTAATAAAGGGTAGAGAATTATTGGCAGACTTGGTCCTTTTGGATGTGATCGAGTTTGATGTGATTCTTGGAATGGATTAGTTGTCCCAGTATTATGCTTCTATGGATTGTCGAGCAAAGGAAGTAATTTTCAGAATTCTTGGTGATGAGGAATTCAAATTCAGAGGTACTGAGAGTTCAATGTCCCGTATTCTTATTTCTGCCATTACAACTAGGAAGATGCTTAGTAGAGGATGTCAAGGCTATCTAGTTATAGTTAGAGATGTTCAAGAAAAAATGGGATCAGTGGAGAGTGTACCAGTAGTATGTGAATTTGTAAATGTTTTTCCAGAGGAGTTACCTGGATTACTGTCGGATAGAGAGATAGAATTCTATATTGATGTTGTCCCAAGTACAGATCCTATCTTTATGCCACCTTATAGGATGGCACCTGCGGAGCTGAAGGAGTTAAAAGAGCAATTGCAGGAATTATTAGATAAGGGGTTCATTCAACGTAAAGAAGAAGGATGGTAGTCTTTAACTCTGTATTGACTACAGACATCTGAATAAGGTTACCATCAAGAAGAAGTATCCACTCCCCAGGATTGATGATTTATTTGATCAGTTACAAGGAGCTCGACATTTCTCTAAGATTGACTTGAGATCTGGGTATCATCAACTGAGGATTAGAAGGGAGGATGTACCCAAGTCAGCATTTTGGACTAGATATGGCCACTATGAGTTCGTAGTGATGTCCTTTAGGTTGACTAATGCCCCAGTAGCCTTTATGGACTTAATGAACAGGGTGTTTAGGCCATACTTAGATCAATTTATGATTGTGTTTATTGATGATATTCTGGTCTATTCAAAGAATAAGGCAGAGCATGCGATGCATCTGAGATTAGTGCTACAAACTTTAAGAGAGCACCAGTTGTATGCTAAGTTTTTGAAATATGAGATTTGGTTAGACCAAGTGGCATTCTTAGGCCATGTGGTGTCTAAAGATGGCATTCAAGTCAATCCGAGGAAGATAAAGACAATTACTGAATGGCCAAGACCTACAACGGTTACTGAAGTAAGAAGTTTTTTGGGTTTAGTAGGCTATTACAGGAGATTTGTGAAGGATTTCTCTAAGATTGCCACCCTTTTGACTAGACTAACCTAGAAGAATGTTAGATTTGTGTGGACTGATAGATGTGAGGAGCATTTTCAATTTCTTAAGTATTTATTGACTTCAGCTCCAGTACTGACATTACCTTTTGGTGATAATGGATACACGGTGTATTATGATGCTTCCCATGTAGGTTTGGGATGTGTGCTAATGCAGGATGGCAAAGTGGTTGCTTATGCTTTGAGGCAGTTGAAGAAGCATGAGCAAAATTATCCCACTCACGATCTAGAGATGGCAGCATTTGTATTCGCACTGAAGATCTAGAGGCATTATCTATACGGTGTCACTTGTGAGATCTACACTGACCAAAAGAGCTTAAAGTATATCTTCGAGCAGAGGGATTTGAACTTAAGGCAAAAAAGATGGATGGAACTTCTGAAAGACTATGATTGTTTGATTCTTTACCATCTATGCAAGGGGAATGTAGTGGCTGATGCGTTGAGTAGAAAATCAGCAGGTAGTCTTGCCCACATTAGTACTGAGAGGAGACCGATTATTCATGAGTTATATGAGCTGATTGATTAGGGTTTGCAGTGGAAGGTGAGTAAGAAGTGCCTTTTAGCTCAGTTTAGGGTACAATATGTGTACTTGGATAGAGTTAAGGCAGCTTAAACAAGGGACCCACAGTTATAAAGAATTATGTTTGAGGCGCAACAAGGTCAATCCAGAGAATTTATGATTAACGGTGAGGGAGTTCTATGCTAGGGTACTTGGTTGTCTGTGCCAGATGTTGATGATTTGAGGAAAGAGATCTTATAAGAGGCACATTTTTCTACTTACAGTATTCATCCAGGTTCTACCAAGATGTATCATAATTTGAAGGATACATACTGGTGGAATGGAACGAAGAAGGATGTTGTAGAATTTGTATCCAAGTGTCTCACATGTCAGTAGGTGAAATTAGAGCATCAGAGGCCCTCATGATTATTACAGCCCATGCCTATCCCATAGTGGAAGTGGGATATGATTGCTATGGATTTTGTGACTGGTTTATCTCGGACAACAGGTGGGTTTGATGCTAGTTGGGTGATCATTGATAGGTTAACTAAGTCAGCTCACTTTCTGCCAGTTAAGAAGGCATACTTTACTGACAGGTTGGCACAATTGTATGTCAATAAAATTATTTGTCTTCATGGAGTTCCAGTAAGTATAATATCTGATAGAGGAGCCACTTTTACATCAGTTTTCTAGCAAGAGTTGCATAAGGCATTGGGTACTAGACTTGACTTCAGCACAACATTCCATCCTCAAACTGATGGTCAGTTTGAGAGGACCATTCAGACTTTAGAGGATATGCTCCAAATGTGCATGATGGACTTTAGAGGTCAATGGGATAATCATTTGCCACTGATTGAATTCACATATAACAACAGTTATCAAACAAGTATTGAGATGGCTCCGTATGAAGCTCTGTATGGTAGGAAGTGCAGATCACGTCTGTGTTGGGAAATTGGTGAAAGACAGCTCACAGGTCTAGAGTTGGTGCAGATTACTTCTGAAAAAGTTCCTATCATTCTGCAGAGGTTGAGGACAACATACAGTAGGCAGAAGAGTTATGTTGATCGCAAAAGGAAGGATGTTTCCTTTCTAGTTGGAGATATGGCATTTTTGAAGGTATCTCCAATGAAGGGAGTTATGAGGTTTGGTAAGAAGGGTAAGTTGGCTCTGAGATACATTGGACCTTTTGAGATACGGTCACGAGTTAGGGAAGTGGCCTATAGACTAATGTTGCCACCTGAGTTATCTCGAATCCACCTAGTGTTCCATGTGTCCATATTGAGGAAGTATATTCATGATCCTTCTCATGTACTTCAGCCTCAAGAAGTGGAGCTTAGTGAAGATTTGTCTTATGAGGAGTATCCAGTAGCAATTGTGGATTGGCAGGTTTGCTCTCGGGAGATTCCGATGGTGAAAGTGCTTTGGAGTAACCACACAGCAGAAGACTATATATGGGAGGCAGAATTTGAGATGCAAGTCATCTATCCCTATCTTTTTCATCCTTAGACTTTGTAATTCCTTACTTTTCTTTAAAATTCGAGGATGAATTTCTGTAAGGAGGGGAGAATGTAATACCCTATATTTTATTTTAATAAAAGTAATTCCCGAATTTGTATTATTTTATTATTTAAAATAACATTGTTTATTTTTATCATTATTATTATTATTATTATTATTATTATTATTATTATTATTATTATTATTATTATTTGCATGAATATTTTATGTATGTGTGTGTGTGTATATGTATATGTAAAAACAGAAAGAGAAAAGCAACTTACCTCCCCAAGTAAAGAAGAAAACAACTCAACCACCCCCAAAACACACACCCAGCTATTGCCTTCCCCATCCACCATCACTGTCACCATCTTCTTCCAGCCATTACCACCAGCAACCTCCCTTCTCTCTTCTTTTTGGCGTCTCCCTTGCTCTCTCTCTCTCTGTTTGAAGCTTCTATCGCCTTTGTCGGAGCTAGATCGGTGTTGTCATTGCTCCCTCAACCTTCCTCACCTCCTCAGGCATCCGTCAACATCCAGCCTTGCCTCTGCCATCCATTTTCGACACCGGAAAGTGAGGTTGAAGGTGAGTTGCGCAGAGTTGTTTTCTGGTTGATTTCTGTTTGTCTGAGCTAGTTTATGTGTTAATCTTCAATTCTTCTAAGTTAGATGATGAATTCTGCAAAGTTTGAGGCTTAAATTTAATTTTGTATATTATTTTTATTTTTCTCAATTTTTACAGAATTTTATTTTATTTTTGTTTGATTTTAATTGATATTTAATTTGGGTTTAATTAGTAATTAGAGTAGTTATTGTTAATTATTTTGGGTATATTAATTTTATTTGAGATTATAGAAATTTTTGTATATTTATTTAGGTATTTTAAGTTTTATGTATATTTTGTTAATGTGATTAATTAATTATTTTTGGTTGAATATTTGAGTTAATTAGTGTTAGTATATTATGTTAGTAATTTTAGTAGTGATAAAATAATTTTTGATAATTTATTTAATTTTTTAAGAAATTATTATTATTATGTGAATTTTAAAATAATAGGTAAATGGTGTGTTTTTGTTGATATTATAATTAAATACTATGTTTTAGTTAATTTTGAGATAAAATGTGGTATTAAAATAATTTTTATAAATTATTTATTATTTTTAGTTAATTAAAACTAACTATTTTTGAAAATTTATTCAAAATTAAATTATTTACTGTTTTGTGGTTTGAATGAGTTTTTAATTAATATTATAGTATATTTAAACTAGTTGGGCAATTATAGTTTGAATTTGACTATTTTATGTTGAATATTTGGAAAGTTGGATTGTTATTAATATTATATTATTATTTGCAATTTTATTAAATTATGGTGGAACATAATTTTATTTGGTGTTTTAAAAATTAAATAAATTATATTATGATTTATTTTTAAATTTTTATTATTTTTGGTGATTTACTAAATTAATGTTTAGTATTTGCTTATTTGTATTTTTTTTTTTGGTGAACCTCGGTTGGGAATTGTGTAGTTTGGAGTCCCAACCCGAGGTGTTGTGCCATTGTGAATTTTGAAGTGTGTATATTTACAGGGTTGACTCTACTTCGGTAGAGGGATGTCCGTTTTATAGAGAAAACTCTACCGAATTTTTGATAAATTTTTCGTAAAACGTGACACTAGGTCAATTCTAAAATTTTTATTCTGAGTTCGAATCGAGTCTTCCTTAGAAACTCTAGAAGTTAGGTTTTTATTTTCTGATTGTCATTTCCTTTTTCTGTCTTTTAGTTGCCCCTCCAGTCGCATCTACCAGTCGAGGTCGAACACGATGTACTAGAGGAGCACCTTTATCTTGTAAGTTAATATTTGATTTGAGTGTCGGATTTTTAATTTAAATTATATTAAATTCTTATGAATTTAATTTTATGAGATTCTAGTCAGCATTATGCATATGATCTTGCATGATTTAATTTATAGTTGTTTTATTGTATTTTATTTATTTATCTATTTTATTTATTGTAATTTTCATTGTTTTATTTATTTTCTTTTATTTTTAAATAAACCACGGTAGAACGGGCTACCTGATAGGTTTCATTAGGACCGTGTGCGCACCGGTAAAATATGTGATTATTTAATTATGTTACTGGGGCCGAAGGTCTGATAATGTTTTGCTCTCGGACACCACCAGTAGTATAATATTTGTTTATTTATTAAATCATTAGGGCTGATGGTCTGGTGATGCTTTGCTCTCGGACACCGCCAGTGATATTGGATTAAGAAATATGACTGTGGCTGTGTATCCTGGTGATGCTTTACTCTCGGGATTTGGCAGTCTTGGATATAAGTGAGTCATATGACTGTTAAAAATTTATAAATTGGGTTCTATCAAATTTTTATACTGAAGCGATTTAAAAAGACATTTAAATATTTATTTCTTCTCTTTTAAAAATGGATTATTATATGTACACCAAATGGTTGAAATAAAATTATATTATATTATATTTCCATAAAATTTATTTTAATGAGGTTTTCAAATCGCATTCATTTCTTTATTAACTTACTCAGTGAGGTCTGACTCCCCTCAATTAATTTTTTTTAGGAGTTTGGGAGTTTACTGTTAGGCCTATGTAATATCCCGTGTTTTTAAAATATTTTTACACTGTACCGGGATATACAGTGTTAATAATTTTTGTGTATATATTACGATATTTTCATGAGTTGATATGTATTTAAAACCTATTTTTAATATTGTGTATTATTTACAGTGTTTTACGTAAAATTTTCCTGGGACTTGCATTTTCGGGGAAATTTTCACGTAAACAATGTATTATTAATTATTTTAAATGTATTTTCGGACTTGCATGAACTCATGCGTATTTTTAAATTGCTAAATAAAGCCTATGTGTGTGTATATTTATTTAATTAGGGTTTAATATATTACCCTAATACTTTATTATTTGTTTATTAATTTATTGTTATTTAATTATTTTATTTAGTATAAATTATTAAAATATTAAAATTTTAAGTGTGTGGTGTATATTTAATGTGTGTAATTTAATATTATTTTAATATATAGTATAAAGTATATATATATATATACATATAACACATCAAAAATAAAAAAAATTGAAAAATGACCATTTTGCCCCCGAGTGAGCTTCTTCTTCCCCGACCATTCCCTTCGCCGTCCGGACGCCTGTCATGCCATTTTCTTGTCGTTGGTGTGCCGTCCGGTGTGCCACCACCTTCCCCAGCCTCTTCCTCCGCCTGTGGTAGCCATTTTCGGTGCCTGGACGCCATTTTTGGCCGGAGAAGCCGAAAGTCGAGCTACCGTCGATCACGTCGATTCCGGTCACCGTTTTTGACACCGCCAGTCTCTTTCTTCTCCTTAAGCTCCGGTGAGTGTGATTCTAGCTTTGGTTTGAGCTTAAATGGTCTAGATTTGCTTAGGTTTCGAATTTTCCAATTCGGTCACATTAGGGTTTTCAATTTTTTTGAGCTTCGAATTGATTGATTCATGGAAACTCCCTTCACAAATGTTGTTCCTAGTATCTTAATCTACATGTATGAATTTTTTTGGAATTATTGGAGATTTTTTGGATTTTTGGGTATTTTTGAATATTTAATATTATTTTCTAATTTTCGGAAATTAATTATTTAAATTATGAAATTGGGGTTTATGGTTAAATTAGGTGTTGAAATGAATTATAGGAATTTATTTGGAATTTTTATGAATTTCTAAGTATTTATTTTGAATTATTAAAGTTTATGTGATTTTGAGAAATTAGGGTTAATTGTGTTTTTATTTGAATTTAATTGGTTAATTGAGTTTAATTATTAATATTATTGATAAATATGGTGAGAAAATTAATTTTGGATAATTGTATAATTTTTGGTGAATTTTTGAAGTAATTTTAGTATATTTATATATATAGGGGTATTTTGGTAATTTTACCCTAAATTGTCTAAAAATGTAATTTAATTGGTTTTAATAGTTATTTAAGGTACAAAAATGATTTCTACAAATTATTTGGTATTTTTAACTAATTAAAACTATTTTTTGTGAATTATTTTCAATTATATATATAATATATGGTTTTACTAATAAAATGAGTTTTCGTCGGTTTTTAATGTGTTTAAAGGTTAATTATGTAATTTCTACTTATAAAATGCATTTCAATGTTATAAGGATATTTTTGGTATATCTGGAATTATTCTGTGGTTGTGGACCCGGGTCGGTAGATTGTAGTCTGGAGTCCGACCGAGGGGTTATGGATTTGTGTTGAGCTTATATTTCTAAGTGTGTTTCTTTGCAGGGTCGGCTCTACTCTTTTAATTAGAGAGATGTCCGTTTTACAGGGGAGGTTTTGCCGGATTTTTGATAGAATTCTCGTAAAACGTGATATCCAGTCGAACCCTAATTTCTGATTCTGTGTTAAATACTCTAGATCGAATTGTAGGATTTCTATTAGGCTTATTCTAATGTCGATTATTTATTGTTTGTTTGGTTGCACCGAGACCGAGAGCTAGTGGACTAGGCCCGTCGGATTCATCTCGTGGAGCGCACTAGGTGAGTTACTATACTATATATATATGCTTAGGATGCATGATTTAGAAATACATGTTTTATGTTGATTAAATATGCATAAATAATTTGATTATTTCTTAAGTTTATATTAAGTATATTTTTGGTTTATTTTTGGTATATAATAAATTATAAACATGTTTTGTTAATAAAATATATTTAAAATGTTTTTAAATATATTTTTAATTTAATTTATGATTTGACTAGATTTATTTGACGTATATATACTCGAAATATACCTGGTTTACTTTTGGCATATTTTCGGTATATATATGGGTTATATTGTTATTTCATTTACATTCATGCATCATTTATTTTTGTGAATGAATGTTTTACATTATTAATGATGAAGGATATCAATAGAACGTGCTACCTAGTGGGCAGCACTAGGACCGAGTACGTACTGGTACGCCTATAGCTTTAGGCTATATTACTAACTATTTGTGGATATTGATTTGATATGATTATTGATATGTGTGAGATATGGTTTGGAGGTGTGATTGCTGGAGCTCGGTTGACCAAGTGTCTCGGGGCCAATCACACTGGCAGTTAGACTGCTGGAGCTCGGTTGACTTAGTATCTCGGGGCCAGTCTACTGTCTAAATGGATTAAGTGGATATATTTGGAATAAGTGAGCCTGTATGGCTAGAGTGTTGTTTAACACTATTTTCTGAGGTTGCGTTATTCTAGGGTTCTATGTGATGCTTCATAAAAGATGATTTTTAATGAAAATATATAAAATGATTTTATTGCATCTGTGTGTAATTGCATGTATATATACATATTATATATATACTGTTGACTATATGCATTATCATTTAGTGTGTATGTATATATATTATAGTAATTCACTCAGTGAGGTCTGACTCCTCTCCGTTGACTATTTTTTAGGAGAGTCAACTTCTTCAGACCTCAGTAGCAGGTCGATACGCCGGATTTCTTCCGCCCCGACTTCTTTGTGTAAATCATTTACTTGAGTCTTATTTTATAATCTAGATACTGCAGTAGTTGTGAATTAAAGTATTGGATTTCATGTATTTTATTTTAAAGAGATGTATTATATTGAAACTGGATTTGTATTAAAGATTTTATATATATATGCGATGAGTTGAGATTTAAATTAAATTCAGTTGATGAGAATGTTATTATTACATTTACGATTTTTATTTCCGCTGCAAATTTGATATTGTACTATTACTATTGCATATTTTATTTTATTTTTAGGCTTGCTACGGGTTCCGGATTAGAAAGAATTCCCGTTCCCTAGCGTCGGTCATGGCCCCTGTTTTGGGTCGTGACAGCCTACCTCTCTTTGCTGTGTAGTTTCATCACCGGCTGTTCTACGTGGGTCTATTTAGTTGTGTTGTATTTACTTTCACATACCGCAGTAGAAAAAAATTGTACAACTGTATACTTTATTTGGAATTTCATGTATTTATAATTTATGTATTGAGATACTATTTGTATAACTGAAGTTTATGTACTTTATACACTGATATTATGGTTTAAATTATATTGAGAAAAATCAATTTGATAATGTGCATTGTGATTTTATTATTTATTGTGAGGTTTCAAAGTTTAAATATTCCGCGATTTTTCTTTTGAAACTTACTATAGGTTTTGGTAACTTTATGTTTTCTCATTACTTAGTGTCAATCACGTACCCTGAGTTCAGGTCGTGACATTAATAGTAACATTATATTTCGGGATTGAGTTGAGGATATGTAGCATATTAGATAAGTTTGGCTGCATATCCTTATAAAACAGTTAAAATAAATGTTCATTAATTTTTGTCCGAGCTTAAAATAGGCAATTCCGTCTGAAAACTATTTAGCGGCAACTTTAATCCTTATCTTTGAAAATTTATATTTTAATCTTCTAAATTTTTATGTTTTAATTTCTATTTATTTTAATTAAGACTATGATTAATTATTTTCAATAATTTATTAGGAAAAGTGCAAAATATTTTTATTTTAATTATGCCAATTATTATTATTATTGTTTACTTAAATTTAATAGTGCATTAATCATACAAATATACTTAATTAAAAGAAAAAAGAAAAAATATATTGCTCTAAAATTTATGCTCACCGGCCAGTTTCTTTTTGAAACAATTATACCAAAAATGATACATTTAAACACTTCCATAGACAATTTCTTTTTTGGGTTAACACTGTGGTTTTTGTGATGACATGCAATGGAATATCAGAGTCTTGATTTGCAGTATATTTTCTAAATCTTAAGGACTTTATAGCATAATTTTCAAAATTTCACAAATTTCGTTTTTTTGTTTTATTACCAAAATTTCACAAATTACATGACTTTTGGAGCAAATGTCAGGGCATATTTGTACTTTTAATAAGAAAAAAATTAACAACCATAAAAAATAAATAACAAAAAAAAAAAAATAGAACTACACGTTCGGCTTTTCGTGAATAAACTCTATATTTATTTTATTTTTACTTTACACGAGTAATGAGGAATTTGTTTATTTATTTCTTCTATTCTATTAGAATTTGTTTAAATTAAATACCAAT